>OU896710.1:25025764-25350295 GCA_918026855.4 Phaedon cochleariae
GAAACATCTCGATTTTTCTCACTCTAAATATCTCAGTTATTAGTCCCACTAGACCCCGAACTTTGTGAATCGATTAAATCAGCTCTTCAGGAAGCATCCACGGTGTACCATTTGAAAAATCAAAGTTACTGCTACTTTACAAATATTTCAGACGTGTAGATCATGTTAATTCATATACATACCTTCGGATTTTTGGATTTATCCGTTGCCTGGTTTGCCAGAAACATCTGATCAATGCTTATCGTGAAAAGCCCTGTATAGTTTTGATGACGGACCTGCAACTAAGTCTGGAACAAAGAACGATATGAAATACTCCTTCTGAATGTAATACTCACGTATACTGAATAGGAAGTAATAAAATTAATAAATCTCGTCTGATTCCAATTTTGTACCCCAAAATGAGCAAAAATAATATTTTGAGCACATAATATGAATAGTTAAAATCGTCTGTGCACGAATGAAAAGCACATCGTTGAATAGAAATATTGATGTTTTTCTCAGATATGGCAAAAAAAATGAGAAATTCGAATGTATAGGGTGTTGTTTTCTGGCAGAAAGAATTTGTGAATTTTAAGTGAAGCCGGACCTGGATTTCATCTTTTGTTGTTGCCTCAATCAATTCCACAGGGTAGATTGAGCAAGTGTACCAATTTTTAAAAATATATACAGGTTGGTTGGAAAGTTATGAGACAATGAAGATATGGACAAAATTGATGAAACATCCTGTATCTCGGTTATAAGAAGACGAAGACCCATCAACCATGGGTTTTATGAAATCACCTCAGTGACCCCTATCCATAGTCAAATTATTTACCTTTCCCAATGAAACACCCTGTATAGAACTTGACGATCGAGCTCAAAAGCACTATTGCTCCACCCTGGATCTGTTCCAATTAAATATCAGTAAATAGTAAATCGATTGTTAAATCATAGATTAACGGGGAAGTCATTAATCTATGGTTAAATTGAGGACATGTAAGCCGTTTCGAACAATAATGAATAGTTTCGACACAAAAAAATCCAGAAATTGAAAAATCTAGATTTTGAACACCCTATACCTCTGTAATCATTTTCGCTGGACCTCAAGTGTTATGCATTTTTAAAAAGAGCCTCTCACGGAAAATCTATAAATGCGAAAACATACAAAGTGTCATATTCAAAAAAACACATCATCGGCCGATATATCTTGGAATGCTAACACCCTATAGATTTGAAAATAATTTCAGGTGACAGTTATCATGGAACATTATAATTTATAATTATTGTATTTGAATTTTTTTTATACTGAGTGTTTCCTAACTTGGGGCGATCAATGAAATGGATTATGGAGACGGAAAAACAAAACGAAATGAAAGAATACATTTTTGTCGAAAAAAATCATTTTGGAAGATATTGAGCTCCAAAGTTTGCCTGAAACTCTTGTAAATCATTGATAAAAGGTTAATAGCCCAATTCAAGCGTTAATTTGCTTTCTGCGAGATCACAAGCACCGGAAGTACCAATGACTTTTGCAATGTTGCCGGACGTTCAAAAATAGTTGAAATATGAATTATGGTGAAAGCGCACATTTTTTGACAAAATTTCAGAAAAAATTTTTTCTGTCTCATAAAACACCGCATTCCATTTATCGCCCCAACTTCGGAAACACCCTGTATATCTGACGTTTGGCTAATATCGAAGAAGAACATACTATCGCTTCACCCTGTCAAGGTTAGTACATATCATCCCATTTTCTATGATTTTCTTAGATATCTCAGTTGTATTTGGATATACAGCGTTGCGGTTTTCACAATACTGTACTATTTTAAAAAACCTGAGTCCAACTATACATGAACATACTAATGTCTCATTTGAAAAGAATTTATGTTGGCTCCATTTTCTGAACAATAATCATTTATGGACGTCAAATAAATACTCCAGTGTATTCTACGTAAGAATAGCAGAACTGTGAGAATTCTGTTTGCGGCCAGTGGCCGATCAAGGAAGCGGTAAAGGGAGAGATTATCCCTTGAGCCTCGTTGAAGATTGATATAAGAGAAGTACATAGTCATCGGCCAGTGCTGTAACTTCTGAATCAATCGTGATAGGATTTCGAAATTTCGTGGGTAGCAACTAGGTATAGCAAATTGATCATTTATTGATAAAATCACTTCCGTTTCAACCGGAATCAACCTCAACTTTTTATGTTTGAATAGGAAACCCTGTATATTCTTTCATATTCATCTTGGATTCCCTTTATATACGTAAAAAAATTGTATCAAAGTTGGGCCAACAGGGCCAACATAAATAATTTAGTAATGTGAAAACCGCAACTCTCTATCTCCAAAGACAACTGAGAAAATCATCGATAATGTCACACATTGTATACCTACCCCGAGATCTAGGTACCTATATTGAAGTTTCATCATCGAACAATACTCATATGTTTCAAAAATCGCATTACCGTTATTAATAAAGCATCTATACTTAGGTAGGTATGTAGGTACAATATTTTGCCAAATCTAGGAATCCTATATTATACCATCATTATTCCCCAATATTGTACCAAAAACTTCTCAACAATGTTGTTTCGATATCGTGCTGGAATGAGACAACTGAGAAAATCATCGTTAATGGAACACATTGTATATACCTACCCCGAGATCAAGGTACCTATTGAAGTTTCATCATGTAACAATACTCATATGTTTCGAAAATCGCATTACCGTTATCAATAAAGCATCTTCTATACTTAGGTATGTAGGTACAATATTTTGCCAAATCTAGGGATCCTATATATTATACCATCATTATTCTCCAATATTGTACCAATAACTTCTCAACAATATTGTTTCGATATCGTGCTGAAATGAGACAACTGAGAAAATCATCGACAATGGAACACATTGTATATACCTACCCCGAGATCTAGGTACCTATTGAAGTTTCATTATCTAACAATACTCATTATGTTTCGAAAATCGCATAATCGTTATTAATAAAGCATCTTCAATACTTAGGTATGTAGGTACAATATTTTGCCAAATCTAGGGATCCTATATTATTCCATCATTATTTCTCAATATTGTACCAATAACTTCTCAACAATATTGTTTCGATATCGTGCTGAAATGAGTAGGTACACATTGTGTGTGCTGCTGGATAACTTATGGCGAACACTGATGTGTACGTAACAAGAAAGTATCTACGATTTTACTTAGGTACATGGACTTTAGTACTCGAATGATATCAATAGGTTAACTTATACTTGTTACATAGTAAGTAGGTAAAAACATTTTTCTGACTGAACTACCAAACTGCACGAGGGCATCGAGGGGTCGAAAAAATTTTTGGATTTTGCAGCATCAGCACATGGTATGGCAAGAAAGAATATAATCAGAATTGTATCAAAGTTGAACTAGTATCAATAATTGGGATAAGTAATTTTACCTCATTATTTTTTGCACCACTGTTATAATATACGACTCGCGATCCACGCAACACGCTTGAAGACTCTATGAGACAACTGAAAGAACTGAGCTAGTGAGTGTCGAGCAAAGATAGTCACTCTATGACCTGAGGTATTTGCCCGACAGTGTTGTCGGGTGTACTAGTAGTCACGTTATACTAGAAACATACATTTCTTGTTCAGACAAGAATATCAGAATAATGTGGAAAAACTGAAATGCCTACCTAGGTGTATCTTGAATTGAAATTCCACAATAAATAAAATCATTTGTTTGATGTAATATTTGTGCACAAGTTCAGAATTCCCAAGTGATATGGAGGAAGCAACACAAAATGCACTATTCTCTTATTCATCCATTCATAATTTCGTTTCATTTCATAACTTGTGTTGAATTGAACATTTTATCACCAATTATGTATTATTCCACTTTGCGCATTTGTTTATACAGTGTGTCCCACTTACCATGCTCACGATGGGTATCTTTTCAACGGTGAGAGATACGAGGTCGGTTAAATTACACCAAATGTGGAGTTTGTCAAGGCCAACTATAATGTGAAAAAATATTTTGATAAAATCTATTCGTTTTTGTTTTATACGCAAAAAACAAATTTTGATCATTTTCATGTCTCCTCCGTAACTTCTTTATTTATGAAAATATTCAGATAGGAATTTCACATTCTCATGGGAGTTTTTCGAAGTGAATTCGAAAAAAATATGATAACTCTTCTAGAATTTGAGATATCAGCACCAACTTTAGTTGTTCAAATGAAGCTCATAGCTCACTATGACTTAGTTACAAATAACTTTTTTTCCTCTTACAGATGACATGTCGCAGTTATAGTTTTGTGTTGATAACAACGGAGTTATCGTCATTTATACAAAATCATAAACTTATTTGGAAGCCGCCATCTTGAATTTACAACTTTTAACAAAAATTTTATGATCGTCGACCTCAAAAACCCCCATTTACTAATTTTGAATGGAATGGGACCAAATCTTGTCCGCCATCTTGGAGCAGCCATTTTTTCAGAATTATTTCCATTTCCATTTACTAATCAATGCATATTGTTACATACAAACAAAGCGTATGTTCAAATTTAGACGTTCGTTCAGAACTACGCAAAAAATAATCGCATCGAATACAATTCGAACTTCGAAATCTTCAAGATTATGCATCTTAAACTTTCTGCACAATTACAAATAATCGTGTCCGTTCAACATAATAATCCTTTCGCATCGTGATCGGATTATTTCAACTGTTAAACTGATACTCTTCGTAATTATATGCAACAAAAGTTATCGATGTTTAGCCCTAATCTTTCGAAGTACTTATAGTATTATAGTATTACTACTGAAAATACTAGATTTAGTGACAAAACCAAGATGGCAACTGTGGTGACTAGTCTTGTCGTTCACGGTAACACTCGAACGTGCGCGCGAAAGCTCTTATATTGAGAATTCATCATTGAATTGATATTAGGTGTTCGATATGGTACACATATATGAAATCTAGAAGGTGACTTCACTATATTGAACCTGATGTTTGCTAGCAATATTGAACTAATCTTCATTTCTCAATATTGCTCCATTATCATCATGTTGATAGTATCTAGAGATTACGCCTCAATATTATATCAATATAACTGACTGAACTCAAGATGGATAATATCGCTTGCACATTGTGATGACAACATCGAATTGATATTGGGATCTGATTATGGTACAAATATATGGAATCAGGAAGTTGGTTCCACAATATTGAACACTATGATTATTTGCAACATGAAATTCATATTCATTTATAAAGATTGCTCTATCATCATCTTGATGATAGTTTCAAGAGATCACAGCACAATATTGTATACATAAAGTTGACTGGAATAAGCATTAGAAATATTAATCTGATATTGAGATGGTATCATTGAATTCACACTGAGTTTTTGATGTGGTACACATTAATGGAATCAAGAAGTTGAACTCACGATATTGAACCTAATGATTATTTGCAATATAGAATTATCTTCATTTCTCAATATTATCCCTTTATCATCCTGTTGATAGTATCAAGTGATTACACCTCAATATCATATCAATATAACTGACTGAACTCAAGATGGATAATATTGCTTGCACATTGTGATGACAACATCGAAATAGTATTGGGATCTGATTATGGTACAAATATATAGAATCAGGAAGTTGGATTCACAATATTGAACACAATGATTATTTGCAATATGATGATCATATTCATTTAACAATATTGCTCTTTCATCATCTTGATGATAGTTGCAAGAGATTAGAACACAATATTGTATACATAAAGTTTACTGAAATATGCATAGGTAATATTGCTCTAATATTGAGATTTCATCATTGAATTGACCTTGGGTTTTTGATATGGTTAAGATGAATGGAAACAAAAAGTAAACCTCACGATATTGATCCTAATAGTTATTTCCAATATCGAATTATCTTCATTCCTATTTATGGATGATATTATTGCTTGCACATTGTGATCACAGCATCGAATAAATATTGGGATCTGGTTATGGTACAAATATATGGAATCAGGAAGTCGGTTTCACAATATTGAACATAATGATATTTCGCAATATCTAAATCATTTGCATTTCTCAATATTGCTGCAACCTCATCCTGATGAAATCCACTAGAACAATATCGCTGGGATATTGGGATCTGATCATTGAATCCATATAGAGTTTGTGATATGGTACACATATATGGAATAAATTGATCGACCTCACGATATCCAACGTGATGATTCTTTGCAATATCGAGGTCATCTCCATTTCCCAATATTGCTTCATTATCAAACAGATGATGGTGTCATAAGAATACAACTCTTTATTGTATACATATGATTTACCAATATCCACACAAACAATCCCTAACAACACGAGTACATCCTAGGGACTTCCCAGGGACGTCCCTAATTTCAAATAAGGACATCCCAGGGATATCTTTTCTGGGACAAAGTACATACTAGGGACGTCCCAGGGACATCCGCTTTCAGACAAAAAGGACATCCAAGGGATGTCCCTCCTGGTACGTCCCTGGGATGTACCGAGTACAAAGAAGGGATATCCCTAGGACGTCCCAAGGATATCCCAGGGACATCCCTTCGACAAAAGAAAAAAAAATGTAGGTCTAGTTGGGATTGAACCCGGGACCTTCAGCTTATCAGGCACGCACCTTACTCCATTGGCCAATATGCCTTCTGAAGATTCATGTATTGAACAGATTTATAAACAGGACAACTACAGAAACCTGGACAAATAAAACTGTTAGGATTCGGGTATAATTATTATCATTCTTGGGTGTTTGAAAATGAGGGGCATTATGCATTTACGATCTCTGTTTGCGAAAAATGGTCATTTCTTGAGAAGTTTTGAGACTATATTCTTTATTTTCATCACAATTATTTTCCGGAAGAAATACATTTTCGAAAAAATTCGACTCAATATTTTGATGATATTGAATGACTCTCTGATGTGAAGAATGGATATCAGATATTCCAGGGACACGAATGGGATAACCTAAGGATGTACCGGGTGGGATGTCCACTGGACAACTACTGGCGGGACATCCCCTGGATGTCCCAATCATTTCCTTGTACCGCGGGACAAAAAAGGGACGCACCTAGGACATCCCTGTGTTGTAAGGGATATTGGTGGAATATTGGGATGTCATCATTGAATAGCAGTTTTGTATTCGATATGGAATACATATATGAAATCAAGAAGTCCACGTGACGATATTGAACCTGATGTTTTATTGCAATATCCTCCAAGATACTTTCTATCGATATAGGTTACATATCCAGTTGTAATATGAACTGATATCAGGCAATCAATATATCTATCATGAAGATTTATCAATATCGAGACATAAATCATCAGGATATAGGAGGAATATAGATTTCATCACATATGTCATTATGAATATCGATACAATGTAGGATTCTCAAGATCCTGAAAAATGTAAGCCTATCAACATTGTATTCATATTGATCCGTCCAGCTCATTTATTCAATATCGTTACAATATCATCCGACCGATTTACGATATTCAAATATTGGGCCAATGCAGAGCCGATTTGCAGCCGATATTCGGTGCTACTGGGGTTCGTATTCGACATAAAGTTTGCGGTCCTTCAGGTATGTCCTCAATACATTGATAAGGTTTTTGGAGAATCCAAAAGATACTAGTTTATCTAATAACCTGCTGTGTGATACACGGTCAAATGCTTTACTGAAATCAGTGTAAATAACATCAACTTGGCATCTTGAATCTAGAGCATTCGAAACAAATTCCGTAAATATACAGAGGTTTGTCGATGTACTGCGACCTTTCATGAAGCCATGTTGGTTTTCTGTAATGAGGTGACGAGTGTGTTCATACATCAAGTCCGCCAAAAGAATCTCGAATAATTTTGAAAGAGCAGAAACTAAAGCAATTGGCCTATAATTTGTTATTTCTGTTGGTTTTCCTGATTTAAAAATAGGACATATACACAGTGAAAAGAAATTACACCAGCTAACACCATTTGACACCAACCGGTGTCCAGTGAGGTCCTGATTGTTTTAGTGTCAATTAGCACCGGCCTTTTCTTCACCATCATAGGGTGTCATGTGGTCTTCTCTATTGGTGTTCGAATGAATCAAACCCCGTCGGAAGATACTCTGGTCTTAGTGCGAATGAGCTCTTCAGTGGTGTTAACTATGCATTTCCGTATATGTAATTCGACACCGTGGTGGTGTACTATAAAATTATATGGTGATTTTCTTGATGCTTAGCTCTACTTCTTGATAATTCTTATCGGTGCGTTGTTACACTGAGCAGATACGTGCGAATACGTTTCTGGTGAAAAGAAACACCTCATTGAGTGTAATCAGGAAGTGAATCAGTGCGTTTTTGTACCTCCTCTGGTGTTTTTTCACCAGGTTGGATTATTGAAACAAAATTTATTAGATGTGATACAACACCACTTCGACATATTTACATCAGCATTCAGTGTTTTTCCTATATTCTCCTGGTGTAAATTTAGCATTTTTTTTATGAATTAAACCACATTTTATGATATATTTATGATACTTGTGAGTGTTTTTCATGAACGAAATAGTGTACCACATGAACATTTGGTGTATTCTTCATCGAGAATAGTATATGCTCGACACTCTATCTGGAGTGAATTCCACACAAAACAGGTACAGGATCTTCACGGTTATTTTGAACCCCAACCTAACTTTTTTATTTATTGTAAAAAAAATGTTTCAAGAAATTTTCTTCCACATTTTTTTCTGTAGATTTTATATTATATGCCAACAGACAATCAGTTGAACATCTCAAAAATATTTATGGGCAACATTTATAAATTCTCAAACAGGCACCCTACCCTGTATTTTATTGCTTTTTCCGATTCTCCCTGAAGAGCTAATTTCATCGATCAATCACACTTGGGGTCCAGCTGAAATGATTGAAAAGATGATAATATAGTTTACGAAACTTCAGAAATGTTTTGTGTCGAAACTATTCATTATTGGCCAGAACAGTTTCCATATTCCTGTCATGACTTGATTTTACTATCTACTGACATTTTTTAATTGAAACAAATACAGGGTGGTGAAAAGTTTAGAACTCTGATGACCCTGTATTTGTTAAATAATGTCAGTAGATAGTAAATCTAAAGTTGGGATAGGAACGTGAAAACCGTTTCGGCTAATAATTAATAGTTCCGACACAAAAAATTCGAAAAAATCTCAATTTTTCACATCTTATATCTCTGTAATCATTTCAGGTAGACCCCAAGTGTGATAGATCGATGGAATCAGCTCTTCAGGGAGAATCTGAAAATGCAATAATATACAGGGTGTCCTATTTGGATATTTATGAATGTTGCCGATGAGAATTATTTGAGATGTTCAACTGTATTTCTGTTGGCATATTATATAGTCTACAAAAAAAAATATGAAGAAACGTTGCTTGAAAAAAAAATTGAACAATAAATAAAAAAGTTAAGATGTTCAAAATAAACCTGAAGACCCTGTACGAGTGTACGTGTTGGCATTTTTTTGGTTTTTTTGCACTGATGAATATTGGTGGTTCAACTATAGGCTCATGGAATATAGGTACATAGAAAGAATAGGTTGAGAACGACGTTTTATTCTTGAGATTCTTTCGAAACGAGTAAGTGTCAAGAAATAGTTTTTTATTTTCTCTTCCTCATTGGATGGTGTTGTTCTCAAATCTTTCAATTCCTTTTCAATATCGCAAGGATTCGTCGTTGTCTCATCACCCACAGGACTATGGCTTGTGTTTTTTTCATGCAGAGGTTTTGAAGAGGAGCCTTCTTGCTTATGAATCCTATTGAGAGTTCTCAATCGGTTGGATAAGTAACCACCATTGGTTGAGGGATTGAAGAATATTTCCTAAAAATTCAGAGGCATTATCGTGTATAATTACTATGTAAAAGTTAAACTCACATATCCACCAATTGAACTTTCCAAGTTTCGATAAGTGGGGAAAATTTCCACTAATGATTTGGCGAATTCCATCTTAGCACTCTTCGGTACAGCAGTTCCATACTTGTTGAAGAGGATATTAGCAACTATATTAACTAACTGGATACGGCACCTGTCAGTCAGCAATTTTTTCTCATTATATTGGTCTAGAATATACTGCCCACCGGCACGTACAATACATTTCAGTAGATCCTGTTGATAAAAAAAAATATTATTTCTAATTTGAAAACATCTTTGATATGTAGCACAGTTGAAATATGGCAGAGTCCTCAAAACCGATTATAAATGGATATTAAAGGAAAACTAGTCTTATATATCGAAGACTGGAACCTTTGGCACGATAATACAATGCACTGTTTTACTACTAACCAAACCGATTTTTTAACGCCTCGACACGTCTTTCGCTAACTATGTTAGCATCTTCAGGAGAAGATTAAAAAGAAAGATTTAGGGAATCCCTAGACTTTTTTAAAAATATTCTGTCCCATTCTACGGTACCTATCCTGTATAAAATTCCATCAATTTTCTTTGAGCCGTTTCTGAAATATGACAAAGTTCCCAGACTTTTGAAAGACACTGTATTCACAGATGTAAATAACAAAAAATGATATAAGAATTACCAACTATCGCGAATCCTACTGCTTGAATTAATGAATTAACAAACGAGACAACACCTGCTAGTGTTGAACGGTGTTAAATTACACCTGATGGTGTTGAATCACACCGAACAATTCATAAGAATAGATAGGTATGTTAGTTTTTCTGTCAGGTAGGTACCTACCTACACTTTTCTTGCTTGAATAATTCGAAAACTCCTAGACTAATCTACTACCCTACTAGTATGTGTCTAGATTTGATGATTAATTCAAGCATGGCTTTAACATATAGTCTGAACTTGAGAATATTGAGTGATAATTGGTCAATTTTTATTATAAATTAAGTATTTCATCTACCTATACCTATATCTAGACAGAATCCAAAGTCCAGTCATACGAAATGATATCAACATCTTAAACATGATATTTCTCACTTACCTTCAGAAATGATTTCTTCCGCACTTTCCCCGACAACAACCCACTTCTCACATGAGCGAAAGCAAATTTTTATGCACTTCATTGTTTTGATCGGTACTATGTTAGTCGGCGTCGCAAAACGAAATGGCGGGGTTTGCCGTTGGCGGACGAGGTCGCCTATAGTGAGGAGCAGTGTTGCCTGATGTCAGAATTTGTTTTGTGCTATCCGATATTGTGATGATCACAAAAATGCAGAAATTTATCTGATCAATTTTATTAATGGAAATTGTCTAGAGATGTCTACAAATTATATTTCACAAATGCGATTTTTCCAACGATGAGTAATGATTTTCCAATAATTCTCGATAATTTATATCCAGAATTTGTGGTGTGAAACCATACCCATTATATTATGTTTAATGTTTATATGATGATGTGCGTATATAGGTGTACCGAATTCCCATGATAGTCGTAACTTGAAATAATTCTTGAGTTCACGAACTAAAACTTTATTGAATTCAGATATCGCCAATAAATAATGCTGATTTACAGTATCGGCATCTATTATGAAATCTTGGTAATATTGTTCTCAAGTGTTCGAGAGAAATTCTCAAACTTGAATCAGAAAATATGAAACTAAACTAAACAATTTCCATTTACATGATTTTTTATAGGATGGGACAATTACAAGTTTGTGTTCTCTTATTTGAAAACTTATTTTCAGGCGACGTCAAAGTTTTTCCCACGAAATTATCAATTTTATCGGATCCTTACGAATGAAAACTGATTCCATGTATAATGTATTAGGTATCCAACGATACAAACTGAAAGTTTGTTACAATATCATGAAATGGGGTAGGCATCCACTTCCTGCCTCGCTTTCTGATATCATTTTTTGCATCTGAGAATTGGCAACCATGTTGAATGTTGTTTCTCATTTGTTGTTAGGTATGAGACTTTGGGGTACACCGATACACTCAATATATTTCATTAACAATAGCTTGGTGATAATTTCATCATTATTTTGCAAGAAGGAGCTTATAGGTAGTGTTGCTGTTTGTTTATCCACCAGAAGTGCATAAAATTCACACCATTTCATATACTTACATGCAATATTTCTATTAATTCCTATCGAATCTGGTGTCCTCAGGATGTGAAACTCAATGAGTGAATATTGTCTCCAAATTTGATGATTCATACACGTCTCCGATTCAATTGTGATTTGACACGGTTAAACTTGGTGTTAATTTCGTAAAATTAGTGTATATTCCACATTAAAGTGAATAATCGCACCAATAAGAATATTACTTTTTAACCATTTGGTGTTTATTTCAAATGTATCTTTCACAATCTCTCTTCATCACCAGATCCGTGTCATGTCTCACTACTAAGGTCACAGTTTACACCACCGAACACTATTTTATGAAATTTATAATAAAATGAACTAAAATATGATATCCAGGTGTTTATTCCATCGGATCTTTTTCTGAAATCGATGTGATTGAAATTACACCCAATTTTTTTTCACTGTGTACGTGAGTATTTCCATATATCAGGAAATTTTCCACTTTCAATAATCAGGTTGAAAATGACGACTAAAGGATCCAATAATTTGTCAATAGATTTTTTCAATAGCTTGGGTGGAATATTGTCAGGTCCAGATGACCACTTGTTCTTGAGTTTTTTGCATGCATTGAGAATTTGAACTCGCGTAATTATAGGAACGTGTAAGTAACTGCTGTTAATCTTGGAGTACTCATCATTCATCGAAACATCGCTATCGAGATCATATTCCTCCTCAAGGAAAACACTTATTGATATAAAGCAACATTGAGAATTCGCATTCTCTATGTGATGAGAATATTTACTCTTTTTCAGTTGATTCAATAGAAAACAACTACTTCCCTGGCTGTATGCCACGGCGAACATTGAATTACAGCTATTGAATACACACGATAATAAAATATAAAAACTTCTGAAATTGAGAATTTGCATTCTCCTTCAGACAAAAATATGAATATGCACACATCATTCTGAATATTCAACAGAAAACAACTACTTTCCTGGCTATTTGCCACGTCGAATATTGAATATATCTGATGAACATTCAAAAGGATAACATGAAAAATAAAGATTAAAATCCTTCAAAATTGAGAATTGACATTTTTCTTCAAATCGAATGAATAATATGATGAATAATGATATAGAAATATGACTTTATAACATGAGAATTGGCCATTTCCATTGTAAGTAGCAATACCTACCCTACCATCGTTCAGTATACGTGGAAAGTCTTTAAATATCAAATATATGGACTAAGTGATTACTTTATTCCGAAATAATTACATAGCATTGGGTGTTCTCTAGCAGACCACTCTGTACCTAATCATGACCAGGGACTCCACTGATATAAACGGCTGGACTGACGAGTTCTTCCGTTTGGCATCCAGTTTAGGTTCCTGAAACAGAATTAAAATGTATTATTTCCAAACTGACTAAGATATTGGACATCCACTATAAATTTCTATTTGTATTGTTGATACTCACCTTTGACAATTATGCCTTAAATGGGTTATCTATTTTTGTGGTTCTGGTACTGCATATATTTTTCAACAGTCGTTTGTGGAATTCTTAATTCTCTTATTTTTATTCAATATTTACATTCATAGGAAAAGGTAATAATAGGTCATTAGCATAATGTCCTATTTGTCATATGTCATGATCATAATTTGTCATCCGTTATACACGTCAAGGGTCAAGTGCATTCCAGTTCAGTTAGAGGACATCGGGTGTAGTGTCTGGTGTGATGCAGTGTAGCCGGGATCTTCCCAGTTAATTTCGCTATGACGTCAGGTCACCTTATTCACTTCACCACTATCTGGTCTGTGGGTAGGCGAAGCTGCGATTATATGATGATACGTACGTTACTGTCGTCTGCTGCTCGTGGGTTTTTCTGCTGTTTTATGTGGCAGTTGGCAATATGATAATTATTATTATTAAGTTGGTTCTGCAGGTGCGCAGAAACTAATTTTACATTTCGAATATTTTTTCTAAACGGTTTTCAAAATGATCTGCTCATTTAGTGAGGAATTTCCTTTTTCCTTGTCGAAATTCTGTCTGTTCGACGAGCTCTTGAGATTCCATGAAGATAGTTGACCATTTTTATTTCTTCCTCCGGTGTGAGCAGCACCCGAAACATAGGCTATTCCTACGGGAAGGTAAGCTTTTTTAATTTCATTCCCCATTTCGGGATACCCTTTAGCAAATGGGATAATTCCAGATCTGCTGGCCTTTTTGGGTGAGGTTAACTCACGACTGGACCACGCCGGATTTTTTCGACGACTTGAAACTGCCTCTGTCTTCGATTCCTACAATTTCCTGCCTGTCAAGCAGCCTGCACCAGCTTTGGAGCCCTGTTTCACTCATCAGCTGCCCAGGAATGTTGAAGGCCCCGCTGTTCCTCTAGGACCGCCAGGACACGTGACAAAACGGCCCGCATTGTCCCATCCAGGCACTGGCCCCATGAGACTCCTGGGACGTCGTGCTGCTCTCATTTCCGCTGCTTGCTGTGTGGCTCTCATTTTTGCTGTTTGCTGTTTGGCTGCTTAGGCTCCAGGCTCTGTTTAATGTCTGAAATAATTGCTTCTGGGACCACAAGGTTAGACCCATCCAGTTACTCATGATCAAAGGGGAGATATTCTTATGAATCCCATATAGGTGGATTTTACCACTCGAAATCATAGATATATAATTTTCCTAAATTTAATTATGGAGTTTATTGATTAATACATAAAATAGAGTTTAATATGACTATTAAGTCTCACACCAGTTTGTGAACTCATATATTGGCCAATATACGGGGGGTAACTTTGATAAATGATTGTGTTTTAGGCACCCTGATGTAAAGACAAGTATATCAACTTTCACAACTGCTAAAAAAGTTCAATTAGGAAATAACTGAAACAATATTTGGTGGTGTCCAAGTATTTCTCTTCTTTTATATAAATCACTTGTGTCTTAGTACTTCTCTTCCTTTATATAAATTGCTACTGATGGGTTTATTAAATGAGTGTAGTCCAACTGAGATCTTTTATTTCCAACAGTTTTCTTTTCTCAATTTTTGCTTAAATAAATTGGGTGGCGCCTGACAATATAAATAGGACCCCTATTGAAATCGAACCCATACCTTGCTCCCTAACAACAGAGCTGCCACAACTATAACGAATATTGATGAACATCAAACAAGGTAGGTAACTTCCAACACTTACCCAGAGCTAAAGAGAAAATAATCGTTATAAGAAATGGCACCCTATAACGTGGGGCCCGATTTCTCGAGTGGTAAAACCTATTGAAATTTGAAAATATATCTTCCCAAATATAACTTCCCAAATATATTTTTTTATATCCATATCTTCCTTCATATGGGGAAATACACAGTGGTCAGAAACAGGTCGGCAGGTACAGTGTTTTGCTGGAGAGCACTCAGTTCTCAGGGTGTTTATTTTTCTTATTTTCATTATGTCCTCTGTAGGTATCTGTAGTTAATGTGAAAATTTACAAAATTATTTTCATTCAAATGATTAAGTTATACTGAATTGAGTATACAGGGTGATCACATTCATTGGGGCTTAAATAGTAAATAATAATTTTTTGAAAAAATTTATTAAAATAAATTGTCCAAAATGAAAGGTCAAATCAAACCAAAGTTTTTGCTAGTTGACGAGATGGACTATGAACTGCGTATACGGGGTGTAGTCACAAATAGAGACATGAATGAAAAACGTATAATTTTAGGAACTGCTTTGCGCAAGGAGAAGAAGGGATCTCCAGAGCTGGTCGATCCCAACTATGTCTTTGGTGATGAAAAAACTCAGATCACTGCTACTTTAGATAGTATTTCAAGTCAAATTCCAGATTTTGATATCACAACAACAGATTCATTATATCAAAGATTGAAAGCTAGGTTAGGGCATGTTGAGGCTAGGATTAGGAGGATGAAAATAGATATTTAAAAAAAAAAGAAGAGGTTTCTTTCAGAAAAGAGGCATAATTATGATACATGCCTAACTTTAGAAGCAAGTTTAGAAGAACAAATAAAGCCCCCCTCAAGTGCACCACCAGTATTGCCTTTACCTCAACCTAATGTTAGTTCTCAAATGGTCAGTGCACCTTTTACTTCAAAGCCAGCTGCAGTTTATAAATGGAATTTGAAATTTGATGGAACAAAATATACCTTAGGGGTTAAATCATTCTTGGAAAGAGTTGAGGAACTTTCTAAAGCAAGACATGTATCTAATAAGCAGGAACTTTATGATTCAGCTCTTGATTTATTTGATGGAAAAGCACTTTTATGGTTTCGTTATGTCTCAAGTAGTGTGTAAGACTGGGATATTCTTGCTAGGAGACTAGAACAGGACTTTTTAAATAAGGATTTTGATGAGGAATTGTGGGAGACAATCAAACATCGTAAACAACGTGAT
The DNA here is from genome assembly GCA_918026855.4 of Phaedon cochleariae. NCBI lineage: Eukaryota > Metazoa > Arthropoda > Insecta > Coleoptera > Chrysomelidae > Phaedon > Phaedon cochleariae. The sequence continues at coordinate 25,042,250 of OU896710.1, forward strand.
GATGAATCAGTAATTCTTCTTGTAGCTGTAATGGAACAATTTTTTAATAGGCTGAGTAACCCTCCCGCCTCTGTCACCAGAGTTAAGTGGATACAAAAAAATTTAAAACCAGAATATGTAGAAAGGTTAGCACTTCACAAGTATGACACAATAGAAAGTTTGATTACTGATGCAAGGGCATAAGAAGACGTTTTCAGGGATCTTCATGCCAAACCTGCTTCTCGCAGACAAAATGTCAGTTCATTGAGCAATGATTTAGACCTAGAGTTTGGTAGTTGTAGTGTTCAGGCCGAGCAGGGTAGTTCACAAATAAATTTCAATCAGGAGCGCACAAGAAATTTTGGAAATAGAACGTTCAGAAATCAGAACCAGAGACAGGGTTGGAGATCGGGCAGTTCTCGAGGTTTCTCTTCTTCTGCGCCTAGTCAACCTTCCAGCAACAACGAATCCCCTCGAAACAGAACCGAAACTCCCCAAACTTCTAGAAAAACCATGATATGTTATAATTGTCGTCAAGAAAACCACCATTTCAAACATTGCACAAAGAGGAGGGGCAAATTCTGTTACACTTGTGGAAAACAAGATGTAGGTAATTAAATTCGAATGTGAACATTGCAAGGGAAACGGTTCTCGGAGGTAAAAGTTAATTTTTCTGGCCAAATTTTACCTCCATTGATTCAGGCCTCTGAATTTTATGCAAGAACTGAAGAACAGTTGAAAATATTGACCTTTGTAAAGAATTATTTTGAAGATACCTTAAAAATTGAAAGTCCACATGTCTCAAGATTTAGTACAGTCAATTTTAATGATAGTCCAGTCAATATTAATGATAGTCCAGTCCACATCAATTATAGTCCAGTCCATATCAATGATAGTCCAGAAGACATCAATTATAGTCCAGTCAATATTGGTGATAGTCCAGTTGACTCAAATTCGGTTAGTCCACTATTTGTTCATAAAGTAAATGATAATAGACCTTATGTCAAAGTTCTGATTTATGGAAAAGATATAATCGCGTTATTGGACTCTGGAGCAAGCAGTAGTACAATAGGACTAAACGGTCTTGATTTTATAAAATCTCTTGGTTTGAAGATTAGGAAATCTATTCACAATTTTGTTAGAACCGCTGATGGTGTGAAACAATCAGTTCACGGTTTAGTTGAAGTCCCCATTTGCGTTGGAGATAGATGTGAAATATTAGAATTTTTAGTGGTACCATCACTAAGTTACTCATTTATTTTAGGAAGCGATTTTTGTAAAAAGTTTCAGATTGAAATTGACTTTGAAAATAACTCATGGAAAATTCAGGGCAGTACTGATGTAGATATCGCACAAGTCGGATTTAACTATATCAATGCCTTGTCTGAAGATTATGTCAAAACCTTAGATAAGATGACTCCTCAGCAAAAAATCTTGGTGAAAGAAGTCATTTCAAAATTTCAATTTTTAAATAGAGATGGGACTTTGGGTCGTACTAACAAATTAGTCTATCATATTGATACTGGCGAAGCCAGACCAGTTAAGCAACGACAATCCAAATGTCTTCCTACATGTTGGCCCACTTGAATAAGGAACTCGATAATATGCTTGAGTTGAATGTTGTCGAACCTGAAATTGGGAAAGGTTACCCCTATTCAGAAAAATAAAAAAGTGAATAGTATCCAAAACTTTAGACCTGTCACTGTACCGCAAATTTTGTCAAAGATTTTTGAATATTCTTTTTTGGACCGAATGTTACATTTCATAAATAAACAAAATATCATAAAGTTCACACAATATGGTTTTCGCAGTGGTAAGTCCACTCAATCAACTTTATTGCAATTTTACAATACACTTGTCAATTTTCTTGATGATGGCGAATGCCCTGCTGCAGTTTTATGTGACTTAAGCAAGGCTTTCGACTGCGTTAATCATCTGAAACTACTAGATATTATAGAATCGTACGGTTTTAGAGGAAAGCCTCATAGTTGGTTGAAAACTTTTATTGAGAATCGAAGCCAATGCGTTGCTAAAAGATTTGAACATAATGATTCGATATCACTAGTGACATCAGAAATAGGATCGGTATGTATGGGTGTTCCTCAGGGATCCATATTGGGACCGATTCTCTTCTTGTTGTACATCAATAGATTTGAAGCTGATATACTACACTCAGATTTCGTTGCGTACGTGGAAGATATATCCATCTTAAAGTCATCAACTGATACATTTTTATCAAAACAAGAAACCGATAAATTACTAGACGCCGCTTGTAAGTTTTTCAATAACCACAATCTATATTTCAACGGTAAGAAAACCCAAGTAATTCGTTTTCATAACTATAAACAGCCATCAGTTGAATTTCAACTGGATTTCACTAAAACAGTCTTGTCCGATAAAGATACAGTTAAATTTCTTGGAATTTACTTCGATAAACACGTCAACTGGGTGTCACACTGTGAGGGGCTAATCTCAAAATTATACTCATATAATTACATGTTCAAGAACTCAAAAACAGTACTAGATGTTGGCCAGCTCGTAAATATCTATTATGCACAAATGGAATCGCGCCTTCGTTATGGAATCTGCTTGTGGGGCATCTCTACCAAGTCAAAATGTGTTTTCATTGCTCAAAAGGCAATTATGAGGTGCATTTTTTACATTCCTCGTAGAGAAACTTGCAAACAAATTTTTCAATCCAGTGATATTTTGACTCTCGCTAGTTTATACATATTTAAGATTGCATGTTATATTTATCGCAACATAACCTATTTCAAACTTGATAAAGACATTCATAACATGAATACTCGCCAGAAAGGCCTAATTCATGCACAAATTGGAAAATACACTTTCCTTCTTTTGGTATAAACTTCTTTCACCATTTTTGTTCCTAGAATTTGTAGTTGAGATCTTCTTATATAATTCCGGGACACCCTGTTCATACATTCAACACACTCATAATTTTCATTCATCGAAATGAATGTCGATGAATGAATAAAATATCTATGAAAAATTTTCAACAGTAATTACACAAGTGGTGGTAATTTTTTGATAATTTTAACTAGATGCACGAATCTTTGTTGCTATAGAAATTTCACGAGTGGACGAAGTCCACGAGTGGGATTTCTCAATAGCAACAAAGACGAGTGCTAAATCTAGTTAAAATTATTTAAAAAAATAACCAACACGAATGTAATTCGGCGTGATTATTTTTTTTACTATTTCGCAAAATGCCCCAGAATATGTTTATTAAACAATTATTTATTGAACAATCATTTATCATACAATTATATATCAAACAATTATATATCAAACAATTATATATCAAACAATTATATATCAAATAATTATATATCAAACAATCAAGAATGTTTACAATTTACGTTTGTAATGGTGCAATTATTGTATGTTATTGTACAATTTCCTTGAGATGAAGAGGTCGAAACAGTGTTTCCTCTCAAGTTGTTTATCATGCTTGCGTGATGCTCTTTGTCAAGTTGAAGATAGGGTTTGATGGAGCTTGCAGATGAATGTCCAGTTATCTTCAACAACTGCTGCTCACTTACTCCACTTTTAGCGAGTTGTGTCACAGCAGAAGAACGATGTGAATGGTTTGTAACCTTGATTTTGCTAGGATCCAAGCCAATCTTTCGGGCCGCTTGTTTTGTCCATTTTGCTATTTCATTTTGTCCTACCGGAAGATTTTTGTACCACCCCTTAGACAAAGGTTGCTGCCAATTTGGATTAGGTGTTAAAAATAAACGATCAATTTGAATATTTGCACTTCTTTTCGACATTAACTTCCGAAAGAGACGTACTGGACATTTTTCAGTCTCATTTTCATTTGGCGTTAAAAATTTGCTATCAGATAACCTGTGCGATCCTCCTTGTGCTGTTTTAGAAATTATTGGATTATATTCTATCCTTCCAGTTTGATTTCCATAATGATCCATTTCTTCTCTAAAATACTGTACTAATGCTTTTGTCGCTTCTCCGCCTCTCCAAGCCAATTCGTAGCTAGCAGTATGATAAAACTTCCTTTGTAAGCCATTTGGAGTATTTTCGTCCCATGCTGCTATCATTTTTTCTATTTCTTCTTTCTTGAGAGCAACAGAAGATGCTTTTCTTTTTTCAGGAATATGTTGAAGTTCTCGACGTTTGCAATTCCGCGCATCTCGCGCGGTCTTAAATTCAATATCAGTGAACGGATCAATGTTTCTATTATACTCCCTGAAATATTTTTCCTGGATAAGTTTTGCGGTGACATTCCACAAAGTTTTGACAACAGATTCTTTGTAGTTTTCTCCATTTTTTTTTCGCATGTTATATGCCCAGTCCTCCATAATTGATGCGATTTGTTTCATCTCGGTTGTTGCAGTCAACTCATAATTACGTTCAAGGCAGAACTCCAAAAACTGTTTCCATATCGTATTCTTGCTTTTTGTGGTGTTGATTGGTGTTGCTTGTTCGACAGCTAAATGTATTGAATCAGCCGAGCTTTGACCAAATCTCGTGCTCATGTCGGTTTCTGTTAATGACTAATAATAATTGTAAAGTTTTTCCGAACCTATACCAACTCGTTTAAACGTTAGAGAAAATCACAAAATACGAAGTCTGACTGATACTTAACAATGGCGTCGGTTCTGAATTCGAAATGTTTACATTGAGACAAATAGCTGCGTTACCTTGACAACCAAGTCAAGTCAATGCTAATTCTCTAAAGGTGCCCCATAGACTGCGTTGTTGGTAGGCCGTTTTGTTCGTCGAACAAGTCTGTTCGAACAAAAAAGACACAAAACTAAAGTGTGTGGCCAGCGAAAACGAACATTTTACAGCCACACACTTCGGTTGTGCGCAATTTTTGTTCGAACAGACTTGTTAGTCGAACAAAACAGCCTATCAACATCGCAGTCTATGGGTCCCTTTTTGTATCCATTTGAAGGAAGATCCAAACGTGAATAAGTCATCGCGGTAATTTGATACTAACAAATTATCAGTATGATTCCGAATGATTGGCTAGAATCACGCATTGATATTGGTTGAAACAAGGAAAACGTCACATTTTGACATGTAAAAAAAATAATCATTGTAACTTTTTGTCAATTTTTCGACATATGAGTTATAGCTCTAGGCGAGTATCCTGAATAATAACAGCAATGACATCACAAATGAAAAGACAGTTGTTCAGAGAAAGTTCTCATTGTGAAATTCATGGAAACTATAGGATCTGCCTGCGAGTACATTTTTCTCACGGTTTCAACACTCAATATTCCGAAAACCAATTGAAATATTGGAATATTCGAAAAAAAAACGTGAATCACATATATATAGTTCTTACTCAAATGATGCCCTATGAACATCATATCTCTATGTCATATGGGGTGATGTGGAAATGTGTGATTTCATTCAAAAGGAACACTCTATATTTCATTGCATGTCAGGAGTGAGTTTTGCTGATTTCAAAAATACATGATTCTGATACATTCCATGGAGTAATACTGGGTGAATTGAAGGCATATTACTTGAAATTGATTGAAACTGTGATGTTGAAATTATCTAATAGAATTCAAGTTTGTTCAGTTTGTTGTCAGGTCACCTGACGATAGATCTTTTCGATAATCTCCTGATTTCAGCCCAACAATTTATCTCAATTTGCATTCCTTCGATTAGTATTACTCCATGGAGTATGAGCATTATATATTCTTGAAATCACTTAAAATCACTCTTTCAAGATATGCAATGAGATATCAGGATATGCGATGAGAAAAAAAAATTTCACAGCCCTCCATATATAAAATGAAGATATAATATTTGGAGAGCACCATTCGAACGAGGACAACATCTGATTCTGAATTCTGTCTCGAAGTTTTCAATATTCCAATTAGCTTTCGCGATATTGAGTGTTAGAAAAGTGGTATCCATAGCCAATCGCCCTCACACCATGCACAGTGCATTGTTTACGGGTCGAAACATTTCGATACATTTTGAAAAGTTTCTCTAGGACCATGCTCGTATTGAAAGAGGCACATCTTCAACTCACAACATAGTGTTTATACCCTGATAGCATACTGAAGTCACATGGGGTTCCATAGGACGTATCGACAGGACATTCGAGACGTCCATAGAGCAGCATACGTTCTTGGTACCGCCGACATCCATAGGGAGTACAAATGTCCTGACTTCTAACAAAAACAATAATTTTATTCAAGGATATACATTGGACTTTTTTGGGAAATCATTCAATGAACATCCTTCAGAAAATTACATCCGAAACGTCCTCTGCAATGGAGAACGACTTGTCTGCTTTCTTCATCCCCGTAAATTCAACATTCTGACAAGAGGGATGCAAAAACCCCAGATTCTGAATCAGAATGAGGAGTGTTACTATACCTCATTGCAAAGATTTTATTGAGGCTATTTTGGTCCTCTCCTTTGAGAGATGAAAAAGTGGAAGAGGCAATATCGAATTCACTTCGGAATTTTCATTCTCATCGGGGTAGGATTCGGAGAGTATTCGTTTATTTGTTATTTTCTGTCACAAAGGAGTTTGTGGACGCACAATCTGTTCATAATAATGATTATACAACAACGTCCCAACGGTGTCAAATCGATTCTTGAATATTCACGATGAACTGAGGTGAATCAACGAACATTATATGAATTCTCTTCATACCGCGATGAGAATAATATTCAGCTTCATAATCCCTTTGAGAAAAGAATCATTGCCGGAAATATTTCGAGTACATGCATTTTTTTGTGAACCCATGTACGAGACAAATTTCCTACAATTAATTCATGCACGTGGATGAGTTGGTAAAATAGTTTCATACTGTGATTTTATTTGAAAAAAAAAAACATTAAGTGAATGCTTTTGGGTGTATGATAAATTGACATTCATCATACAGGGCGTGAAAAGATTCTAAATCGAGACTCTATCACGAATCTGCGATTAGAGGTCTATAAAAATCACAAGTTTCCATCGTTCAAGTTTGAACCCCCTGATTGGGTATGAAAGTGTTGAAAAGGAATATTCTCAGATAAATTATAAACATACAAAAATGGATATATATTTATATAAAGCAACATTGAGAATTCGCATTCTCTATGTGATGAGAATATTTACTCTTTTTCAGTTGATTCAATAGAAAACAACTACTTCCCTGGCTATATGCTACGACGAACATTGAATTACAGCTATTGAACACACACGATAAGAGTTTGAAAATGAAATATAAAAACTTCTGAAATTGAGAATTTGCATTCTCCTTCAGACAAAAATATGTATATGCACACATCATTCTGAATATTCAACAGAAAACAACTACTTTCCTGGCTATTTACCACGTCGAATATTGAATATATCTGATGAACATTCAAAAGGATAACATTAAAAATAAAGATTAAAATCCTCCGAAATTGAGAATTGAAATTTTTCTTCGAATTGGATGAATAATATGATGAATAATGATATGGAAATATGACTTCATAACATGAAAATTGGCCATTTCCATTGTTAGTAGCAATACCTACCCTACCATCGTTCAGTATACGTGGAAAGTCTTCAAATAACAAATATATGAACTAAGTGATTACTTCATTCCAAAATAATTACATAGCATTGGGTGTTCTCTAGCAGACCACTCTGTACCTAATCATGACCAGGGACTCCACTGATATAAACGGCTGGACTGACGAGTTCTTCCGTTTGGCATCCAGTTCAGGTTCATGAAACAGAATTAAAGTGTATTATTTCCAAACTGACTAAGATATTGGACATCCACTATAAATTTCTATTTGTATTGTTGATACTCACCTTTGACAATTATGCCTTAAATAGGTTATCTATTTTTGTGGTTCTGGTACTGCAGATATTTTTCAACAGTCGTTTGTGGAATTCATAATTCTCTTATTTTTATTCAATATTTACATTCATAGAAAAAGGTAATAATAGGTCATTAGCATAATGTCCTATTTGTCATATGTCATGATCATAATTTGTCATCCTTTATACGTCAAGGGTCAAGTGCATAGGTCGCGTGCACGAAGACCGACCCTGGAGGCAAAATATTGGAACACAACCTCATTCTTCTGTGAATTATTGAAACACAACCTCACTTTTTTATTTGGTTACAGAGGAATCAAAAGGTTGAAATAGTTTTTCACAATATTTTGGCATACGAATCGTGTTTCTTGCGTTATTCATTAATTCAAGCATGCCTTCGCATTGTGCTGTTGTACAATGCACAAAAAATGCAGCAAGAGACTAGGGAATATGATTTTTCAGGTAAATAGTAATCTCACATAGTTAGCATTATGAAATGTTGTCATTCCTTATTAAAATTCCTTCCGCCTCCTGCCACTTCTGCAATACAAGCTAATGCTGCTAATAGATTGAAAATGTCTACAACACACACGATCGTCAGCATGTCAGACCAGTCCTACCGATTGATTGCATGAATTCGATCTTCTTGCATTATTCTAGAAATTTCAGGTATATTTCTATCAGCTGATCCTATTGCAGAAGGAACTCCGATGAGAAATCAGAGAAATAACCAAATTTCAAAGATGGAAACTATGTGAGTGACTATAGTAGGTACTTACTTTTGAATTATAATGTACCATCCGGATTTCTTCATCATCCGCTGCAGTTTTTGTGCATTTTACAACAGCACAATGTGATGGCATTAGCGAATTGATGAAAAACGGAAAAATACGATTCATATGCCAAAATAATTGTGGAAAACTATTTCAATCACTTGTAAACAAATATGTTTTGCCTCCAGGGTCGGTCATCTGACAGTTCTTGCACGCGACCTATTCCAGTTCAGTTAGAGGACATCGGGTGTAGTGCCTGGTATGATGCAGTGTAGCCGAGATCCTCCCAGTTAATTTCGCTATGACGTCAGGTCACCTTCACTTCACCACTATCTGGTCTGTGGGTAGGCGAAGATGCGATTATACGATGATACGTACGTTACTGTCGTCTGCTGCTCGTGGGTTTTTCTGCTGTTTTATGTGGCAGTTGGCAATATGATAATTATTATTATTAAGTTGGTTCTGCAGGTGCGCAGAAACTAATTTTACATTTCGAATGTTTTTTCTAAACGGTTTTCGAAATGATCTGCTCATTTAGTGAGGAATTTCCTTTTTCCTTGTCGAAATTCTGTCTGTTTGACGAGCTCTGAGATTCCATGAAGATGGTTGACCATTTTTATTTCTTCCTCCGGTGTGAGCAGCACCCAAAACATAAGCTATTCCTACGGGAAGGTGAGCTTTTTTAATTTCATTCCCCATTTCGGGATACCCTTTAGCAAATGGGATTATTCCAGATCTGCTGGCCTTTTTGGGTGAGGTTAACTCACGACTGGACCACGCCGGATTTTTTCGACGACCTGAAACTGACTCTGTCTTCGATTCCTACAATTTCCTGCCTGTCAAGCAGCCTGCCTCAGCGTTGGAGCCCTGTTTCACTCATCAGCTGCCCAGGAATGTTGAAGGCCCCGCTAATCCTCTAGGACCGCCAGGTTACGTGACAAAACGGCCCGCATTGTCCCATCCAGGCACTGGCCCCATGAGACTCCTGAGACGTCGTGCTGCTCTCATTTCCGCTGCTTGCTGTGTGGCTCTCATTTTTGCTGTTTGGCTGCTTAGGCTCCAGGCTCTGTTTAATGTCTGAAATAATTGCTTCTGGGACCACAAGGTTAGACTCATCCGGTTACTCATGATCAAAGGGGAGATATTCTTATGAATCCCATATAGGTGGATTTTACCACTCGAAATCATACATATATAATTTTCCTAAATTCAATTATGAGGTTTATTAATTAATACATAGAATAGAGTTTAATATAACTTTTAAGTCTCACACCAGTTTGTGAACTCATATATTGGCCAATATAAGGGGGGTAACTTTGATAAATGATAGTGTTTTAGGCACCCTGGTGTAAAGACAAGTATATCAACTTTCACAACTGCTAAAAAAGTTCAATTAGAAAATAACTGAAACAATATTTGGTGGTGTCCAAGTATTTCTCTTCTTTTATATAAATCACTTGTGTCTTAGTACTTCTCTTCCTATATATAAATTGCTACTGATGGGTTTATTAAATAAGTGTAGTCCAACTGAGATCTTTTATTTCCAAAAGTTTTCTTTTCTCAATTTTTGCTTGAATGAATTGGGTGGCGCCTTACAATATGAATAGGACCCCTATTGAAATCGAACCCATACCTTGCTCCCTTACAACAGAGCTGCCACAACTATAACGAATATTGATGGACATCAAACAAGGTAGGTAACTTCCAACACTTACCAGAGATAAAGAGAAAATAATCGTTGTAATGCCCCCAACTTTCTTCGTTCGTTGGCCTACTACAGGGGGTCGTTACAAAGTAATTTTTCATCGATCAATGGGTCCGTTGATTATTGAGGCAGGAGGCAGACTGAGATTGTAGACAATAAGACAGCATATAGATAGTTACTGGAGACATATATTTAGGCAGTATGGTCAGGCAGAGGTTACAGGCAACAAAATCAAAGTTTGCTCACATTTTAGATTGCACATTTTTCTTACATTGTTCACTTGTTTTTTATTTGGCGATCTATGACAGGAAAAGAATGTCAACAAATTTCTCAGATGTCACTTCGTTATAGGTTTACTCGGTTTCAGTTGTATTATATAGAGATGAAAATTGTGTATAACATGAAGAATGGCTGTAAGAATAAGTGGACATCATGGTTACTGATGAGGATTCAGAAATCTGAAATGGTTTCATTGCAATAAAGTCATATAACCTGTGTGTGAGAGATAATATTTCCCATATCACTGATATGAATGATTATTTTTGGAAGTTTTCAAGCTCATCAAGATCAGCCCAGATAGCACACACTCGCCTAAGGTCATCCTCTATGTGTCGCCAAACGCCTGGAGAGGACGTTCTATTTTCTACAACCTAAGAACATCATCAGGCGTAAATTTAGCGCTGTAATTGTCCTAAATGAGTTCTTTCAGTGACAGCCTGAGGATGTCAAGAGTTTCGTGCCTACGGACGTCTTCAGATGACATTCCATGAAATAACGTGTCATCGAAGACAAAAGGAAGAAAAAGAAGAACTAGAATTGAGGTTATGTCTCATGATAGTCATGATTTGTTCAAGATACATCATAATATATTAATGATTATATCAAAATTATTAGAGTATTCATCGAATACCTTCATCAAATTTCTATTTCACAAAATGATTGCGAGAAGAACTTATTGCACAGAATCAAAAGATAACAATAACAAAAGGATGATAATCTCTGTTGATGACATTTCTCTCAGGTAGCAAGAAACAATGGTGAGTAAATACTAAATAGAATCATTGATAGTACCGGACATGAAATATTGATACATTCATATATATACATTATTTATTGTTTCAGGAGGTTATTGACAACACAAACTTGATGATATCATCATAGCAAACATGTTTTATTCCAAGATAGCTTTGCTTCTTCGGAATCTATAAAATATTGTATGAACTTTCAGTATGAATTCAATAAAGGTAGGTACCTGAATCAAATCATTGATATACTAGGTACTGGACATGAAATGTTGATAGGTTAACTATTTGTTTCAGATGAAGTTATTGAGAACACAAGATTGATGATGTCATCAGAGCAGAGATGTTTCATTCCAAGATATTTTGGCTTCTTCGAAATCTATGTGAGATTGCGTATGCATGTTTGCACTTTCAGTATATTCAATAAAGGTAGGTACCTAAATCAAATCATTGATATAGTAGGGACTGGAACATGAAATATTAATAGGTACATTATTTGTTTCAGGAGGTTATTGATAACACAAAATGATGATATCATCAGAGCAGAGATATTTTATTCCAAGATATTTTGGCTTCTTTGGAAATTATGAAAGATTGTACATATGATTGAACTTTCAGTAGATTCAATAATGGTTGGTACCTATAACTACATAAATCATATCATTGATAGAATCTATGTTGATAGTAAGTACTGGACATGATATATTAATACATTGTTTGTTTCAGAAGGTTATGCAAAACTCAAACCTGATGATATTTTCATTCCAAGATAGTTTTGCTTCTTCAGAATCTATAAAATATTGCATGAAGGCTTCAACTTCCAGTTGATTATTCTGCATCAGGAATGTCCAGAGTTCAGAAATCAAAAACAACATGGAGAAATATAACTATCAATAGGCAATAACTTCTAGTAGTGCTCAACAAGAAGCTGAAATACATTTCTTTGAAAAGGAAATTGAAATTTTTCAGAATAAGTTATAAATAATAGAATGTAAGTTTTTCATTTGGTTTTTCATTTGAACCTATTATAAATAGAGGGAAATTTTGCAAATATCATGAGATCCATATTTTTCTGAAGAAATTATCATTTGCATAATACAAGGTGAGTCAATAGTGTGTTATCCTTATTGTATATTAGCCAAACCATCAGATAAATAGAGAAAATTCAAGTACAACAGTAATAGGGTTTCATGAGAACTTTCACATTAAATTGTTTTCATATATATCTGTAGGGTGTTCGAATTCCAAGATATATTGACTGATGATTGTTTTTTTCCAAATGGGACACCCTGTATACTATTGCATTTTTAGGTTCTCCCTGAAGAGCTGATTTCATCAATGCATCACACTTGGGGTCTAGCTGGAATGATTACAGAGATATAGGGTGTTCAAAAACAAGATTTTTCAATTTTAGGATTTTTTTTGTGGAAACTATTCAATATTGGTCAAAACGGCTCACATATCCTTATAAACTTTCGATTTACTATCTACTGACATTCAATCGGAACAAATAGAGGGTGGGTTTACATTCAGAATACTGATCAGCTTATTGTATCTGTTCCAAATAAATATCAGAAGATAGCTAATCAAAAATTATGACAGGAACATGTGAGCCGTTTTGACCATTAATGAATAGTTTCGACACAAAAAATCCTACATTTGAAGAATCTATCAATTGTCAACACCCTATATCTCTGTAATAATTCCCACTAGACACCAAGTGTGATGCATTGATAGAATCAACTCTTCAGGGAAAACTCAAAAATGCAATAATATACAAGGTGTTCCATTGAAAAAAACCAACCATCAACCGATATCTTGGAATTCGAACACCCTATAGATATGAAAACAACTTTAGGTGATTGTTCTTATGAAACCCTATTACTGTTGTACTTGAATTTTCATTTTATATATCTGACGGTTTGGCTAATATCGAAGGAGAACACACTATAGTGACTCATTCTGTATATACGAATAATATTCTCCCATAAATCTTGAACCCCCTTGAAACATCATCAAAAACCGCCTCAAGTTGTTACCATGATGTCCTGAGGTTGTCTCAAAAGATTTTATAGGGATGTTCTGAGACGTTATTAGTATGTAGAGAATGGTAACAGGAGGACGTCTTGAGAATGTCCTCAGGCTCGCTCTCGACGTCCTGAGGACATGATTGTGAACGCGTCAGAAGGGCCTCAAAAGGAATTTGTGCTATCTGGGAGAGTTCATGCCAGTATACTTCTCCTATACATTCCAATTTTCATTTCAATGCTGAATATATTGGTAAGTCATATTTCTATATCATTATTCATCTGATTTGAAGAAAAATGTCAATTCTCAATTTCGGAGGATTTAGGATTTTATTCTTTACTTTCAATGTTATCCTTTTGAATGTTCATCAGATATAATTCAATATTCGACGTGGCAAATAGCCAGGAAAGTAGTTGTTTTCTGTTGAATATCCAGAATGATGTGTGCATTAACATATTTTTGTCTGAAGGAGAATGCAAATTGTCAATTTCAGAAGTTTTTATATTTTATTTTGAAACTCTTATCATGTGTGTTCAATAGATGTAATTCAATGTTCGTCGTGGCATATAGCCAGGAAAGTAGTTGTTTTCTATTGAATCAACTGAAAAAGAGTAAATATTCTCATCACATAGAGAATGCGAATTCTCAATGTTGCTTTATATAAATATATATCCATTTTTGTACGTTCCTAATTTCTCTGAGAATATTCCTCTTCAACACTTTCATACCCAATCAGGGGGTTCAAACTTGAACGATAGAAAGTTGTGATTTTTATAAACCTCTAATCGCAGATTCGTGATAAAGTCTCAATTTAGAATTTCTTTCCACGCCCTGTATGATGAATGTCAATTTATCATTCACCCAGAAGCAAAAACGTCCAAATGACAGGAATAGAATGTCAACAAATTCCCCAGATGTCACTTCGTTATAGTTTTACTCGGTTTTAGTTGTATTAAATAGAGATGAAAATTGTGTATAACATGAAGAATGGCTGTAAGAATAAGTGGACATCCATGGTTACTGACCCAGGTAACACGGAACTCTCCGCAATATCTCTAAGTAGTTATCTTCAGGATCAAAATGCGAAATCGTCCTGCGAGGTGTCAAAGATCACTATAGGCTCTCACCATGGGAAATACTCTCTGGAGTCGTCCGAAAGAAATCGCGGAGATCTCGCCTCAGATTTGATATATTCCTCATTATTGCGAATCCTTGAGGTTATCTATAACAGGAAATGAATAGGCATTTCTTTCTGCGAGCACCCAAGGATATCCTGGACGTAACAAGATCGAGAATTTCCCATTGCGAGCTACTAAAGTAATCACAAACATAACCTGAATAATTAATGAATATTCCTACAAAAATATTGAGTTGTTTTTTTTCAATAGCCTTTATAATTCAAATACTGGGTGTCCCAAGTTATCGTTTACAGGCAATATATCGCCTATTTGTGAAGATATCAAAAGCATTAGAAAACTGCATTAAATAACCTTCCTAATGGCTTATGAAGAATGTGATATAGTTGGCAGCTCCCGGATGGTAGATATACTAATCAGTTTTTATTTTCTAGTAGCATATTAGTCTCTGAAAATTGCGTGTCAATCTATTTGGAATACAACGATATAGCACATACTTTGTTCTTGATAACAACAAAAACATGAACATTTTGTGGCTTTTTTACGTTACTCAAATGACAAATTACTTTCACCCATGTGTTCAAGAAGTTCACAAATAAGAAGTATGGATTGCATTTTTGTTTCAGAATATTAATGACAGATATTCCATTTTGAACTGCAGAACATCAATCATTGCAGACGGTACCTACCTAGTGTAATAATTAATCTAATTTCATTGTGGGACATTTTTACGAACATGGGAGGAGGCAATTTTCAATCGATGTAACGTAAATGAGGTCAAAAAATGTTATTGTTAATGTTGTTATTAATGAACAAAATACAAAGTACCGATGTGCTATCGTTCATTCCCGAAATAGGATGATTGGCAATTTTCAATGACAATATACAGGGAGTCCATTAAATGAAAATTGAGGAGTTGCTACCAAGTGGCTGTCCAATCTAATACACTTTTTTTTGAGTCATAAAGAAAGTTCTCTGATGTCATTTGAAGCATTTTTACCATTTTTTGTTCATCTTGTCGAGTAAGCAAGTTTTTGCCGGTACCTTTACGATAACTTGGGACACCCAGTATTAACATTAAATGGGAGTCATTAATCTATGATAATAATAATTGTATATACTAGATACTATATTTTCTTACTGTCTCAGAGAATGTGTTGAACAGGTCATATTATTATCTCTCCGCCATTATGGAAGATTATTTCAAATTTTGCAGTGAATTACTGATAATTAATCATCTGCTCTGACGAAAAAGACAAAAATGTTCCAATTCGTGGGTAGATATCGGACGACCTTTTTTTTAAAGAATACCCGGCCAACTCCTCGGAGATTTTTTCAAGTGATAAAGTTTACTTGATCAATGTCTTGTTATAGAATAATATATTAAAGCTCATTACGTTGATCTAACTCTAAGTTTGGTAACTCAATCTTTTTCGCTGAAACAAATATCCAGTAAATTTAACTCCACCCCAAACAATCTAGCTGGCGCTAGTTAGACTTCGCCGACACTTCGTTATAGTTTTACTCGGTTTTAGTTGTATTAAATAGAGATGAAAATTGTGTATAACATGAAGAATGGCTGTAAGAATAAGTGGACATCATGGTTACTGATGAGGATTCAGAAATCCGAAATGGTTTCATTGCAATAAAGTCATATTACCTGTGTGTGAGAGATAATATTTTCCATATCACTGATATGAATGATTATTTTTGGAAGTTTACAAGCTCATCAAGATCAGAGTTCATGCCAGTATACTTCTCCTAGACATTCCAATTTTCATTTCAATGCTGAATATATTGGTAAGTCATATTTCTATATCACTATTCATCATATTATTAATCTGATTTGAAGAAAAATGTCAATTCTCAATTTCGAAGGATTTTATTCTTTTTTTTTATGTTATCCTTCTGAATGTTCATCAGATATAATTCAATATTCGACGTGGCAAATTGCCAGGAAAGTAGTTGTTTTCTGTTGAATATTCAGAATGATGTGTGCATATACATATTTTTGTCTGAAGGAGAATGCAAATTGTCAATTTCAGAAGTTTTTATATTTTATTTTGAAACTCTTATCGTGTGTGTTCAATAGATGTAATTCAATGTTCGTCGTGGCATATAGCCAGGAAAGTAGTTGTTTTCTATTGAATCAACTGAAAAAGAGTAAATATTCTCATCACAAAGAGAATGCGAATTCTCAATGTTGCTTTATATAAATATATATATCTATTTTTGTATGTTCATAATTTATCTGAGAATATTCCTTTTCAACATTGAGTGATTATTCATTCTCTCTGTACCCTAGTAAAATAAAATTGATAGTATCAGATACATTATTAGATGATTATAATTGATTTCATATGATTTTTCTTCTAGGTTACAGGAAAATCAAAAATATTTTCAAAATCATTCAAATTTTGTCCAATTATATGATAGCTGTCATGTGGCTGAAATTTCCACCTATTAATTTCACGTCTACATGCTCATGTGGATGGAAAATCTCCAAAAAATTTGCTGGATACAATGATAACAATGCCGAAATGAAGCATCTGATTGGGTGGAAGGTACTGGTATGAAATTTTCTAGGTAAATTACACATTGAGGGCCGGTTTATCAATCAAGGGATAACTCGCAGAGTTTGCTGACCCTGTATCAACTCTAACTCTAGGCTAACTCCCGAGTGTGGTGGATAAGTGTTTATCCAAGCTTTTTTAACCCAGAACTAGTAAACTCTCTGGTTCTTCAAATGTTGGCATAACTTAGGCAATGTTGTCAGCTCACTTTTGTTGATTTTTTGATACCTTCCGGTCATAACCTTACTTTTCTATATTATTCTTCCGGTTCGGTTTCGAATAGATCATCGTTCCAATATTCTATTCGGTATAAAAATCATGAGTTAGTTGATTTGTTTTGAAGCATTCTGAGGAAAAAATGTCTGAAAAAAAAGGTGCCAAACTTTACGGAAAAAGACGTCCAAATTTCAATCAAAATTTGCAACAAATATAAAAAAATCATAGAGTGCAAAAAAACGGACGCCCTAACCAATTAGGACAAAGAAGATGCATGGCAAAAAGTTACCAAGGATTTCTATTTATAAAAATATACATTATTTCAAGAATGTATCTATTTTTTTCACATTTGGAAATATAAATATGAACAAAAAAATTACAAAAGATTTGTAAAATAATTATTGATCAATTTCGTGTTGCATTTATCAACACCTCTCCTTGTAACATCAATATTTTCGTCGTAGTCAATATTTTCCAGCTGATCATCAACTGCCGGGGCATCTTCTTTATGGTCTATGGCAATATTATCTAGTACTGCACAAGATACAATTACTGCCAACGACGTCTCTAGCTTGAGCCTGAGACCTATGGCCAATACTAGGGATCTTCGTTTCCATACTCCATATTGGCGTTCGACCGGATTCCGTGTCCGTCTCACTAGTAATAATATAGCCCTCAAGTAGTTTTAGCATAGGGAGCGAGTTATTTCTTAAATCTTAACGCTAACAGGAGACTGGTTCCCAAAAAAAAATTAGATAGTTGGGTTCTTTATCCTAACTTCAACATTTTGCAAACTACACAATTGGGTACGTACCTGTCTGTTGGGAATTCAAGGATATGCTCGATTTGTTCTAGAACGAATAAAACTGTTTCTTTTCGGGATTTGACCGCAAACCTAACGTGGTAGGGCCGCCGCTCATGTTATAGAAACTCTAGAACATTTTCATCATCATCACTAATATCTATATGTCCTCCATTTCTCCACAATATCAAAATTTGAGCCAAAAACCACTTTTTAGACAATGCAAATAAAAAATAACTGAAAATTTTGAGGTTAACCCAGGGTCAAATACGCTAACTTGCCGTGAGAGCGCGGGTTAACTTTTTCTTGGGATAACATTCGAGTTAGCAGTTGACCTTCGATGAAAAAACACTTGTTACAACTTCAACCCAGGATTATGTCTAACTCATGGGGTAACCTTCTATCGGTAAACCGGCCCTGAATCTCCCACTATTTTATTTCTCAATTCATCATCGATAGAAATTCCGACGCGAAATTAGAGGATCGGATAGTATTCGAATATTTGGAATGGGGTATCGCAACACCTCTCATTCCTTTTCAGAACCCAGAGGTTGTGATTTTTCCTGATAGGGAGTTGAAGTTACAGGGGCAAAGAAAGCAGACAATTCGTTTTCCCGCGAATCTGGAATTGACGGATCCGGGAGTTTCTTCAGAATTCCATTTCGTGGTTCAAAAATTGGGGTGTGAAGTTTCCGTTGGACCACCCTGTCTATAAAGGAATTTAGAAAAATACCTAAGATTGTGAACATCAGATTTCGAGCGATTCCCAAACCTCAACCAAAACTTAAAATTATTACCGAGACCCTGAGGTCTCGGGTGAAGGAAAGAACATCCTGGAAATCCGAAATCACTACACAAATGATCACAGTGGGCTGACGCCATGCTATAAGTGGACCAAAATAAAACTCCTTGACCAAACTCTATCTCCACAATTTTATTACAAAAAATAATGATAAAAAACACGAATCTCAACATATCCCGTGTTAGGAATGGTTCGAAAGATTTAGGCACTTCTGAAACGACAATAATGACTAGAGAATAAATAAACCTGCAAAACATGCATCACGCCAAAATAATAATTGTCATTCAATCCTTTTTTTTGATAGATTATTTCAGTGGTTGAGGGTTCTCAATTCAAACATTCACTGATTCTCATTATTCCCCATGATAATAAAGCTCACACAGGATCAAATGTGAAGTAGAAACAAATAGGATATCATCTTCTATGGTTGTGAGTATATCGTTTACCGTTTCCAGGTAGCCCATCATTTTGGCTGAAACCTGATTTTATATTTAACCGATATAGATATTTGGTACAGGGTGACCACCGTAAATGCCTCCTCCTCAAGTTATTTTCGAATCGATCAAAATATTTTGAGAATCATTTGAATTAATTCTTGGCAAAGAGAAGGAATATTCTCAGATGAATTATAAACATGGAAACATTTATATATAATATAGAGAAATACATTGAGAATTCGCATTCTCTATGGCTATTTGCCACGACAAACATTGAATTATATCTATTGAACATACACGATAAGAATTTGCACACAAAATCTTCTGGAATTCAGAATGTGCATTTCCCTTCAGATTAAAATATTTATTTCATAACTTAAATTTACTCGTTGATTTTTAAAAAATACACTTTATTTCGAACTGAAATGTATCTTTGATCGAGACTTTGATTTTGATGTGTTCGAATCGAAAGCTCATTCTAGTCTGTTGATTCCCAGTCGTGAATATGCATTCAAGACTGTTATCTTTAGAAAATGCTGAAAATGCACCTCGCGACTTCTCTAGAATCGCGTGGGCAGATTAATCTCATATGATCATATCAAGCAGTGAATTATTCCATAAGTTCTAATGGAATGTCAGGATATAACACCTCCCCCCATTGAGATTTTTTCTTAATCTGAAAAACCAATGAATGATTGGAAAAAAATTAAGAATTATCAATATTGAAATAACTTCGAAATAGTCTCGATGGAAGATCAATACAGGGTGAGTAAATGAAAACATGAATACAGGAGCTGTTGGATTCTGATGGAAAACGATTTCTTTTGTTGAATCGTTGAAGGTTGATAAATGAATCGATGGACTTCTCGAAACATTCGATCTTACGTTGCAACAGTTGAATATTTCTGGACAGCATCTTCCGGGATGGTTTCCGTCATCTGAGTTGGATCGGCTATTGTAGTATCCCAGAAATTTTCTTTTACAACAACATTCGAAAAGAAACCATAGAACAAGAAGAATGATGAGTACCATACAAATATACGTAAAAGTACCCAAATGTCTCTGACTGAATGATTCGTTGATCATATGGTTCAGGTTCTGGTCGTATTCATGAAGTTTCTTTTGGGCTATGTTCAGTTCATCGAGATTTAAATGATTGATCTTGATTGGCTTCAAAATTGGCAAATCATCTTTATTTGGTAGATGTTCACAACAATCATATGTGATTTCAGGAATGTATAGCTGGAGGTCTATAGTTTCGTTTGCATTAAAACTTGCATATACACGTGTGGTACCAATGAATGCACTACACTTGGGTTCAAGTGTGAGAAGTGAATTTTCTCGTACGATTTCAGTTTCTGAGTTATTGCCTGGACATGTTGTAGTAACGGGTAGTTGATCAGAAAATGTCAAGAGCCATTTGTTGTCAGCTTACTTTTGAACATTGTAGTCTTCGATTCCTGATACGATTGTCGCAATTAGGCATTACCTTGGAGTCCATTAAAATTGAAACTTCACAGGGTGAATCTTGTGATATAGTTTTGGGAAAGTGATGGAAGCAAATTCGAATTTGGTTTTCGATCACTTCGGAACAGTCATCGAGTTGAACTGTAATATATTGCTTATTATCTCTCGCTATTGCTGCGTATTTGTAGAGAGGAATCCCAAGTAGCACACTCATATTGGGCCGATATTCGACCAATATAGATGAAAAATTGGCGCAATATCGAGAAATCAAATAGGCACAATATTGGATCCAAACATTCAACATGCTATTGCAGATCGATATTGACTCGATGTTTCATAAAAAGATTGTTAAATCATTCTACAAAATATCTGAAATCATATTGATTTATAATCATCCTACAATATTGATTTGCTGATATAAAAAAAACAATGAAGTGCGTTGATTGAGAATCATTCATCATCTCTATATATGTCACTGATGGCTCATCGATATTGACCAACAATAAAGTAGGTTGAAGATGAACAATATTCTTGGCATCACCACGTAGTGATATATTATAAATATTGACACCAAATATAGATCAATAATGAGAAATAATCTTGTTATTGCATTCATGACTGATGTTGAGACTGATTGAAAAAAAAAAAAAATGACATTTATTCAAAGAATGCTTCAAATTATATCAGTATCTTATATTCATACTATATAGTAACTCAGACATTGGGTAGGAATATGGACGGGTAATTTATTACCAATATCTCAAACATATCGCCAAGAAATATATATTCCGTATGAAATATCGGTATGCTAAGGTATTGATGGATGATATTTATGTTTATATCAATCAAACGTTGATACAATATCTATCCATAATATGAACAGGAGATTCAAAACAAATATATACACATATTGAACAGAATGCTTGGGACAGAATCAATATAAAATATTCATAAAATATTGTTATGCAGATATTGGTTGAGAATATGTGGTGATCATTGAGAATTGATATTCAAGATATATTTGAGGAATATATAAATATTATATCCAACATCAATATGCTGGGATGATAGATGATCATATATGGAATAATGTCGTATTCGAAAGTTTATGGAACAATGATATTCCAATGTGGGAAGTGAATTGAAAAACAATATTGACAAATATCAAAAATAAAGCTCAGAGCTATATCGAAAACTTATATATAGACAATATAGTTGAATAGATATTGAGTGACAATATGGAGAAACTATCGATAATCGAAATACCGTATATATCTACAAAAACATATATCTTGTAACGCTCCCTAAACACGTCACACGATGTTGGATGTCATAATGACTCACCAAGTATTCGACTCCGGCCAGACTCAAGTGGAGACGGGAGTGGATGGTTGAAAATATTTATTGGGCGCCAGGTGACTTCTCCCTACGAATACTCTCACCGCACTAAACCGCAAATCACCAAAATTGATCTAATGCAATTGTCAAATTTTACCTTCAGTAAAATCAGTTACCAGTAAGGGGCTGAACTGAATTATTGTCAAACAATAGAAACATTATATTAGCGACGAAATACAGAAAATAAATTATCACACCTGATACATGGGTACGATTTGTCAGAAAATGGAAAATTATTGTAGCAGCATGAGTGGAAATTAATATCTCCAAGTTTATCTATACACCTTGACAACTTATTCACCTGGTAGCGTAAAATCAACTTACTTTCAGTCTCAGTACCTTGGGCCCAAAGTCGTAAACTGCGCATGATTAACCAACGAATGAGAATGACGTAAATGAATTAATTTCCACTATACAATATTCCAATGAGATGAGATTAATATACATGTTGTCAAAATTTCAATGAGGTGAAGTTAATATTCATGTTGAAAAAACTAAATTTCAATGTTCAAATAGGTCTACTTGCGTAACCAGGGGTAACTCTTGCGTCTCACCAACTGATCGCTGACGTCCACGAACGAAGGTTTCCTCGTAATTCAACTTAGAGGGGGGGGGGGTAGAGCTTATTATCCCAAATTCCCCGCTGAGATGAAACGATATGTCAACGAAAGTCAAAAGCAGGCGTATTCTTTCTGCCGTGGAATAAAACCCTTAAAAAAATAAATCCCAATCAACATCAGAATCACCAAAGAAAGTAGATTTCCTAACTCAGGGATTCCTTGAAAGACTCAAAAACATTGCCTTTCAAACAAAATTACGTGGAACAATAAAAAGATTACCGATGTACCACGCAAAGAAAAGAAAATTCTGTAAACCGCAGACTTTTGTTTAACTTGGCAACATTGCAAAAAAAAATTAAAGTGACAGTATGTGTCCAGAATGATGAATTATTTTCATCCTACATTGAATCTTTGCTATAGCTCGAGAAGCTATTGCTGAAGAAACCAAAACAAAATCATAGCATAGGTAATGATTATTAATGACTCCATTTTTAAATAATTCCAAGAGAGAATAATCAAGCTGGTATTAGGTGTGCCATACTTAAGAAATCAAACGACTCACCTCCACAGCGAAATGTACAAAGTATTTACTCCAGTTACCCAAAGAAATACAGTCCTAACTAAAAATCACAATCTCAAATTGCTTACCTTCGATCCTCGAAGGGTTTCAAGATAGGAATATCGTCAATAAGTCAGCGTCTTGTCTTCACGTCCGACTGCCTCAATGAAGTTGACCTCCAACGGAATGATTTCGACAAATCCAGTTGCTTTTGTCAAACCGTGCGTAACTTCTACAATCCAAAAGAGATAATAAAGTCGCTATCACATCAAGAGATTAAGAAAATTCTATGAAACGTAACTGAACAAGGACTACTTACATGAAAATCGTCAATGATCCTCAACCGAGAATGAACTGTCCTGACCCAGACTAACAGATTTGCCAACAACAGTCTAGGAAGTTCCAATAACCGGAATTCTTTGGGATTGATCCTCTAATGAGATGTTATTTCCACAACACAACTCCACAAAAAATCCTTCAACGATTTTCTTTTCATTCAATAGCCGTTGTCAACACAGATACGTTTTTCAGCTATTCTTTTCTTGTTTTATTTTTCGATGACAAATTCCGATGGAAGAAATTGAAAGGTCGACGACAGATTGTCATCCATTTGTCAATCCGAACATTTCGACAACTCAACGTCAATATGACGGTCGTGAAAACATAATAGTCCAAGAAAAGAATCAACAAAAACAGAAAACGCAACGAAGATTCTCCAACTTTGAAAATTACATTGGGAAGGCTCGTAGGATACATTGAAATTGAACAGGTAAGCTATAAAATATAGGCCTACAAGGATATAACATCAGGAGAATACCTATGCATTAGTGTAATTCAAGTTCACCAGCTCTAGAATGCATAATATAAACTACTGTTCTTTCGTTTCAGATGGCCATCTGTAACTGACGACAAAAGCCAATAAACAAATTGGAAAAATCAAACCAACAAACCACTAATCGCAAAGAACAAAATATCAAGTGATCGTAATGGAGTACCATTACCAGGGTATTGCAGCTGCTTTCGCGATAAAGGTTTACACCAGCCGAGATGTGAGCGCAATGAACATACCATATCAATTTGATTCCAGAAATAAACCAACTATGTTATACAATATGTTGAATAAAATAATCAAACTTACTTTCATGCTTGCTTGGTTGCTAATAGATTTTCAGTAGAAATTTTGAACGTTACAGACACCTCCCTTTCCTGAAGAAGATTTACCCCGGTAAATCTTCTCCAGCGCTAGCTGATTTCAAATCTTTAGCATTCCAGATGCCCTTGTAGTTACCATGTTCATCACTGAGTCATAGGTCCAAGGGGACAATCTTCTCTTCACGTAAAACGGTCCAACATACTTCGGAGCCAGTTTGGCACTATAATATCTAGCCGCATCAGACAGTACAAAATTCTTTCGCCATACTGGTTGATTGGGTAAAAGCTCTTCATTTCTTCGACGTAGGTTATAGGTTTTTGCGTTTCTTTCCGATGCTGCTTTCAGTCTCTGCTTCACCTCGATGAACAACTTCTGAAATCCGTCACATCTGGGCTTAGAACAAATTTCGGTATCAGTTGACATATCTTGAAAGTGTTGATGGTCTTCGCCATTGAGAATCATACTTCTGCCAAAGTTCACAAAGTAAGGAGAATATGTTGTAGTTTCGTGCTTTGCTGTCCTCAAAGCGCAAGCGATTTTGGGGAGGTTCTGGTCCCATGTGCGATGATTGTCAGACACATATATAGAAAGCATCGTCTTCAAATTGCGATTCACCCTTTCAGTGGGATTCGCCTGTGGGTGATAGTGAGCGTTGAACCTCACCTTGACTTTATACTCATCCGTGAATTTTTTGAATTGGCGAGACCTATATTGGGGTCCGTTATCGCAGATAATCAGTCTTGGTACTCCGTATACCAGAAACACTTCTTCTTCAATCTTTCTTACCACTATATCTGCTGATGACGACCTCAGAGGGAAAACTAATGAATATTTGCTGAAATAATCATTCACCACCAATAGGAATTTGTGTCCCTTATTGGATCTGGGCAAAGGTCCCATAAGATCGGTGGAAATCATTTCCCACGGTTTGCGAGCGGTTGGTTGGGCGGTCATCAAACCATTTGGACCTCGTAAATCTGGTTCGTGGGCAGCACATGTAGGACAATGCTTGACGTAATTAGAAATGTCATTCCTGAGTTTAGGCCAGTAGTACTTATCAATGACGCGGTTGTACGTCTTATAAACACCCATATGACCTGCAGTTGGATGGTCGTGCGCCTCTTGCAGAACTCCCTTCCTATCCTCTTTAGGTACCACCAACTTCCACTCATCTCCTGGGTCTCCCAGACCTTGAATTCTAGTCTTCACATACTTATAAAGCTTTCCCTGAGCCACTCTCCAATTGGGAAATTTCAACGGGTACAACTGTATCTTCTTTGACATTGCCTGCCACCATCTATCCTTGATTGATTCATCTTCTATTAGAACGGAGTCTACTACTGGTACGGCACGAGATAAAGCATCTGGCACAACATGATCTTTCCCTTTACGGTGCACGATCTTGAAGTCATACTGTTGCATTCTCACCGCCCAACGGGCCAATCTACCACTAGGATCCTTCAGATTTTGAAGCCACACCAGTGAGTAGTGATCAGTTATCACAGTAAAAGTTACACCTTCCAAGTATGGACGCAACTTCTCTACTGCCCATAAAACTGCCAGACACTCTCTTTCCGTGGTAGAAAAGTTGCGTTCCTGTTTAGTCAAGGAGCGACTGAGATAGCAGATCACTCTGTCATCATCTCCATGAGTCTGCGTGAGTACAGCGCCGATTCCAAAAGCTGAAGCGTCTGTTTGAAGGACGAAAGGGAGGTCGTAGTCCGGACAATTGAGAACTGGAGCTGATATCAACCTTTCCTTAATCTTTCTGAATGACTCGGCACATGCAGATGTCCATACGAATTTCCTACCCTTCTTCACAAGACTAGTGATAGGAGATACGACTGATGCAAACTCAGGTATGAATCGACGGTACCAAGAGAACATACCAACTACTCGTCTCACATCCTTAACATTCTCTGGCACCGGTAATTGTAACATCGCTGCCACCTTATCGGGATCTACATGTAAGCCGTTCCTGTCCACCACATAACCCAAATACTTCATCTCAGGTCGACAGAACTGGCATTTCTTCCTGCTAACAGTGAGATTTGCCTCTCGTAGCCTCTTGAACACTTCTTCCAAGACAGCTAGGTGTTTTTCAAATGTCTGCGTGACGATCACAACATCGTCCAAATAAACGAATACATGGGGTTCCAGATCAGGACCCAAAACACCATCTATGAGCCTCTGCCAGGTGGCTGGCGAATTATGGAGCCCAAAGGGCATCCTTTTGAATTGAAACAAACCACGGCCTGGAACGGTGAAAGCTGTATATTGTCTCGATGTTTTGGCTACTGGCACTTGCCAGTATGCGCTTTTAATGTCGAGTGATGAAAGATAGTGGGCATTGCGCAGTTTATCCAACGTATTGGAAACATACGGAAGGGGGTAGCTATCTCTCTCAGTGACTGCGTTCAACTTACGATAATCCACACAGAATCTATAAGTATCGTCCTTTTTCTTCACCAGAAGAACGGGAGATGACCAAGCGCTCTTCGACGGCTCGATAATATCCTCCTTCAACATTTCGTCCAATTCCTTATCGATGTGTTGTTGTATTACTGATGGTGATACAGGGTAATATCGCTGCTTGATGGGTTGAGAGTTGGTGACAATCACATGTTCTGCTATTTTGGTGCAACCGAGTTGACTTCCCATCAGCTTAAAGTTCCTGTCGAATACTGTCTTGAGCCTCATCTCCTCCATCTGTGATAAAATAGTCTGACTCCTAAGGTGGTCCACCGTACACAAATGGATACTCTCATTCGAAAAGAACCACTCATTATGTCGCAAATCAGGCACGATCCCCATCGCCTTCCAAAAGTCTGTTCCAAGAATCAGCGTATGGTGTAACGTTGGTATCACCAAAACTCTCACCAACTTGATTCTATCCCGCAATGTAAAAGGTACCTCACATTCTCCTATGCTCTCGCAAGTGTTGCCATTAGCCACTGTACAGGATATCTTCTTCGATTTATCCAATACTAACCCAAAATTCCTTATAACGTCCCATCCTCGAATTCCTACAATTGTAGCAGACGCCCCAGAGTCCAATAGTCCCAAAATTTCCCTAGAAAACACTTTCACTCTTAAATATGGACGCTCGTCGTTATCCGCGTGATCTAGAATATAATCCAACACGGGTTGGAAAAGTCTGGTCGAGTGTATTGAAAGGGCATTCTCTTCTCGACCTGTTAGGAATGCCCGTGTCCGTTTCCCTTCGAAGAACAGCTCGGACAATTCCTCTTTGTGTACCCTTCTCGGTTACATCCAAAACATTTCAGCTGCTTCGGAAGAGCACAGCCTATAGCGCGATGTCCGGGTTTATGACATCTAAAACAGACCACTTGTGATGCGCTGCTCGACGAGGGTTGAATTGTCGCTACCTCCAACGCATTCAATTCCTCAGTGACCTCCATGAACGCCAAATCCCTTTCTATAATATTACCCTTACGAGATGAGGGTTCCACATAACTATTGATAATGTCCCTTCTATTTTCCATCTTTCTACACACGTTACGCAGTTCCGAAAGGCTTGTTGGAAGTGGGTCTCCAAGACGGTCTTGGTAAAAAGGATGGAGATTCTTCAACACAATTGCCAGTTTGGCATCTTCAGACATAAGACACTGGAGTCTAGTAAAATAACTCGACATTCCTTGCCAGACGATGTTCCTCTACCATTTCGAAAAATGCTGTAATAGAGATTCCCTTTGAATCACCCGTAAACTTCTTAATATTCCACTTATGCGGGGGTATCATCTTACTCATGGATTTTTCCGTAGGTGCTGGTGTCAGAGGTGGTCCAGAAACTGGTGGCATTGAAAATGAAGAATGGGCTGCCTGGTCCAAATTAGCGTTGAATGACTGCGCACTAATACGTGTTTGCAGTTGGGTCAACGCAGGTGGAATATGTCCCGGTGTATTATCCGTCTCATCAATCTTCTGATTGAAGTTTCCCATTGCTGTAAGAGCTCGCGCAACAAGGTCTGATTTGGTTGTTTTCTGCGCATTGTCCACTGGATCCATACGGTCTATCCGCCCGAAGATATGTGCCAGTTTCGTTTGTAATTTCGTTCCTTCACTACTATTCCTCTGACCTTGGAAGTCCAATAACAAAGAGTCTACTTCATCTAAACCTCTCTTAATTGCCGTTTCATCAACGACGAACTCGAAGGGATGATCAGGGTAACGCAGGCTATCACCACTCTTCTCCATCTGCATTACCAGTGCAAGCCTATGTCGCATGTCCTCCACAGAACCAGGTGCCACGCCGCGAACTGCTAGTTCATAGGCGAGTTCGTCCTTCTCCAAACGATTTATCGTGATTTTCCGTGACATTCTGACTGATATAATCGAAGGAAAACCAATAATTCACACAAAATTTGAATCTGAAACTCACAATAAGCACCACTTGAAACACCCGCACCACACCACACTTGAAACACACCCCACAGCACTATAATACTTGTAATTGACTAAATGAGAACAGTTTTTTTTTTTGGTCGAAATGTTGGTACATAAAATGTGAATAAATAAAAGAACTATTGCAAATTATTGATTTTTTTTTTAATTAGGCCCCACGTTGGGCGCCAAAAATGTAACGCTCCCTAAACACGTCACACGATGTTGGATGTCATAATGACTCACCAAGTATTCGACTCCGGCCAGACTCAAGTGGAGACGGGAGTGGATGGTTGAAAATATTTATTGGGCGCCAGGTGACTTCTCCCTACGAATACTCTCACCGCACTAAACCGCAAATCACCAAAATTGATCTAATGCAATTGTCAAATTTTACCTCCAGTAAAATCAGTTACCAGTAAGGGGCTAAACTAAATTATTGTCAAACAATAGAAACATTATATTAGCGACAAAATACAGAGAATAAATTATCACACCTGATACATGGGTACGATTTGTCAGAAAATGGAAAATTATTGTAGCAGCATGAGTGGAAATTAATATCTCCAAGTTTATCTATACACCTTGACTACTTATTCACCTGGTAGCGTAAAATCAACTTACATTCAGTCTCAGTACCTTGGGCCCAAAGTCGTAAACTGCGCATGATTAACCAACGAATGAGAATGACGTAAATGAATTAATTTCCACTATACAATATTCCAATGAGATGAGATTAATATACATGTTGTCAAAATTTCAATGAGGTGAAGTCAATATTCATGTTGAAAAAACTAAATTTCAATGTTCAAATAGGTCTACTTGCGTAACCAGGGGTAACTCTTGCGTCTCACAAACTGAACGCTGACGTCCACGAACGAAGGTTTCCTCGTAATTCAACTTAGAGGGGGGGGGGTAGAGCTTATTATCCCAAATTCCCCGCTGAGATGAAACGATATGTCAACGAAAGTCAAAAGCAGGCGTATTCTTTCTGCCGTGGAATAAAACCCTTAAAAAAATAAATCCCAATCAACATCAGAATCACCAAAGGAAGTAGATTTCCCAACTCAGGGATTCCTTCCCAATCAGCACAAGTACGTCTTATGGACGTTTTAAAAACGTCCACTCTGGACATTCAGGACGTTTTGGGGACGTCCATTTCCGGACGACGGACGTCTTATGGACGTTTTGAGGACGTTCATTGTTACTAATCAGGATGTTTTGGGGACGTCCAGTTTAGGTCCAGACTAGGACCTTTTTGGTATGAGAAATGGACGTATTGAGGACATTCAGACAATATTGATTATTGATTTTCTGACCCATCTGAAGAGTGGAATACTTTAATATTAGTAAACATTTATTCGCAAACAATAATATGAACAGAGATTCAGGTAGTTGTTCCAATTTCACTCTTCCATATTGTATATCAGCAGCGGCACCACTAATAACGTCGCGTGATTCATCCAGGTACGCAGGCGCGATGATGTCTTTTTCTGATTGGCAGCCTTCTGTTTCTTCACTGGATCTGTAAATAATAATTATATTCAATAACATCTTCTGTGAATACCATATACCATAAACACACACCCACTTTCAACGTGTAGTAGTCAGTATAGCGGAATACTTCATTATTTTTATTTCATTGAGAACTTATTCCAAACATAAACTGATTCTTAGGTAGGTACCTATATAACCTCTCTATGAACCATGCACGAATTATATTATGTTTTGACTATATACAAAAATATAAACTTTTCTAGATGATAGAAATAGGATTAGGTAGAGCTTAGCATGAGATCAAATTATTTAGAAAGGTAACTAATGTTTTCAACTCCAGATTTGATGTTCTTACTCAAGCATCTTCAAGCGAATGAAAAAACGATTGCGTCGATAGCCATACTTGCCTTCATGCTGCTGTTAGCACAAATAAACATCTCGATGGAACTCGAGATCGAAGTTCACCAGTTGATAGATGATATCCGCAAAGATTTCACTTATTCACTACTTTTACAATCAAATAACCCGAAAAGTTCAGAATGTCCTTGGACCTGAATCACAGTTTAATCGGCACTCGGCAGTGGTCAACTGACGGACGCCATCTTCCATCATCTTAACGTTTCATGTAACACGCACAGTGTTGTCGGATGAAAATTTGTCGGAGCAGTAGATTTTTTTTTTTTTTGTTCTCAAATTTGTTCTATCCGTCATTCGGTTGCCCCCTTACGAGCAACCCTCAAAAGTCTTCGAAAGTCTTGTGCGAGCAAGGAATGACGGGGGCCTTACCTTTTAACGTGTGATCCCAAACACTTTCTTGGGCCATCAGAAAAATTTCTGCAGTCGACGGGGATCGAACCCACGACCGGCAAGCGAATGCGAATTAGAATATAGACACTCTGTCCGCACGGCTACCTGGATGGGTGGGGAAAAAACAGTAGATCATCAAAACTGAACAGAAGATTCTGATAATCATCACAATTTGCTATCATAAATGAAAAAACATAGTCACCTATATAATAAACGAAAAAAAATCATATTCGATCTCTATACCCATCAAAAATCGAACGAAGAATAACAAAAAATGATAAAATAAAAAATGAAATTTGTAAAAACCGCAACGGTACCAGATTGGAAATAATAGCTAATTTCTACTAATAAGACTGAATTTGATAGTTGCATTATATTTTTATCCTACATCTTCTTACTGTGATGTCCCATCAATTTTTCATTGTTGCATATTAGGTAGTTATGTCATATCAAAACATGACCAATCAGACCATTGCCTTGAATAGTTGAACAGTAGAACGGAGACAAAAACAGTAGATCTACTGCAGAAATAGTAAGTCTGGCAACGCTGAACACGCATGCGTACTACGGTCGCAATACATATTCAGTGATTCAATCAAATCTTATTATAAAAGCGCGGCTTGTATGAATACTTCAGTGTGGGTTCAAGAATGGTCAAACTGTATAGGTATTATATGTGATTGAAGTAATATAATTCATCATAACTATATAAGTAGGTACAAATCAGTTAAAATCATAAATATTTCAAATTCATAATATTAATAATAAAATGAAATTCAATATATTGATACAGCTGATATATAATATATTTTTTGACATCATTTATGCCCATATTCAATTCAATAATTCTGATTTTAAAATTAATATATACCCACCTACTTATATTGATTTAAACTGATATACCGTGAGAGTCTGTAAATTGGACGTTTTAAAGACGTCTTTTTCTGGACGTCCGGAGTATGTCCAATAATGGACGTCTTAAAAACGTCCATAAAAGGTCCTGGACGTTCAGACCAAAAATGGACCTTAAATGGACGTCTTCAGGACGTCCCGTGCTATCTGGGTTGAAAGACTCAAAAACATTGCCTTTCAAACAAAATTACGTGGAACAATGAAAAGATTACCGATGTACCACGCAAAGAAAAGAAAATTCTGTAAACCGCAGACTTTTGTTTAACTTGGCAACATTGCAAAAAAAAATTAAAGTGACAGTATGTGTCCAGAATGATGAATTATTTTCATCCTACATTGAATCTCTGCTATAGCTCGAGAAGCTATTGCTGAAGAAACCAAAACAAAATCATAGCATAGGTAATGATTATTAATGACTCCATTTTTAAATAATTCCAAGAGAGAATAATCAAGCTGGTATTAGGTGTGCCATACTTAAGAAATCAAACGACTCACCTCCACAGCGAAATGTACAAAGTATTTACTTCAGTTACCCAAAGAAATACAGTCCTAACTAAAAATCACAATCTCAAATTGCTTACCTTCGATCCTCGAAGGGTTTCAAGATAGGAATATCGTCAATAAGTCAGCGTCTTGTCTTCACGTCCGACTGCCTCAATGAAGTTGACCTCCAACGGAATGATTTCGACAAATCCAGTTGCTTTTGTCAAACCGTGCGTAACTTCTACAATCCAAAAGAGATAATAGAGTCGCTATCACATCAAGAGATTGAGAAAATTCTATGAAACGTAACTGAACAAGGACTACTTACATGAAAATCGTCAATGATCCTCAACCGAGAATGAACTGTCCTGACCCAGACTAACAGATTTGCCAACAACAGTCTAGGAAGTTCCAATAACCGGAATTCTTTGGGATTGATCCTCTAATGAGATGTTATTTCCACAACACAACTCCACAAAAAATCCTTCAACGATTTTCTTTTCATTCAATAGCCGTTGTCAACACAGATACGTTTTTCAGCTATTCTTTTCTTGTTTTATTTTTCGATGACAAATTCCGATGGAAGAAATTGAAAGGTCGACGACAGATTGTCATCCATTTGTCAATCCGAACATTTCGACAACTCAACGTCAATATGACGGTCGTGAAAACATAATAGTCCAAGAAAAGAATCAACAAAAACAGAAAACGCAACGAAGATTCTCCAACTTTGAAAATTACATTGGGAAGGCTCGTAGGATACATTGAAATTGAACAGGTAAGCTATAAAATATAGGCCTACAAGGATATAACATCAGGAGAATACCTATGCATTAGTGTAATTCAAGTTCACCAGCTCTAGAATGCATAATATAAACTACTGTTCTTTCGTTTCAGATGGCCATCTGTAACTGACGACAAAAGCCAATAAACAAATTGGAAAAATCAAACCAACAAACCACTAATCGCAAAGAACAAAATATCAAGTGATCGTAATGGAGTACCATTACCAGGGTATTGCAGCTGCTTTCGCGATAAAGGTTTACACCAGCCGAGATGTGAGCGCAATGAATAAACATACCATATCAATTTGATTCCAGAAATAAACCAACTATGTTATACAATATGTTGAATAAAATAATCAAACTTATTTTCATGCTTGTTTGGTTGCTAATAGATTTTCAGTAGAAATTTTGAACGTTACAATCTTTCATATTGAACATCAGTATAATGTGATATTGATGGATCCCATTGAATAATGTCATAACTGGAAGTTGATACGAGATAGATAATGAATGGAAGTAGTATATTGATTACAAATATTGACACATATTTAAAATAATGACGGAAATTACATCGATGGCCAATATTATTACATATATGTAAGTGGATATTGGCGAATAATATCTAGTAGCTATTAAGAAAGAAGTCTACAGAAATATCTACAAACAATATCTATAACATATTGAACAGCGCCTTCTCAGGATATTGATTAATCATATTGATCATTCTCACACTTTGAAGTTGATACAACATTCATTTTCAATGCGCGAAAAATGTCGAAGTGAAATATACTTATATATTCAACATATTGCCCTTAATTATATCTAAGGTAGATATTCACACAATATCATCATCCAGATATTGAATGAGGATATAGAGTGGTTATCCAGGAACAATCTCCACAATATATCTTCAAAGAATTGTTTTTTTATATTGAACATTCACGATGATACGATATTAATGAATCATCACGATCAATCTCTCATTTATAAGTTGATACACCTTCGATTCTGAATGTAATAGATACATTGAAAACAAATATTGACACATATTCAAAATGATGCCAGAAACCATATCGATGGCATATATTCTTACAATATATATATATATATATATATAAATACAATAACTTTAGAAACAGTTCCAGAGGAAATCTTTCTAGGTGAGGTTGCAGTCAAAATTTTGGCCTTAATGAGAGGACTCTTTGTTACATAGCCGAGCTTTCGGAAATGTTTATTTCCTTTATCAAGACATCTATAAAGAATGGGTAAGCATATGAACGGTACGTAGTGGAGCCCGAAGAAACGTTGTTGAGCCCGGTTTCGGGCTCAACAACGTATCGCCCTGTATCTCTTCACTGAGTGGTCAGAATTGTTTGAAAAGCCATTTCCCGCATTTTTTGGTCGGGCTCCACGATATACCGATAATATAACCGACATACAGCCAAAACTTCGTGGATCGGCCTGTAGAGGGCGCTTTTTTGTATATAGGGATATACACTTCAGATTTGTATAAACGTTGTTGAGCCCACACATGATTGTATCGTTGTTGAGCCCTAAATTTGGCAACGTCGCAATTGTTGGTATTTAGGATACACAATTTGTCCTGGGACCTCTCTCTGCATCATGATGATGATGTGAAATAAGAATGTGATACTAGCACGTGAGAGTCTTAAGAAAAGTGTCCTGTTCATTATGTACCCGATAAACAACTAAGAACGGCTGTCATTTTTATCATTCTTCCAACTTCGATAGTTAATATCTTCCGTTGGCGAAAAGCTATCATGTTGCGGTTTCCGTTGGTCTGTTGATATTTAGTTTCTCTATTACATCGTGTAATCAAACTTGTATCATTATTCGTTGCTGAGATATGGCCGACAGCCGTTCTTAGTTGTTCACCCTGTACAACTCTATTTCTCGAGCGGATAATCAATCGGTTTCATGATTGCAGGGAGAAAATTCTATTTGTTGACGAGTTCGATATCAGGTAATACCTGAGTTGTTAAAACACTCGACAGGGTTGAATTACTTGAGTTTCTGTGTTTTTTTTCAATTTATATCGGAGTTTTTTCCAATTAGCTTATTCCCTACAATAAGCACTGCGAATTGAATACATATCAGATCATGATACAGGTAGTTTGATGCTTCAGGCAAATATTCGATGCCTCATGCTACAAAGAGTCAGATTCATTTTTGGCTTGATTATCAGTGCATGAATAGCAGAGCATTGTCTGTTGGTATAGCTGAAAAGGGACAAATCTAGTCCTAGAATGATTGAAGTGTACCTTCGAATGTGAGTAGTTCAATTCATCTTCTTTTTTTTCACTTGCAAATCGTTTCAATAAATATTGAGTAACGTTCCGGAATAAGATTATGAGTATGCATAGATCATTTGATCTCGCAAGAAGCAAAGATTGTAGATCTAAATATGATAATAATTGGATCTGTAGCCAAAGCTGTGGCTCTCCTATTTTGACCATGGATGAAGATGGATTGTGCAACTCTCTGAATGCAAAATAAAAATCAGTGATTTTGCTACCATGTTTCCGAACATGTCAACTCCATGTTTTCTGGCAAAGATTCTTGCGCACTCTCCAACTCATCAACGATCCGATTTATCAACGACCAAGCTCATTAACTATCAACGACTCGACTCATTAACGGTCAACTAATCAACGATTCACCTCATCAGCGACCTAACTTTTCAACCAACCTAACTACTCAAAAAACAAACTTATCAACAACCCAACTAATCAACGGCCCATCTCATCAACGATCCGATTCATCAACGACCCAACTCATATTAACGATCAACACATTAACCACCCACCTATTTAACAATCCATCTCATCAACGAGTCAAATCATCACCTACCTAACTTATCAACGATCAACACATTAACGACTCAACTCATCAACAATCAACACATCAACGATTTAACTAATCGATTCACCTCATCGACGACCTAACTAATCAACCAAGCTAACTCATCAACGAAACAACTCATGAATACCCAACTCACCATCCAGGCAACCAGATGACGTTTCAGAGACTTCTTTCCACGTCAGTCACAACCCAATGACGTCATATTACTCACGTTTATTGACGTCATTCACTCACCAAACTGTGACGTCATGCTGGCGTCAAAATGACGTCAGAATGACGTTCAAATTTGGTGATAACACAATCACCACTGATCTCTGATAACATATAATATTGATTATGCATTGTTGAGTCTACTTGGTGGCCCCTCCGGTGTCATGTCCATTCAATCGTCAATTCAGCAGCGCTATCCCTCAGTACCATCAGAAAGGAATCAGTTACTCGAATTTGTATAACAAATTATGTAGTATGTGTCGGCGAGATGTAAGCAAACCAAAAATAGTTTGATAGCAATGAAAACAATGTTGGCGAATTTAGCTCCACTTCGTTGAGTAATGTATATTCATAAATTATTTGTCACCCAACAAAAATCTGAATAGCGAATTATTAAAAAAAAATCTGAATTACCAAGACGTACAAGTTTCTATATATCTGTGTAAATTGATGAAAAATTTATTTTTTCTGAAAACTTTTCGCCACTGAACATACCCATCCTGTATTTATAGGTACGTTATGAAACTGACGTCTCATTTTACCTTTCTAACTGTCGTTCCCTAGACGACAGGATGATGACGTTTTTCTCACATCATAGAAAGTAGTTGAGAAGTGTTGGATCATCGATGAGTTGGGACGCTGATGAACGTTGCCCAGGCAACCATATGACGAATGATCATGTCACTGTGGCGTCCCTGATTGGTGATTTTTCGTCAGAGACGTCACACCAGTTTTTGACGTCTCTGACGAAGAATCACCAATTAGGGGCGTCACAGTGACATGATCATTAGTCATATGGTTGCCTGGGCAACGTATCGAATCATCAGCGTCCCAACATATCAATGACTCAACACTGCAACGGTCAATGATTTAATGATTCAATTCATCGACGGTCAAGTCATCAACGAACCAACCCATCAATGACCCAACTCATTATCGTTCGCTCATTAACGACCAAACATATCAATGATCCAATTTATCAACCTAATTTATGAACCATCATCACACCAACGAATCGATTCACCAACGTGAACTCATAAATGACCCAACTCATTAACGTTTCACCTCATCAACGATCCTGTATATCAACTAACCTAACTCATGAATGGATCTACTCATCAACACTCAACGAGTCCACCCATTAGCAACATGTTCCACGAACAATCTACCTCATGAACGACCGAACTCAAGAACGAGCTAAATCATTAACGACTCAACTAATCAACGAGTCCTTTCATCAACGGCTAATCTCATCAACGAGTCAAATCATCAACGACTCAAATAATCAATGACCCAACTCATCAATGACTCGACTCATCTACGATCCAATTCATCAATGACACAACTCATCAACGGTCAAGCGATCAACTATACAACTCAAAAACGGTCAACACATCAACAATACTACTCATCTATCCCAGTCATCAACGATATAACTCATCAACGGTCAACCCATTAACGATTCAACTCATCATCGACTGAAATGATCAACAAAGAAATCGTTAACAATTCAAATCATCGATGACATATTTCATCAATAACGCAATTCACTAACCACCCAACTAATCAACAATATAACTCATCAATGATTCAATTCATCAACGACTTAACGATCAACACATCAAAGACCCAACTCATCAACAGACCGACTCATCATCACCCAACTCATCAACTAATAACGATCCTCCTGATGAACTCATCTCAACTGTTCAACGGTCAAACTCAATCAAGGGCCAGCTCATCAAACAGTCAAATAATTGATGACCTTACTTATCAATCACTCATTTTATTGACGTTCAACTCATCAACAAGTCAGAGCGTCTATGACCCTACTAATCAACGATTTGATTCAACAACGACTCAACGCATCAAAAGTCAAGCACTCAATGACCCATCTCAATAACATCCAATTCATCTACGTTTCAATCCATTAACGATCAACTCATCAACGAGTCAAATCATCAAAGACCTTACTCATTAACGACTCATTTGATCAACGGTCAACTGATCGACGACTCAAAGCATCACAGGTCATTTCATCAACGACCCAACTCAACAACAATCCAATTCATCAATGTTTCAATATATTCACGGTCAACTCATCAACGAGTCAAATCATCAACGATCTATCTCATCAACGACTCATTTTATCAACGGTTTACTCATCAACGACTCAACTCATCTTGCTCTTTCGAAATAAGGACTCTACTCATCAACGACCCAACTTGTCAACGACCCGTTTCATGAACGATTCACCTCACTCATCAACCAACAAAACTCATCAACGGTCAACTCATCAATGACCAAACTCATCAACGACTCAACTCATGAAAGACCCAGTTCATCAACGATCTACCTCATGATCGACCTCAACTCTCTCAACTCATCAACTGACAAAACTTATCCAACTCATCAACACCTAACCCATCGGAGTATCAAATTATCAACGGCCCAACTATGTATATGGTTCAAGGTGGCAGAACTATTTTTCACTTTTTATGTTCATCTTTTTTCCTTGGTTTCCTCAAGGGTTTTCTGAAGCCAAATAGATAATAGATAATTATTATTGAATTATCATCTTCCACACCGTCTGCTCACCACTGTTATTCATTTACATCAGTATTAACGTAACTTTTTCGACGAATATCACATAAACCAGTCTCGAATCTTCTCTAGGAACGCACGATGTTCTTTGAACATTATAGGGATTCCCTTTCGTGTGCACCAAGCGATAAAAAGAATATGATATAAAAATAAGGTAACACTTTGAACGTTATTAGGTTATTGGAGGTGATGAAACGGTTGAGTATATATGTATGTGTGTGTGTGGGCGGTCCGGGACTTGACGCACTTAGGCCTCCCTTTTCGGGCCCATTGTGCACCCAGATTCCTGGGATCGCAAGTCAGCCATGGAGAAGGCCGATCTCGCGAGCAAAAGAGACCAACTTTCTAGGCCAAATCTTTTTAACATCCTCTGGGTCCAGGATACTGCTCCCAAAATGGATATCCCCTGCTGTCACTATTGCCGGGCATTCATTGAGGATGTGAGTAGAAGTCTCTTCATCCTCTAAGCACCATCTGCATTCAGGATCCTTCACAATCCGGATCATGCTGAGATGTTTGTTCAGGTGGCAGTGCCCTGTCAGAAGGCCCACCACCAGTTTCACCTCCTTCCTGTTCAAAGCCAAGAGGGCATTGGTCTGTCTTCGTAACGGGTTTCCTATATGACGTTTGGACTGCCTCATTCGAGGAGCCTTTCTCCAGCTGTGCTGAAACCTTTCCGTCAGGATTTCCTTCATCTTGAAGTTTCTCCAGGATCGAGTGACCCCTAAGATCGGCTCTAGGCCAATCACTGAACCCTTCGCCCTCTTTCTGGCCAGACCATCGGCCATTTCGTTACCTGGTACCCCTGAGTGTCCAGGGACCCACAAAAGACAAACTCTGTTCGTTGCTGACAGCTTTTGTAGACTATATATGCACTCTGACTCCAGATTAAATATGATATGGAAATGAGGTATCACTTTGAACGTTATTAGGTTATTGGAGGTGATGAAAAGGTTGAGGTGGTCAGTTGGGTCAATGAGTGTAGTTCGTTATTTAGTTCAAGTTAGGAAGTTGATGAAATGGATTGTTGACGAGGTGGGTGCTGATTAAATGGGTGTGTTGATGAGTTAGGTCCTTGATAAGTTGAGTCGTTGATGAGTTGGGTGTTGATGAAATGGATCTGATCATTGGTCAGATTAGTATTGTTGATAAGCAGGGGTCAACCCTGAAAGTATACATCATTTACCTAACTAATTTATTCTCACTACATATTTTCAACCAGTTGTATACGGACACCAACTTGGTCTTCAATTCCATTTTTCTTCACTCAACTACAGAATTGAAAAAAATATATCCGAAGATAATGCTAGCGAAATAATATACAATACATACATTTCCGCAATTCCTGTCCCATCATTGCGACCATGATTTTACCTCTGAGGCTCATTAGAGTACGGTTTATATAATACTCA
This sequence comes from Phaedon cochleariae, assembly GCA_918026855.4. Taxonomy (NCBI): domain Eukaryota; kingdom Metazoa; phylum Arthropoda; class Insecta; order Coleoptera; family Chrysomelidae; genus Phaedon; species Phaedon cochleariae. The sequence goes on from OU896710.1 coordinate 25,082,679, forward strand.
TATGTATTAATATCAATAAAACATGGCAACACTGTCGGGACACACTAGGAACGGTTCATATAAATTCGTATATAATTGGGCTCCACTACGTAGTGAAAGTATAAATGGCTCAACAACGTGCGAAAAACATATAAAAATATTCAAATGTTCGAAATCCTTTCCCCTCTAAGTGTCCCATGAGAGACGAAGATGAGAAGATATAATTGTCCTGACATATACTCTTCTAACAACACAGGAAAGGGTGGGCTCAAGAGCGCCCCGTTCATATGACGGGCTCAACAATATACCGTTTACACCTATATATATATATATATATATATATATATATATACATCCTACTATCTTTGTTGCGTCTTTTCATAATCCATACTTATTGCGTACACCAGAAAGAATAAGGTTGGATAGAAACTAGTCGAAGTATATCTCTCCTCACATAATTTCCAGCATTTACCTCTATTCAGAATTGCTCTATCTTTATTTTTGAGATATACGATTTATTTTCATTCAGCGTACCTCATTGCGTCATTCAATTCCACGAATGTTATTGCATCCAGCCATATATTTGGGGTTCATTCAACGATCTTTATTGCGTCCTGTATATACATTAGTGCGTCCAGCGATGTTGCCAGACTGAGGGTATATTTTTATTACATAAATAGTACATTATTGCGTCTGACTATTCATAATGATGCAAGTCTTCAATACTAATGTAATATGGTTCGGTATTGATATATATTTGTCAAGTTGCGCGACATTTTGACAATAGAAGGAGAACAATCTGCAAATTTCTACCGTCATCGGATAACGATATGACATGTCACAAACGCATGAATTGTATCGAACGGCACCTCTGACAGCCTATATTCTAGGATAAATGAATGGAAAATGGCACTTTCCTGTGCGAAATCGAAATTATGCTATTCCCTCAATCTGGGTCAAATCTTTGGCGCAGATTTTTGTGCTGCTGTCATTTCGCAATGACTTTCGTCACGTGATAATGAGTTTTAAGAAAATGATCCCCTCTTCGCGAATAGGGGCAGATAATATTTAGCTCATATTTGAAGATATCTGATGAACCATCGGTTCGATAAACTTGTTCATCTTCAGACAGGGGCAAAATGTTCTTGGAAATATTGGCGCTCCACCATAAACTCATATCTGGTTGAATCGCGCCAAGTTAGAATGTTCGCGAAGGGGCATTATCCCCGTGTGTTTGCATTCAGTTTCAACTCCTTAACACGTCATGGAAGTAAAAGAAATCGTTGTGCTGAGAATTTGAGCCAACTTAAGGGGTAACACAGGTAGGGTTGCAGGTGGAATTTCCCGATCATTTTGCTCAGTTAAATGAAACTATCCGATGGATGTCCATTGAATAGACATACATGGACATGGATATACCGGGTGGCCACGGAAGTATTGCCTACGGAATATCTCAGTTATTGTATGAAGTAGGTTTGTAAAATTTGGAGCCTCGATATAATGACATAAGAGCTAGAATTTGAGGCGAAAAGAAAAAAAAATAGGGTTTCCATTTAAAATAAGAAAGTTGATGTTACTTCCGGTCAGACCGGAAGTTAACTTCGACATGTCAATATGCTCAAATTCTAGCTCTTATGTCATTATATCGAAGCTTCAAATTTCACAAAGTTATTATACTTCATACAATAACTGAGATATTCCGTAGGCAATACTTCCGTAGCCACCCGGTATATTGGATGGTTCAAAATGTCCAGTTTCTATCTAATTGACATTCATTGTAAATCCATAGGCCGCAAGTTTGGATGTCCATTGGATGTCCATCCTGTATATCTACTGTGAAACTACTGTGATGAATTGTATACCTATAAGACAAAAATTCTGAAACTACTAGATATGAATTGGACAACTACAGTTCACCAATTGTACAACAATGTGAATGAATTGACCTCTTCATATATACGTTTTGAACAATATGAATCGAACTCTCCCCCTATGTGTTTGAATATATTTTCTCATAATTTGGTTCAAATAGTTCTTTGCTCGTTGAACACGAAACATCTAACAATCAGACATGAAACTCTATACGTCACTATCTTGGATATTTACTATCACAATCCGTCTTTTGGGACCAATAGGTCTCAGATTATTCAGATGATGAAATGAAATTATCAAATATATACACCTGACATCAGGTGGGCACTTCGAAGGCGCAAATTCATTACTGTATGGGAGATACCCTTCAGATTTTCAGCTGTCCACGACTTGACAACCAATGACATTCCGGAAACAACAGTCATTTGGTCTAGGCGATGTCATATGCATTCTTTCAGTCTACTAGATACATTATGGATATCGATAGAAGAGGTGTCACTAATTATGCATTGGATGAGCATTCATGTTTATCTGATGGATGTACAATTCATGCCGATGGATATCCAGAACTTTTTTATTGGTATCCATTGTAATAGTGTCAGTGGTATTCCATTGGATAGGCATTTTGGTTCTTCCGATGGATGTTTATTTCTTGTCCATGGACATCCGAATCTTTCTTAGGTATGAAATGGGCATTCATTGGATGGCCTGTATTTTAGAGAAGGTGCCGTTTCATGAAATACATTTTTCTCACATGCCTCTAGGAGATTTGTCATTTCGTTATCGGATGACGGTCGTAATTTGCCGCCAGCTATTACAAGTTAAGTAAAAATTATAATTTTGAAATCTCATCGACTCAAAAGAAAATTATTCCACCTGATGTTCCATATTATCAATTCGGTCATATCAATCTAATGAGTTTTTAGTAGATAAATGGCCCACGAAAGATATGAAAATGATCACTGCGGCATTCATTCTAGGAACTTGATTGCCAAAGATTACAGTGAAACGGTTTCGCAGTTATTTCGTACTCATATATTAGCACTGTGATATATTTGTTGATGAAGAAAGCTGTCCAATGATGGTATCTCTAAAGATGATAATGAACCAACAAGCACATTGGCCATGTCCATATATCTCCTTATGGTGACATCTTCTCTTCAATGAATGGCTGTCGTCCTATATAAATTTTGGATGCAGATTTTTCGACTATTTCAATTACATATTTGTCCTGATATAGCATATTATGCCATTGGGACCACTTCGACGACAGGTAGTAAATTGCTAGAATACTCGATAATGATAATAAATATTGCGGTTTCATCATTAGGAAGAGTGCCGATGAAATGCAGTCCTACATGTTTGCAATTACCTCCTTTCCCCAAGATCATTACAACAAATCAGTTTTTTGATGATTCACTGATTGAAATCAGAATTATATATCAAAGGAGGGAAGGAAAGCTCAAAATCATCTCCACACCATTTGAGCACGTTGTTAACTCGGTTTTTTGATGATCAGGGACACGTTTCGGTATTAGAGATCATCTTCAGCTCCATTTGAAGTACGATACAAAAAATATGGGTATTAAGGAATTAAAATTTTTTGTAAAAAATTTTTTGTAGACTCACTTGGAGTTGAAATAGTTTAATAAATTTATCAAGTTGGATTAGATATACCTGCCGATGTATTAGGATATAATAACGGGTTCTGAAAAATTGTTCTGAATTTTTCTATCCGTCATTAGGTTGGCCCCTTACGAGCAATCCCTAGAATTCATCGAGAGACTTGTGCGAGCAAGGGATTCCCAAACACTTTCTCAGGTCATCAGACACATCTCTGCAGCGGAGAATTGAACTCACGTACACCAGCAAGCAAACGCGAATTAGAGTAGTGACGCCGAGGCTACCTGGGTTCTCATTGATGGAGGGCCTCGTACCATGAGAGCGCGTACAATTATATATTCGATTCAATATCATACAGCAATTTTGGAAAGAACAACCGTTTTTGAAAATGGTCCCTGTTTCATACTGAAAGCACAAATTATTGAGGCAAATATCGAATTATTGATGAAGCAATCAGCCAACACGTATTTCAAATCCAACTGAAAAATTAGAAAAACAGAAAAGTCAATGACATGAGTCGAAGTCAAAGCATAGATGGAACATGAGATTATGGCATTATGAGCAAAGGCATATTGGTTAGGTTAGGTTTAGGTTAAATTTGAGTGGGCCCATGTCAGGCCCTTCATATGGCCTATTATAACATATAACTCAGATAGTGTATACAAATAATTGACGAATGTTGAGAGGAGAGAAGAGATAAGTGGGGAAAATGAGCAAAACAGGAAAAAAATAATTAAGTTCTGGAATTGAAACCCATCTTCCAAGAACTCCTTCACAAACTATCCTCATACACCAAACCACTTCAGCTATGCCATCTTTCATCGAGTTTCCTTTCAGGCAGATCGCTCCATGTGGTGGTGGATAAAGTATCGTCTGATAACATTGTCATCAATTCCGGCTTTCCACAAGGATCAACTTGCCCTATCCAATCTTTGCAGACGATGAAACTCTCCATAATCTGCATTCTCTTCTATAATTCTAATTTCTCTTCAGAAAACTGATGGGAACTTACGACGAAGGCAAGTCAATGCTGTCAATGACGATCAATTCCGGCTTTCCATTAGGATCCACTTGCCCTATCCAAGCTTTGCAGACGATAAAACTTTCCATAATCTGCATTCTCATCTAGAATTCCCATTTCTTTCCAGGAAACTCAGAACTTACGACGAAGGCAAGTCAACCCTGCCAATGACGATCTTGCTGAAGAACAGCCTGGGCATTGTCGTTCTAGATGACAACCTAGTAAGGTAGTTAGTAGGCAGAAGCATACCTCCTCGCACTAGGTCGCCTACTAGGTTTTCATTTAGATCGACAATGGCCTGGGGAATCAAAAACCCAGATGAATTCATCGCCATGAAAACTCAAGTTTGTATTTCCTCTAGAAAAGCAAAACTCAGTATGCCTAATATAACTAACAATGTCTGGTACTACCATTTCCACCGGGACCACTATATCGTTGCTCGGTATTGCCATCAACAATTCCGTGCGGAGATCTATTGTACACCTCAACCGCTTTTCACGATCTACAAAGCACATACACAGGCAGTTTCAGATGACGGTTCTCACATTATGGGGTTCAGCACCCAAGTATACGCTGATCCTCTTAGATTCTATCCAGAGAAGAGCCATCCGCCCGGTGGGTAATGCCACACTCACTTATACGTTGACTCCTCTAAAACACCATAGGGAAATGGGCGACCTTTCGTTTTTTCATATATACTTCCACGGCAAATGTTCCTCAGAAATCGCTGCTATCATTCCATCACTAGAAATACCACTCAGACAAACTCGACAGGCCCAGTTAGCACATCCTCACGTTGTGAACCTTGAAATGAGTCGAACAACACTCACACAAAACTCATTCGTCTATAGAACGGCAAAGCTTTGGAATTCTATGACAGTGCAAGTATTCCCAAGAACTCATAACCTCCGAATGTACGAAAAAATTCAAACACCTCCCTCCTCCCCCTATTCTTTTTAGGAACGCAAGATGCTCTTGGAACTTCCATTTTTCACTATAAATGAAATGAAATGAATCATGCAATGTTGCCAAACATAAGGACGCAATAAGATACTCCAGATAGAAATACTGGAATTTCGTATATTTTTCGTATATTCCGCTCTGGCGGAATTCTTCTGAACTACAATGTATATTTTCTGTTCATTTACGCATAATATTTCGTCCGATGTGCTACAAGACTTTTCCGCATATCTCGAGTATTTGGACAGATAGACCAGTCAATCTCAGATCTTTCGATAGGTGGAGGCATGGGCTTTCAAAACACATTTTTTTACATTATTACAAGCAGTTCTATTCAAAGTTTAACGTTGATGACATTATCGCGTCCATATATGGACGTAATAAATAGAAGGACGCAGTAATAAATGTAAAAGGGCAATGATTGGACGCAATAATGATAGCAGAATGTATATATATATATATATATATATATATATATATATATATATATATATATATATATATATGTGTTTTGAAAGCCCATGCCTCCACCTATCGATAGATCTGAGATTGACTGGTCTATCTGTCCAAATACTCGAGATATGCGGAAAAGTCTTGTAGCACATCGGACGCAATATTATGCGTAAATGAACAGAAAATATACATTGTAGTTCAGAAGACTTCCGCCAGAGCGGAATATACGAAAAATATACGAAATTCCAGTATTTCTATCTGGAGTATTTTATTGCGTCCTTATGTTTGGCAACATTGCATGATTCATTTCATTTCATTTATAGTGAAAAATGGAAGTTCCAAGAGCATCTTGCGTTCCTAAAAAGGATAGGGGGAGGAGGGAGGTGTTTGCATTTTTTTTGTACATTCGGAGGTTATGAGTTCTTGGGAATACTTGCACTGTCATAGAATTCCAAAGCTTTGCCGTTCTATAGACGAATGAGTTTTGTGTGAGTGTTGTTCGACTCATTTCAAGGTTCACAACGTGAGGATGTGCTGACTGGGCCTGTCAAGTTTGTCTGAGTGGTATTTCTAGTGATGGAATGATAGCAGCGATTTCTGAGGAACATTTGCCGTGGAAGTATATATGAAAAAACGAAAGGTCGCCCATTTCCCTACGGTGTTTCAGAGGAGTCAACGTATAAGTGAGTGTGGCATTACCCACCGGGCGGATGGCTCTTCTCTGGATAGATTCTAAGAGGATCAGCGTATACTTGGGTGCTGAACCCCATAATGTGAGAACCGTCATCTGAAACTGCCTGTGTATGTGCTTTGTAGATCGTGAAAAGCGGTTGAGGTGTACAATAGATCTCCGCACGGAATTGTTGATGGCAATACCGAGCAACGATATAGTGGTCCCGGTGGAAATGGTAGTACCAGACATTGTTAGTTATATTAGGCATACTGAGTTTTGCTTTTCTAGAGGAAATACAAACTTGAGTTTTTATGGCGATGAATTCATCTGGGTTTTTGATTCCCCAGGCCATTGTCGATCTAAATGAAAACCTAGTAGGCGACCTAGTGCGAGGAGGTATGCTTCTGCCTACTAACTACCTTACTAGGTTGTTATCTAGAACGACAATGCCCAGGCTGTTCTTCAGCAAGATCGTCATTGGCAGGGTTGACTTGCCTTCGTCGTAAGTTCTGAGTTTCCTGGAAAGAAATGGGAATTCTAGATGAGAATGCAGATTATGGAAAGTTTTATCGTCTGCAAAGCTTGGATAGGGCAAGTGGATCCTAATGGAAAGCCGGAATTGATCGTCATTGACAGCATTGACTTGCCTTCGTCGTAAGTTCCCATCAGTTTTCTGAAGAGAAATTAGAATTATAGAAGAGAATGCAGATTATGGAGAGTTTCATCGTCTGCAAAGCTTGGATAGGGCAAGTTGATCCTTGTGGAAAGCCGGAATTGATGACAATGTTATCAGACGATACTTTATCCACCACCACATGGAGCGATCTGCCTGAAAGCAAACTCGATGAAAGATGGCATAGCTGAAGTGGTTTGGTGTATGAGGATAGTTTGTGAAGGAGTTCTTGGAAGATGGGTTTCAATTCCAGAACTTAATTATTTTTTTCCTGTTTTGCTCATTTTCCCCACTTATCTCTTCTCTCCTCTCAACATTCGTCAATTATTTGTATACAATATCTGAGTTATATGTTATAATAGGCCATATGAAGGGCCTGACATGGGCCCACTCAGGTTTAACCTAAACCTAACCTTACCAATATGCCTTTGCTCATAATGCCATAATCTCATGTTCCATCTATGCTTTGACTTTGACTCATGTCATTGACTTTTCTGTTTTTCTAATTTTTCAGTTGGATTTGAAATACGTGTTGGCTGATTGCCTCATCAATAATTCGATATTTGCCTCAATAATTTGTGCTTTCAGTATGAAACAGGGACCATTTTCAAAAACGGTTGTTCTTTCCAAAATTGCTGTATGATATTGAATCGAATATATAATTGTACGCGCTCTCATGGTACGAGGCCCTCCATCAATGAGAACCCAGGTAGCCTCGGCGTCACTACTCTAATTCGCGTTTGCTTGCTGGTGTACGTGAGTTCAATGCTCCGCTGCAGAGATGTGTCTGATGACCTAAGAAAGTGTTTGGTCATCCCTTGCTCGCACAAGTCTCTCGAAGAATTCTAGGGATTGCTCGTAAGGGGCCAACCTAATGACGGATAGAAAAATTCAGAACAATTTTTCAGAATCCGTTATTATATCCTAATACATGGGCTCGTGACTATGGGCATCGGCAGGTATATCTAATTCAACTTGATAAATTTATTAAACTATTTCAACTCCAAGTGAGTCTACAAAAAATTTTTTACAAAAAATTTCAATTCCTTAATACCCATATTTTTTGTATCGTACTTCAAATGGAGCTGAAGATGATCTCTAATACCGAAACGTGTCCCTGATCATCAAAAAACCGAGTTAACAACGTGCTCAAATGGTGTGGAGATGATTTTGAGCTTTCCTTCCTTCCATTGATATATAATTCTGACTTCAATCAGTCAATCATCAAAAAACTGATTTGTTGTAATGATCTTGGGGAAAGGAGGTAATTGCAACCATGTAGGACCGCATTTCATCGGCACTCTTCCTAATGATGAAACCGCAATATTTATTATCATTATCGAGTATTCTAGCAATTTACTACCTGTCGTCGAAGTGGTCCCAATGGCATAGTATGCTATATCAGGACAAATATGTAATTGAAATAGTCGAAAAATCTGCATCCAAAATTTATATAGGACGACAGCCATTCATTGAAGAGAAGATGTCACCATAAGGAGATATATGGACATGGCCAATGTGCTTGTTGGTTCATTATCATCTTTAGAGATACCATCATTGGACAGCTTTCTTCATCAACAAATATATCACAGTGCTAATATATGAGTACGAAATAACTGCGAAACCGTTTCACTGTAATCTTTGGCAATGAAGTTCCTAGAATGAATGCCGCAGTGATCATTTTCATATCTTTCGTGGGCCATTTATCTACTAAAAACTCATTAGATTGATATGACCGAATTGATAATATGGAACATCAGGTGGAATAATTTTCTTTTGAGTCGATGAGATTTCAAAATTATAATTTTTACTTAACTTGTAAAAGCTGGCGGCAAATTACGACCGTCATCCGATAACGAAATGACAAATCTCCTAAAGGCATGTGAGAAAAATATATTTCATCAAACGGCACCTTCTCTATAATACAGGCCATCCAATGAATGCCCATTTCATACCTAAGAAAGATTCGGATGTTCATGGACAAGAAATAAACATCCATCGGAAGAACCAAAATGCCTATCCAATGGAATACCACTGACACTATTACAATGGATACCAATAAAAAAGTTCTGGATATCCATCGGCATGAATTGTACATCCATCAGATAAACATGAATGCTCATCCAATGTATAATTAGTGACACCTTTTCTAACGATATCCATAATGTATCTAGTAGACTGAAAAAATGCATATGACATCGCCTAGACCAAATGACTGTTGTTTCCGGAATGTCATTGGTTGTCAAGTCGTGGACAGCTGAAAATCTGAAGGGTATCTCCCATACAGTAATGAATTTGCGCCTTCGAAGTGCCCACCTGATGTCAGGTGTATATATTTGATAATATCATTTCATCATCTGAATAATCTGAGACCTATTGGTCCCAAAAGACGGATTGTGATAGTAAATATCCAAGATAGTGACGTATAGAGTTTCATGTCTGATTGTAAGATGTTTCGTGTTCAACGAGCAAAGAACTATATTTGGACCAAATTATGAGAAAATATATTCAAACACATAGGGGGAGAGTTCGATTCATATTGTTCAAAACGTATACATGAAGAGGTCAATTCATTCACATTGTTGTACAATTGGTGAACTGTAGTTGTCCAATTCATATCTAGTAGTTTCAGAATTTTTGTCTTATAGGTATACAATTCATCACAGTAGTTTCACAGTAGATATACAGGATGGACATCCAATGGACATCCAAACTTGCGGCCTATGGATTTACAATGAATGTCAATTAGATAGAATCTGGACATTTTGAACCATCCAATATACCGGGTGGCTACGGAAGTATTGCCTACGGAATATCTCAGTTATTGTATGAAGTAGCTTTGTGAAATTTGAAGCTTCGATATAATGACATAAGAGCTAGAATTTGAGCATATTGACATGTCGAAGTTAACTTCCGGTCTGACCGGAAGTAACATCAACTTTCTTATTTTAAATGGAAACCCTATTTTTTTTTTCGCCTCAAATTCTAGCTCTTATGTCATTATATCGAGGCTCCGAATTTCACAAACCTACTTCATACAATAACTGAGATATTCCGTAGGCAATACTTCCGTAGCCACCCGGTATATCCATGTCCATGTATGTCTATTCAATGGACATCCATCGGATAGTTTCACTTAATTGAGCAAAATGATTGGGAAATTCCACCTGCAACCCTACCTGTGTTACCCATTAAGTTGGCTCAAATTCTCAGCACAACGATTTCTTTCACTTCCATGACGTGTTAAGGAGTTGAAACTGAATGCAAACACACGGGGATAATGCCCCTTCGCGAACATTCTAACTTGGCGCGATTTAACCAGATATAAGTTTATGGTGGAGCGCCAATATTTCCGAGAACATTTTGCCCCTGTCTGAAGATGAACAAGTTTATCGAACCGATGGTTCATCAGATATCTTCAAATATGAGCTAAATATTATCTGCCCCTATTCGCGAAGAGGGGATCATTTTCTTAAAACTCATTATCACGTGACGAAAGTCATTGCGAAATGACAGCAGCACAAAAATCTGCGCCAAAGATTTGACCCAGATTGAGGGAATAGCATAATTTCGATTTCGCACAGGAAAGTGCCATTTTCCATTCATTTATCCTAGAATATAGGCTGTCAGAGGTGCCGTTTGATACAATACATGCGTTTGTGACATGTCATATCGTTATCCGATGACGGTAGAAATTTGCAGATTGTTCTCCTTCTATTGTCAAAATGTCGCGCAACTTGACAAATACATATCAAAACCGAACCATATTACATTAGTATTGAAGACTTGCATCATTATGAATAGTCAGACGCAATAATGTACTATTTATGTAATAAAAATATACCCTCATTCTGGCAACATCGCTGGACGCACTAATGTATATACAGGACGCAATAAAGATCGTTGAATGAACTCCAAATATATGGCTGGATGCAATAACATTCGTGAAATTGAATGACGCAATGAGGTACGCTGAATGAAAATAAATCGTATATCTTAAAAATAAAGATAGAGCAATTCTGAATAGAGGTAAATGCTGGAAATTATGTGAGGAGAGATATACTTCGACTAGTTTCTATCCAACCTTATTCTTTCTGGTGGACGCAATAAGTATGGATTATGAAAAGACGCAACAAAGATAGTAGGATGTATATATATATTGATAGACGGTATAAAGTCACCTCCACACCGTTACACATGTAATACGTTGTCACCTCATATATGACGTTGTGACTTCCGAAAACGGAAGTCACAACGTATCCCCATTCATTTCAACACAATAGCCAGCAGATGTCATCAGAAGGCCATTCCCGAAAATTTCTCCGGAGGTCACTTTGACCACCCCATACCTCCAAAAAAGTTTTTTAGTTCGAGAGTTTAACGTCAGTGTTTGGTGGCGCTCCATGTCCATATATACGATTGATACATGTATAACGAAGTGACTTCCGTTACTCAAAATGCATATTGAGACCTCCGAATTTCGGCAACACTGTAAGCCTATGTAATATCATTTCTGAAGCTCGTTTCACGTCTCATCAGTATTGAGTCACAATATTCGTGGTACATACAAACAGGTATCCAAAAAATTTTATATTGATTTGAGAAAATGAAGAAATGAAGGGTACAACTCAACGAGTTATGAAAACTTGATTTTTTTTATGATCTGGTTCCCACGAAAAGGGATATCCTGTAATGTTCAGAGAACATCGTGGGAACCAATGGAAATAAGGTAGGAATTGGTGTTCGTCCAATTCCTCAATTCATTGAATTCCTGGAGGTTATATGCCTCGAGAAACACCTTCCTTGGCAATGTGTTCCGGAGCCTTGATGTTCGTGAATTGAACGAGAACGGAAGAGATGTTCTGAAGGTCTCCAAAGTGACCACGAAGGGGTGCGAAGCATCAACTAGACGGGTTAATCTCGCAGGGACTGCCAAGGAAGAAACAATTGTTGATTTTTCAGAAGAGCATCGTCCATGAGGATAGCTATGAAATAGGGCCAGATTGCCAACTTTCCTACGGTGTTCCAGAGAAGTGAGTGAGTTTGTGAGCGAGGCATCACCCACAAGACAAATTGTTCTTTTTTGGACAGAATCCAACGGTTTCAGGGTATGTTTGGGTGTTGAACTCCAAATATGAAAACAGTATCCTAGGACAGGTCAGATCTGTGCCTCAAAGTTCATAAGCAGCTGACTGGAAGTGAAATTGCTCCTGGCCCGAAACAGGAAACCAAGTTTTTGGGATGCACTTTCAGCATATAATCTCACGTGATTCTCCCAAGAAAGGTTATTGCTGATAGTAATACCAAGCATCGAAATGGATGTCTTCAAAGGTATGGTGACCCCTGTCAAGCTTATGTTGGGTACAGTGAGATCGGCTTTTCTAGAGAAAAGGCATGCTTGTGTTTTGTTTGCATTGAAATCTAGCAAGTTATTGGATCCCCATTCGAGAATTGTTGCCAAGTCCATATTCATGTTGTCAACATTTCTTCCTCGTTCACTGTTGCGTTCGACTCAACAGTGTTGCTACTGAAATGATACATGTAGTTAGTAACAAAGCCTACACATAACACACAGGAAGAAATCAAGATTATGTAGTTGTGAGCATCAGGGAACGGTGTATGTGGGTGAGTGTGCAAAAACCACCAGCTGAGCATGAAAGCGGGCCAATGCTGCTTAGTGGGCCTCCTCTAACGGCGGTTAACAAGGTAGCTGGCAGGCCTGCCACTGCAGAATATGGTAGTGAGTACATTATACTAGCCTACAAAACACGACCGGAAAACTCTGGAAGAGAGCTGATGGACGGTACCTGGAAGGGTGTTAGCCAGCTCTCTTAAGTGAACCACATTACTCATCGAACACATATTGGGGATTGCTGAAAGGTACCTTTACGGACTAGTTGCTGACTGCAAACGTACCCACCTTCTATCAGTACCAGTACCAGCAATAGTAGTCAGACGTACACAATAAGCCCAGTCAGCTCATCCTTTAGTCGTCAATTTCGAAATATGTTGAACAACTTTTCGCTATGGAAATACAATGAGAACAGTATGCAGGTTCACGAACTTTGAAATTCTTTGCTGGAGGAAGTATCCATCTCCCTATCCTCTACTCTAGGTACACACGATCATTTTTGAAATATTCCTGGGATTCCTATCCCTGCTCTCCAAGAGATGAAAAACACTACGCAATGTTAGACGACGAGGATTCCGTGAGAAGAAACAAGGTGAAATTGGAAAAATTGGGCGATTTACGTACAATTCCGCAGATCTTCAGATCATTCAGCTTTAGATACTGATGATGGGTTGACCCCAGCTCATCATTGAACATCTCTGCTTTTGGGTGTATGATAAATTGACATTCATCATACAGGGCGTGGAAATGAATTCTGAATTGAGACTCTATCACGAATCTGCGATTAGAGGTCTATAAAAATCACAAGTTTCCATCGTTCAAGTTTGAACCCCCTGATTGGGTATGAAAGTGTTGAAAAGGAATATTCTCAGATAAATTATGAACATACAAAAATGGATATATATTTATATAAAGCAATACATTGAGAATTCGCATTCTCTATGTGATGAGAATATTTACTCTTTTTCAGTTAATTCAATAGAAAACAACTACTTTCCTGGCTATATGCCACGACGAACATTGAATTATATCTATTGAACACACACGATAAGAGTTAGAAAATAAAATATAAAAAAATTTCTGAAATTGAGAATTTGCATTCTCCTTCAGAATGATGTGTGTATATACATATTTTTGTCTGAAGGAGAATGCGAATTCTCAATTTCAGAATTTTTTTTATATTTTATTTTCAAACTCTTATCGTGTGTGTTCAATAGATATAATTCAATGTTCGTCGTGGCATATAGCCAGGAAAGTAGTTGTTTTCTATTGAATTAACTGAAAAAGAGTAAATATTCTCATCACATAGAGAATGCGAATTCTCAATGTATTGCTTTATATAAATATATATCCATTTTTGTATGTTCATAATTTATCTGAGAATATTCCTTCTCAACACTATTGAACATCTCACCAACTCTCATTTCGATAATATTCAACTCATCTATGGATCCATTCTTTCAGTTCCCAATTCATCAACGACCGAACCCATCAACACATCCATATCAATCCAAGGCCAATCTCGACCCAACTCATCATTACACCCTCGATTACACCCCTTTTATCAACAACCACTTCGTCATCAGCACAACTCATCGATAATCCAACTCATCGATCACCCAACTCATCGTCGCACCAATTTCGCCAATATGCAACGCTCCAACGAGCCGACTCATCAATGACCCAAATCACCAACTACCCAAATGATCAACTTATCACCTCATCAACTCACCAATTTCATCAATACCCTTTCCATCAACGATCCAACTCACCAATTATCACCCAACTCATCAACGTACTCATTTCATCAATGGATCAACTCATGAATAAACCAACTCTTAAACCAAATTCGTCTTTGTACCCATTTCATCAACACCCGACTCGTCAAAGAACCGAATAATCAATGACTCGACTAGTCAACGTCATTATTTCGACTCATCAACATTTCGACTCATCAACGTTCCAACTCATCAACGTTTCAACTCATCAACGCTCCAAATTATCAACGACACAACGAGTTGCAAAGTTGAATAATCAGCACTTTGTTGTGTTGGGTCAGGTGTGGATGAAAGAGGTGGGTTGATGAGTTGTGTGTTGATGGAAGGAGAACTTATTTTGATGAGTTGTGTCGTCGATGAGCTTTGTCGTTGATGAGTTGGTTCGTTGATGACCTGCATTAGTGATGGCTAAACCCAGTGATCAGTTGGGTCCTTGACCAGTTGTGAGGTTGATAAATTGGCTGTGGATGAAGTTGGTAAGTTGGTGAATCGAACCTCTCTGATAAGTTCGATTGTTGGGTCGTTGGTGATATGGGTGTTGATAAAATTAGTGCGTTGATGATATGGGTCGGTGATGATTTGTCTTGTCGCTGACTTGAGTGTTGATGTAATAAAAATTAGGTTAGTTGAATGTGGGATGGTTGATGAGATAGAGGTGGTTGATGAGATAGAGGTGGTTTATGAGATGAGTATTGATGGAATGTATAGGTTGATGACTGGTTGTTGATCAGTAGGGTCGTTAACAAGTTAGGTGTTGACGAAATATGGGTGTTGATGAGATGGATCGTTGATGAGATGGATCGATGCTGAGTTGGGTGTTGATGAAGTGGACGCCCTGATGATTTGAGTCGTTAAAGAATGGGGTCGTTGATGAGATGACCATTGATAGCATGGGAATTGACAAGTTGTCCGTTGATGAGCTGGGTCGATCTGATTTCCCTACCTTACCAGTAATGAGTAGAGACTATTACTATTTTCATGTGTCATCATGTGCAATGATGGAACGACAAAGCTGACTGAGTAAATTCTGCAAAAAATACGTTTGGGTAGTGAAAAAATTATTGAATATTTGTGGAAGTACCCCAATATCTACCTATAAAAATCGAGAACTCCTGTTGTGTATCAAGTCATTGATAAACTGTGGAATGGGTAGTAGTAGTAGTAGTTATACTTAGTTGTATGTACATACCAACTCACTATTAACCTCACGACAGGTCCTTCAGCTATTGTGTGTGCTTGTTACTAACTCCATACGCCACCTCAAGAGCAGCACGAATAATTTGAACGCAACAACGAATCCTGCGGAATCAGCTCCGGCTGAGGCTAAGAAAATTGGAATTTTTTAACTCGTTTTATGAATAAAAAATTATCTGCTCTGTCGGGCATCGAACCTAGCAACCTCTGTGAAATGAATATCTACTATATTATGGAATTCTCATGTCATGCACTGTGATTCTCATGAACATTTTTGTGCATATCTGATAGGTCTGGAAATCGGTCGTAAGCTATTTATTGAATCTAAAATTCAACATTGGGTCGTTGATTAGGATATTTTCATCAGAACTTGAAAATTCAAGATGGTGAATTCGATATGGCGGAGGACTTTTGTAATTTTGATTTCATTCAACAGATCGGTATCTGTAGGTTTCCAAGGTCGGAGATTATATGATTCATTCGACTATATTGAAACATTAAAGATGGCGGATCGAATATGGCGAACGAGATATCTAATAATGATATAATTTTATTCAAGATTTGTATCTGGAACTTTTTGGTTTTTGCGTCAAAATTTTGGAAATTCAAGATGGCGGATCCAATATACCGAACGCGCTTTGTGATAAATATTTGCTTGGGAAACTGAAGAGATAGATTGCCGAACTGAAAAGAACTAGACAATAAAAAATTTAAATAATGGAAGTGTGTTGACAAATATTCCACTGAAAGAATGTTTTCTTCGAATAATGTATATGGCGAAACAACGTTTGCTGGGTCAGCTAGTTATCGTATATATTTCTCTATTATATTGCTTTCCTCACACGTTTCGGTTGAAGTCACTTCCAGAAATGTGGCAGCACTGCCGGAAGTGACTAAGTTCAATAAATGATGCGTATATAGAAAATTCAGCGGAGGTCACTTTGTATCTTATATATATACAAAAAACGTGAAATTTTTCAAATTCGAAATCGTTTCCCCTCTTTTGAAAAACGGGTAGATTGAGTATATATACGCATATATACGTTAATTTTCCTCGGAAAAAGTGTTTCTATGACCCGGAGGTCAGGTTGCCCTCCAATATAGCGGAAGTGACAACCCATCGGTTATCAATATATATATATATATATATATATATATATATATATATATATATATATATATATATATATACCTATATCCTATACGAAGTGACCTCCTAAAATGTATGTTGGGTGTACGTTAAGACCTCATATATGACGTTATCACCTCCGAAAGCGGAGGTCACAACGTATCGTGTAGTTTTTTTAGCAGAAGCAATTAGAATGGTTGTCCCAGTCTATCTTCAAATTTAACGGTGGAGGTCACTCCGACCTACGAATATCACCAAATATATGGTTTTAGTTCCGATATCTCCCGCGGGCGCTGATATCGCTTCTGGTGAAACTTTCAGTCTCAGTACTTTATGACCTCCGCTGACGAACTGATCTGTTTAATTTATTGACTTGTTCAGTTTTGAGAGATTCCGGAAAATGGAGAAGAGTAGGAAAATCGTAGATATGGCAAAGGCGTTATATGATGCGAAAGGAGGTAAGTTGGAATCAATTGATTGATATTGGAATTATAGGTTCTTCATGAACAGGTGAGTACCTTTTATCTTCTAGTTTTTGCCCTGGCTTATTATGAATATTTTTTTTAGCACTCAGTGGCTAGGAACATGGTTTTATTGTTCATAACGATGTATTCAGAGATTTTTGAAAATGTTTGCATTCATAGGAAAATGATGCATAGGTACGACCCACAAGTGAGGCTGTAAATCCCTGAATTGATTTATTATTCTCCCTTTTATCAAATTATTTCTCGTGAACGTTCAACAATCAATATGATCAAATCCTAATCACCATGCCTGGATATTCGAATTCTGTTTAGAATAATGATTCCGATTTTTCGAATATTGTATCGTTAATGGAAAATTCTCCATATAAACTGAGAGATTGCTTATCAAGTATTATGTGAAAATTTGCCTGCTGGAATGTTGCTGCTTTTTCTGGATTCGTAGTGGAATGAACAGTAATAAAAATAATTCGGTTATAATATTTGTGGCAGAGAGATTTGTTATTATGAATCAATTCGATTCAAAATTGATTTGGGGATGTACGGTGTCGAGAATATGAATTTATTGTCAAAATTCATGAATTCAAAATGGCAGCTCCAATACGGCGACGAGATTTGTAGTTATTGTTTAATTGGATTCCAAATTAGTGTGTGGGATTAACGAGGTCGGAGATTATGAATTTGTTGTCAAAATGTATGAATTCAAAGTGGCGTCTCTAAGATGGCGAACGTGATTTAAGATTATGATCCGATTCGATTCAAAATCAGTATCTGGGATCGTAAATCATGAATTTGTTGTCATCATTCATAAATCCAAGATTGCCGCTCCAAGATGGCGGACATGGTTTGTGATTATATTCCGATTTGATTTAAAATTAGTATCTTAGGGTCTCCAAAGTTCGAATATAATGAAAGTATTATGAATTCAAAATGGTTATGTGGTTATTGTCTGATTCAATTCAAAATAAGTATGTCGGGGTTTTCGGGGTCGGAAATTATAAATTTGTTTTCAAAGTTCATATATTCAAAATGGCGGCTCCAAGATGGCAGAGGAGATTTCTGATTATGATCCGATTTGATTCAATATTGGTATGTGGAAGTTTTTGGGGTCGGAGAAAAATACTTCTCACATACAAGCTCTTATTGAAATGCGCCAAGAAGTGAAAAATAATTTCTTTGGATGTGTAACGTAGCTCATTCTGTGAGGGACATATTCAAAAGCTTGCCGCTCCTGTACCTATTTCAACAAATAACTTGGCGCGGCAAGCTTTCGGATTAGTAACTTACAGAATAACCTACGTCAAACATCCAAATAAATTATTATATACTTTCTAGCACATTGAAATGGGAGCTTTTCTTTTAGAAAATGTTTCAACTTCTAGATTTCGCTATACCAGGGGTTTATATGTTTGACCATCATTCATGAAACTATTAAATTACTCTCGAGAATCATTATACAAGGTGGGTAAATGTTTCGAATATTCTATCGTTGATGAAAAACACACTAGATGCATTTTCTTCATTTTATTATGTCCATCATCATTCTGCTATTCGGACAATCCATTTTTCGTTCAACCTTGATATGTATTATCCAGAAGTTCTTGATTCATAACAGTTTCAGTTCAATTCTGCGATGATAGTGTATTAAAATGGATCACAAATATGTAAACCACTGGATTGAGAGGCGGATTGAATTACTTCAAAAGATTTCCAACCAAGTTTCAAGGTAATCGGGATGAGGGTTTTCGGAATATTCATGAAATAAAGATTGGATACTGTCTGTAGGTTAATCGAGGAGGTGGAACATTCATTATTCCAAATTTTCTTGGGATTTTCTCTTTTCGTTTCCATAAAATAAAAATATGAATATTATTTCAATATACGTGTAGTAAGGACAAATCAGATGATTCGCCCCAAAATGTCACTGCGTTAAAAGAATTTTCCTATCAGAGAGCATATAAATGAAAAATTCACTAGCTTGTCAGTGACAATTCGTATTGAGAAAAGTTTGGAGAAGAGAAATAGAGTTTAATAGAAGGAATATCGAATTTTCACTTATCTTCGGACGTTTCGGGACCAAATCTGCTTCCGTTTTCATCATAAAAATGGTCATTTTGATAGCAATATCGTATCTGTATTGAAACTTCTTAGTTCTCAGTGACAATTGGTGACGTTGGCAATGAAATGAGTTACAGGATGTTTTCATTAATCAATCTTGAATTAACCATTGTCATGTTCAGATTTCAGTAGTGAATACCATGTTCTGTCTATATCAACTGAACAAGAAGCAATGCTATTGCCTTATTCGTACAGAAGAGTGCAAGCAGATTCCTTGATTTTTCTCTTCTGGTTGTTATCTTTTTTTCCAATGATTTCAATATTATTAAGATGGACAATATATGGCAGACTATATCAAGATGGACAATATATGGCAGAGTGGAATAATATTGAAATCATTGGAAAAGAAGATAACGAAGGCAATAGCATTGCTTCTTGTTCAGTTGATATAGACAGAACATGGTATTCACTACTGAAATCTGAACATGAAAATGGTGAATTCAAGATTAATTTATGAAGACATCCTGTAACTCATTTGATTGCCAACGTCACCAATTGTCACACGAAAATGTTATTTCTCTTATCTTAACTTTTTTTTATACAAATTGTCACTGACAAGCTAGTGAATTCTCCTTTTAGGCTCTCTGATAGAAAAATTCTTTAAACGCAGTGACAATTTGGGGCTAATCATCTGATTTGTCCTTACTACACGTATATTGAAATAATATTCATATTTTCATTTTATAGAAACGAGGAGAGAAAATCCCAAATAAATTTCGAATAATGAAAAAAAGGTAATTTTTTTTAATATCAACACCCTGTAAAAGGAAAACGAAGCGATTGCGGACCTCTTGAAGTTTGGCAGATCAAAAGTGAAACAACCCATAGACCAGCAAATGGTTCTGTCTTCTTCTGTATATTATCCTTCATTCAGTATGCTGATTCTTTCAAGATTAAGAAAATACATCAATAATTTCTGAATAATTTATCGAAATCATCTTGTTGCATTTCAGGATGGACTGCGAAGGAAATTAGTTTACCCAAAAGTAAATTCGGATCATTCATCGAGATCAGATAATGGAATTTCTAGAGATCCTACAGTTGTGAAATCAATGTTACAGCATTTGATGCGAAGTCATAAATGAATTCTTTGTAATGTTTGTACTTATTCAGAAATAAACATATCATTTATGAGTTCTAATTTATTCGGTATTCGAACTTAATGAAGTACTGAACTAGAAATGAATACATTTGCGGAGTTCTCAGAAAGTTCATTAACACAATTATTGTCTTGATAATTCACACTGTTATACCGGGTGACACAGGGTATCGGGCCACCCCTGTAACTTCTGCATTCGTCAACGGATTTTTCTGAAATTCGGTACAGTTATATAAGCAATTATTTCGGATTTGATCACATTACAATCCAATATGGCGGACTTCCGGTATTTCTGGAAATGCCAGCAACTTTGTTTTTTCAAATGAAACACCCTGTATATTTTGTCATATTCAAGTTCAACAGGTCGAAACAAGTGCAATCTCTATTTCAAATGTCATTATTTCGAAAAAATTTGAATTGAAATTGTTTTTTCATTTTACCTCGTGGATAAATGGATAGATGTGGTCAAGACTATTCACAATGAGTCACACATAACAGAAGAACATAATTTTATACTGAAAAATTATTTTTTGTGTCACTTATCCAGGAAACAATTCAGCCACATCACTTTTTGATCAAAAATATTTTTTTTTTCAAATGGAACCCCTATGGGCCACCTACCCGTCTCTCTAGAACATACATTGAGGAACAAAATGACATAACATTTTTGTTTTTCGGTGCAGTAACAAATTGTATACATTCAAAAATCAACAACTAGTTTATGAATTTCCTTGCAGTTAGAATAATTTTTCAACTAGGTAGGCTGTGGTATAAATGACATTTGACATCAAGATTGCACTTGTTTTGACCTGTTGAACTTGAATATGTAAGAATATACAGGGTGTTCCATTTGAGAAAACAAAATTGCTGGCATTTCCAGAAAAACCGGAAGTCCGCCATATTGGATTGTGATGTGATCAAATCCGGAATAGTTGCTTATATAACTGTACCGAATTTCAGAAAAATCCGTTGACGAATGCAGAAGTTACAGGGGTGGCCCGATAACCTGTGTCACCCGGTATTGCTTTGAATCATCGATGTGACCACCGAATATCTGGCTTAGAGGTCGGAGTCTATAACGGCCTAGCTATGATTAATTTGAATATATGAATTGGAAGTCACTCCGTACGATATATATGAATAAATAAAAAAAAGGAAATGCTTACCCCTCTCTAGAAAACTTGGTTATATATATTCCCCTATTGATAAATATGCAATTATGTTTTCATATATAGGATCAGAAACAGTGGAGGTCGGTCCGCCTGTTCAATGCAATGGAAGTCACAAAGTTATATTAGTACCTATATATATATATATATATATTTATCCTCTTATCAATGTTGCGTCCATGTATTGACAATTTTCATTTGATCCTGCGTCCATCGCGATAGTGCGACCGTATATCGGACGCAAGATTACAATCCATGTTATTTTCCCGCCAATGCATTGAATTGTTGTACTGAGTCCCTCATTAATACCATCATGGGACGCGGAATCCATTCTCTTTAAATGATTGCTCTATTGTTAGCCGTTTGGGAGATATGATGATTTTTTGGTATCAAAATCGGACGCAGCATTAATGAAAGTATAAGAGAATCGAATATTTTTACTTGGCACAAATGCCGTCAGAGGCGCTATCAAATATACATTATGTATATTAATTTTTCATCGTCTGATGGATGCTGCGACCATACATTTGGCAACACTGTATCTCAATAGAGCTGCAATTCTACATGAAGCTTTCTTTCTGATCATTCAATGGATGTATATATATATACAGGGTGCCCGTTTTTCGAGCTCCACCATGGGGATCTCAGTTATTATAAGAGATACGAGGTTGGTTGAATCAAGGCAAAGTTGCGCAATTTGATGCTGATCAAAATGCCGATTCAAAAAATTCGAAATTTCGAATACTTCCGAAGATATTTGGAAAAAACCGAATATCCGCGATTCCGTTTTTATTTTTTTCTGACTTTATTCGGAGTGATAGTACAAAATGAGTGACATATCAGCATTGCCACTTTGTCTGCTCTATCCAATGGCATCAATAGATTCATGATCCAACGTTTCGTCTTCGAGGAGCCATCATCAACTTTGTATTTTCAAATGGTCGAAAAGAAAATGTTTGTTCCCAAAAAACTCTAATTCCGATTCTGAATCCAACGACATATAATAATTCAAAATTATCCGACGTTTCTAACCAAAAAATCAGTTATATTTAATGATGGTTATGACGACAACTTGTAGCGAAGGAAAAACGGCTATGAAAATGTCAAATTTATTTTGGTCTATATTTTTTAGTAAAATCAGAAAGAAATCATTTCATAGGATTAGAAACTTCGAGAATCGCTTTTTGTTGAAAACTAAAATAGAGAGACCAAGATGAATTCAACTTGTTGGTCTATCTCTATTTCAGTTTTCAATTAAAAGTGATTCTCGAAGTTTCTAATCCCAAGAAAAGATTTCTGATTTTACTAAAAGAGATAGACCAAAATGAATTTGACATTTCCATAGCCATTTTTCCTTCTCTACAAGTTGCTTTTATCAGATTTTTGATCCGACGTTTTGTTTCCTCGTGACCATCATCAAATAATACTGATGATGATTTTTTGGTTCGAAACGTCGGATAATTGTAAAGTTTTATATGTCGTTGGATTCAGAATCGGGATTAGAGTACTTTGGCAACAAAAATTTTTTTTCGACCATTCGAAAATACAGAGTTGATGATGGCTTCTCGAAGACGAAACGTCGGATCACGAATCTATTAATGCTATTGGATAGAGCAGAAAAAGTGGCAATGCTAATATGTCACTCATTTTGTACTATCACTTCAAATAAAGTCGGAAAAAAATAAAAACGAAATCGCGGATATTCTGTTTTTTTTTTCAAATATCTTCGGAAGTATTCGGAATTTCCAAACTTTCGAAGCGGCATTTTGATCAGCATCTAATTGCACAACTTTGCCCTAATTCAACCAACTTCGTATCTCTTATAATAACTGAGATCCCCATGGTGGAGCTCGAAAAACGGGCACCCTGTATAGTTAGAATCCCATATGGCGGACGCCCCAAGATGGCGGAGTAACTTCTTCAACAACCCCATCGACATGGGTATCAAATTGAAGGGTTCGACGAGTGGAATGTGAGAATCCTAGTGATGTTTTCCTGATGAACACAATATGACGGACGCTCCAAGATGGCGACTCACCTTCTTCATCACAACCCCATCGACATGGGTATCAAATGAAAGGGTTTGAAAACTAGAATACGATAAACTATGTGACGTCATTCCAAATCCAATATGGTGTATGAATATTCAGCCAATAAGTTTTTGAGCATTATAAATATTGTGTGGATTTTACCACGAATAGTGTGATTTGAATATAATACAAAATATAAATAGTTTCATTCGAAATCACAAGTTGATATTAACTTCGTGTTGATCGAAGAACTATTTCAGCAAATTCGGCTTCAAAAACATTTCAGAAATTGATTTCAATGCATGTCTGAATTGACTCATCAACGATCTTTCGATCCGATAGAGATGAATATTTCAAATTTGGGAAACTGTCGAATCGAATGACGTGAACTTATTCGATTGATGAAGATCAATCATATTCAGAAATTTTGGTAGAGTGATGCGGTTCTGGGAAGAAATTGATATTATCTGATAAGATCCTGTCCTAGATCTCCCCAAATGGATTTTCATCCAGAGATATCGATTAGGTACATGGAATATTCGAATTCGAAATTGTCGAACTGGTTGACGTGAACTTGGTACTCTTCTAGTTGAAAGTTGTTGATTATGGATGAAAATATATTACACGAAACAAACGTTTAAAAAACCACACATATATTCGATTGCACTAAAAAAGGTGGAATATTTTTTTCCTGGATATGGATAATGCGTAGAGCGCTCAATCATCGCTAGATATATTGCTACTTGTCGCCCCACGCTATCACTAATACTCTTCAGTTCCGTATAACCGAAATAATCAATTTCCTTTTTCTGTGCATCTGAATATGAGCGTGGTTCATAGAAAGTTTGTTTTTCAGAATATTTCGTTTTTAAGTTTTACAGTCTGTCGTTTCGTTATATTCTGATATAGATTTTTTCAATACAAATTTTGAATAGAATCGGTCCATATTCCCAAAACCTGTACGCTATTCTGATGCCGCCATCTTGAATTTTTCGATTTTGACATGAAAATCATAATCTCCGAACCTGACAACCCCCAGATTCTAATTTCGAATCAAATCTCTCCATAAGCACAAAATTTGTCCGCAATATTGAAGCCGCCATCTTGAATTTTAGAATTTAACAAGAAAATCGAAATCTCCGATCAAGAAAATTCCCAGATACCAATTTTGAATAGAATATAATAATTACAGAACTCGTGCGTCATAAAGGAGCCGCCATTTTCATTTTTTCAATTTTGACAGAAAAAATCATAATCTTCGACCCCGAAAATCCCGAGATACCAATTTTGAATCAAATCGGATGAAAATTACCAAACTTGTCCGCAATCTTTGATTTTTCATTGTTGACAAAAGAATCATCATCTTCGACCCAGAAATCTCCCAGATATTGATTTTGAATAGAATTGGATCACAATTACAAAACCCGTCCGTCAAATTAAAGCTGCCATTCCAAATTCTCAAATTTCGACAGGATAATCATAATCTCAGACCCAAAAAAACCCCAGATACTAATTTTCAATAGAATCGGATCATAATTTCAAAACTCGTCCGCCATATTGGAGCCGCCATCTCAAAATTCCCAATTTTGATAGAATAATCATAATCTCCGACCCCAAACACCCTTAGATATCAATTTTGTATAGAATCGAATCATTATTACAAAACTCGTTCGTTTTATTGGAGCTGTCATTTTGCAGTTTCCAATTGTGACAGGATAATCAAAATCACCAACCCGAAAACCCCCTGATAAAAATTTTGAATAGAAACGGATCATAATTACAGAACTCGTTCGCCATGTTGGAGCCGCCATCGCGAATATATCAATTCTGAAAGGGTAATAATACTCTCCGACCCCGAAAATCTCCAGATACAGATTTTGAATAAAATCGAATCATAATTACAAAAACTCGTTCGCCATATTGGAACCGCCATTTTGAATTCTCCAATTCTGTCAGGATATTCATGATCTCCGAACCCAAAAACCCTCAGATACCAATTTTGAATGAAATCGGATCATAATTACAAAACTCGTGTGCCATATTGGATCCGCCATATTGATTTTTTCAATTCTGACAAGATTATCATGATCTCCGAACTCGAAAACTCATAGATACCAATTTTGAATAGAATCGGATCAAAGTTACAGAACATGTCCGCCATATTGAAGCCGCCATCTTGAATTCTTCAATTTTGACAGGATAATCATAATCTCCGACCAGAAAACCGCCAGATACCAATTTTAAATAGAATAGGATCATATCACAAAACTCGTCCGCCATATTGGAGCCGCCATTCTGAATCTTCTAATTGTGACAGGATATTCATAATCTCCTATCCTGAAAACGCCCAGATAGCAATTTTGAATAGAATCGGATCATAATTACCTAACCCGTCCGCCATATTGGAGCCGCCTTCATGAATTTTCCAATTTTTACACGGCATTCATTATCTCCAACCTCGAAAACCTCTAGAAACCAATTTTGAATGAAATCGGATCATAATCACGAACACCGTCCGCCAAATTGGAACCGTCATTTCGATTTTTTCAATTTTGACAGCATAATCATAGTCTTCAACCCTGAAAACCCCTAGATACCAATTTTTAATAGAATCGGATCATAATTACGAAACTTGTCCGCCAATATTGAAGCAGCCATTTTGAATTTTCCAATTTTGACAGTATCATCATAATCTCCAACCTCAAAAACCCCCAGATACCAATTTTGAATAGAATCGGATCATAATTACATATTTCATCCGCCATGTTGGAGCCGCCATCTTGCATATTTCAATTCTGACAGAAGAATCATAATCTTCGACCATAAAAACACCCCTAATACCAAATTTGAAATGTTCAACCAAAATGATGTCATGCCGCCATCATTTTCAAAAATCAAATATTTGCAACTAGAAGAATAATTCACGTCATCGAATTCTACATTCCTGAATTAAGAAGTATTATCTCGATGCATTGGAAAGTATAGACTGATTTCAGACAGGAACTGTGTATCTCATAGTTTATGCAGAAATAGCACTCTTGTCTAATTAAATCACTGATGAAATGGACGCATGATGCCCAGAATCATAAAATATGAATGTTTATTCTTGACGTCGATCTGGCAACAATGCGGTCGCAGCATTATTGAGGCATTGAAACATGATATACAAATTGGTTGCAGTAATAAACGAGCAATAAAAGCTAGAATATACGCTGGAGTTTGAATTGATAGGACTGTGAAAGGAGTTGCTAATGATACAAAATGAAAGGAAAATGTATATATAAAAGTCGATTTGGAGGGAAATGAAATAGCAGGTCCTGTACAGAATTTCGCGGTCTTTAATATACTTCAGTCAGTTTTGTTCTAAGTGGCTCCCTTCTAGGGGACGCAACAAATTAGTTCCAGAGTCAGACGCAATATTGATAAGAGGATGTAAATATATATATATATACCTATATCCTATACGAAGTGACCTCCTAAAATGTATGTTGGGTGTACGTTAAGACCTCATATATGACGTTATCACCTCCGAAAGCGGAGGTCACAACGTATCGTGTAGTTTTTTTAGCAGAAGCAATTAGAATGGTTGTCCCAGTCTATCTTCAAATTTAACGGTGGAGGTCACTTCGACCTACGAATATCACCAAATATATGGTTTTAGTTCCGATATCTCCCGCTGGCGCTGATTTCGCTTCTGGTGAAACTCTCAGTCTCAGTACTTTATGACCTCCGCTGACGAACTGATCTGTTTAATTTATTGACTTGTTCAGTTTTGAGAGATTTCGGAAAATGGAGAAGAGTAGGAAAATCGTAGATATGGCAAAGGCGTTATATGATGCGAAAGGAGGTAAGTTGGAATCAATTCATTGATATTGGAATTATAGGTTCTTCATGAACAGGTGAGTACCTTTTATCTTCTAGTTTTTGCCCTGGCTTAATATGGATATTTTTTTTAGCACTCAGTGGCTAGGAACATGGTTATATTGTTCATAACGATGTATTCAGAGATTTTTGAAAATGTTTGCATTCATAGGAGAATGATGCATAGGTACGACCCACAAGTGAGTCTGTAAATCCCTGAATTGATTTTTTATTCTCCCTTTCATCAAATTATTTCTCGTTAACGTTCAACAATCAATATGATCAAATCCTAATCACCATGCCTGGATATTCGAATTCTGTTTAGAATAATGATTTCGATTTTTCGAATATTGTATATCGTTAATGGAAAATTCTTCATATAAACTGAGGGATTGCTTATCAAGTATTATGTGAAAATTTGCCTGCTGGAATGCTTTTTCTGGATTCGTATAGTGGAATGAACAGTAATAAAAATAATTCGGTTATAATATTTGTGGCAGAGAGATTTGTTATCAATTCGATTCAAAATTGATTTGGGGATGTACGGTGTCGAGAATATGAATTTATTGTCAAAATTCATGAATTCAAAATGGCAGCTCCAATATGGCGACGAGATTTGTAGTTATTGTTTAATTGGATTCGAAATTAGTGTGTGGGATTCACGAGGTCGAAGATTATGAATTTGTTGTCAAAATGTATGAATTCAGAATGGCGTCTCTAAGATGGCGAACGTGATTTTAAGATGATGATCCGATTCGATTCAAAATCAGTATCTGGGATCGTAAATCATGAATTTTTGTCAGAATTCATAAATCCAAGATTGCCGCTCCAAGATGGCGGACGTGGTTTGTGATTATATTCCGATTTGATTTGAAATTAGTATCTTAGGGTGTCCAAAGTTCGAATATAATGAAATTATTATGAATTCAAAATGGCGACGAGATATGTGGTTATTGTCTGATTCAATTCAAAATAAGTATGTTGGGGTTTTCGGGGTCGGAAATTATAAATTTGTTGTCAAAGTTCATATATTCAAAATGGCGGCTCCAAGATGGCAGAGGAGATTTCTGATTATGATCCGATTCGATTCAATATTGGTATGTGGAAGTTTTTGGGGTCGGAGAAAAATACTTCTCACATACAAGCTCTTATTGAAATGCGCCAAGAAGTGGAAAATAATTTCTTTGGATGTGTAACGTAGCTCATTCTGTGAGTGACATATTCAAAAGCTTTCCGCTCCTGTACCTATTTCAACAAATAACTTGGCGCGGCAAGCTTTCGAATTAGTAACTTAGAAAAACCTACGTCAAACATCCAAATAAATTATTATATTATACTTTCTAGCACATTGGAATGGGAGCTTTTCTTTTAGAAAATGTTTCAACTTCTAGATTTCACTATACCAGGGGTTTATATGTTTGACCATCATTCATGAAACTATTAAATTACTCTCGAGAATCATTATACAAGGTGGGTAAATGTTTCGAATATTCTATCGTTGATGAAAAACACACTAGATGCATTTTCTTTATTTTATTATGTCCATCATCATTCTGCTATTCGAACAATCCATTTTTTGTTCAACCTTGATATGTATTATTCAGAAGTTCTTGATTGATAACAGTTTCAGTTCAATTCTGCAATGATAGTGTATTAAAATGGATTTTAAATATGTAAACCACTGGATTGAGAGGCGGATTGAATTACTTCGAAAGATTTCCAACCAAGTTTCAAGGTAATCGGGATGAGGGTTTTTGGGATATTCATGAAAAAAAGATTGGATACTGTCTGTAGGTTAATCGAGGAGGTGGAACATTCATTATTCCAAATTTTCTTGGGATTTTCTCTTTTCGTTTCTATAAAATAAAAATATGAATATTATTTCAATATACGTGTAGTAAGGACGAATCAGATGATTCGCCCCAAAATGTCAATGCGTTAAAAGAATTTTCCTATCAGAGAGCATAAATGAAAAATTCACTAGCTTGTCAGTGACAATTCGTATTGAGAAAAGTTTGGCGAAGAGAAATAGAGTTTAATAAAAGGAATATCGAATTTTCACTTATCTTTGGACGTTTCGGGACCAAATCTGCTTCCGTTTTCATCATGAAAAATGGTCATTTTAATAGCAATATCGTATCTGTCTTGAAACTTCTCAGTTCTCAGTGACAATTGGTGACGTTGGCAATGAAATGAGTTACAGGATGTTTTCATTAATCAATCTTGAATTAACCATTTTCATGTTCAGATTTCAGTAGTGAATACCATGTTCTGTCTATATCAACTGAACAAGAAGCAATGCTATTGCCTTCGTTCAGAAGAGTGCAAGCAGATTTCTTGATTTTTCTCTTCTGGTTGTTATATTTTTTTCCAATGATTTCAATATTATTAAGATGGACAATATATGGCAGAGTATATCAAGATGGACAATATATCGCAGAGTGGAATAATATTGAAATCATTGGAAAAGATAATAACAACCAGAAGAGAAAAATCAAGGAATCTGCTTGCATTCTTCTGAACGAAGGCAATAGCATTGCTTCTTGTTCAGTTGATATAGACAGAACATGGTATTCACTACTGAAATCTGAACATGACAATGGTGAATTCAAGATTAATTTATGAAGACATCCTGTAACTCATTTGATTGCCAACGTCACCAATTGTCACACGAAAATTTTATTTCTCTTCTCCAAACTTTTTTTAATACAAATTGTCACTGACAAGCTAGTGAATTTTCCTTTTAGGCTCTCTGATAGAAAAATTCTTTAAACGCAGTGACAATTTGGGGCTAATCATCTGATTTGTCCTTACTACACGTATATTGAAATAATATTCATATTTTCATTTTATAGAAACGAGGAGAGAAAATCCCAAATAAATTTCGAATAATGGAAAAAAGATAAATTTTTTCAATATCAACACCCTGTAAAAGGAAAACGAAGCGATTGCGGACCTCTTGAAGTTTGGCAGATCAAAAGTGAAACAATCCATAGACCAGCAAATGCTTCTGTCTTCTTCTGTATATTATCCTTCATTCAGTATGCTGATTCTTTCAAGATTCAGAAAATACATCAACAATTTCTGAATAATTTATCGAAATCATCTTGTTGCATTTCAGGATGGACTGCGAAGGAAATTAGTTTACTCAAAAGTAAATTCGGACCATTCATCGAGATCAGATAATGGAATTTCTAGAGATCCTACAGTTGTGAAATCAATGTTACAGCATTTGATGCGAAGTCATAAATGAATTCTTTGTAATGTTTGTACTTATTCAGAAATAAACATATTATTTATGAGTTCTAATTAATTCGGTATTCGAACTTAATGAAGTACTGAACTAGAAATGAATACATTTGCGGAGTTCTCAGAAAGTTCATCAACACAATAATTGTCTTGATAATTCACACTATTATATTCCTTTGAATCATCGATGTGACCACCGAATATCTGGCTTAGAGGTCGGAGTCTATAACGGCCTAGCTATGATTAATTTGAATATATGAATTGGAAGTCACTTCGTACGATATATATGAATAAATAAAAAAAAGGAAATGCTTACCCCTCTCTAGAAAACTTGGTAATATATATTCCCCTATTGATAAATATGCAAATATGTTTTCATATATAGGATCAGAAACAGTGGAGGTCGGTCCGCCTGTTCAATGCAATGGAAGTCACAAAGTTATATTAGTACCTATATACATATATATATATATATATAGAGAGAAGGGAAGTCGTTGCTGACAAGTTAGAGATGAAACTTAGTAGTGGGGAAGCAGCAAGTAAAAGTGAAACTCATGCAAGTTCGTCCAAGCTTTCGGAAAGTTATATTTCCATCATCAGGGCCAGACTACAAAATGTTATAACAATTATAAGCAAAGCTAGTTGACTAAGTGGTGCAGTACTTACAACTCATTGAGGTTGGTTACATTGATGTTACTAACAAGTGATGTATAAATAAAAAAATGTTTGTATAACATATCTGGAACATGACAAATTCAAAAAATTAAAATATTAGGTCAATATCAAAAACGTTGTTGATTTAAAATCATGATGAAACTTTTCTTTTCACAACGTGTGTCAGAATAAAAATCTTTGGTTAGGAAAACTGAACCTTATTCTTCCAATTCACTGGTGACATGGAGCTTAAGTGTAATGACCTTGGTCTTATGGTACCTAGTGCTATTGTGTGTTAGTCACAAGAGTATTGGAAGGAGAAAGTTCTTGAGCTACTAGTAAAACGGGTAATATTCTTACAGGCAATATGTGCATCACATCAAGATTATTAAAAAAGTTGTTTATTGTTGGTTATGTTGAGTTACTATTATTTAATACCGTATTAGGGTTATCAATTGATAAAAGATATGAATAAATTTCACTAAGATGGTTAATGTCCGATCTTTTGTTGATACAATTTGGTTCTTGGGCAATGAAAGACATTTCCAAAAAAGTTCTTTTTTTGTGGTTACTTTCTGTAGCTAAAATTCTTGCTGATTGAAAATCCATTTTGTGATCAGAGGAATTAACATGGTCCGCCAAAGCACATCTTTCTGGATGAAGCCTACAGTCGCTCCTGTGGGATGTGATTCTGTTGGCTAATGATCTCTTTGATTGCCCGATGTATATTTTATCACAATCCTGACAGGGGATGCTGTACACCACATTCGTCTGTGCAGTAAGAGGTACTTTGTCTTTGACTTTGGTGTAAATTGATCTAATTGTTAAAACTGTTTTATTGGCAATTTTTAGGTTGGGATTTGGAAGAAAAATTCTTGTGAGTTTTGGAGTTAAATCTGATATGTACGGAAGTGAAGAGAAAATTGTATGTATTGGAGGAGTATCAGTAACCACAGTCTCATGCAATTGAATGTTGATTTCAGGTGGAGCTGTCTGTGTCATGGGTGCACTGTGTAGAATTTTTTTGACTAATTGTGGTGGATATGAATTTTCTATGAATAAAGATTGTAAAATATTTAAATTCTTCCTGTGAAATGATGTATCAGAAATTCTGATTATCCTGTTCTTCATTTGTTTTAACAAATTCACCTTCATGTTCTGTTGGTGGAACGAGTTGTAGTTGAGAAATCTGCCTGAACTGCAAGATTTGCGATACCAATCGATTAGGACTATATTGTCCCTCGATCTCACTAGTCTGGTATCAAGGAATGGGACAGCTCTGTCCGTATCTTCAGTTTCAATGGTGAATTGAATTGCTGGATCATAGCTATTAAAGGTAAACAGAATTTCTTCTATACCATCTTCAGGAAGTGAAAGGATGATGTCGTCCACATATTTTTTTATGAAAAAAAGATCAAACGATAACACTGGAATTACTGTGTCTAACAGGTCATCCATTACATAGGCAGCGAGAATTGGTGAAATTGATGCACCCATCGGGGTGCCAAAAGTTTGTTTATAAAATTTGTTGTTGAATGAGAAATATGTATTATTGAATAAAAAAGTGATGAGATCTAAGAACGACTCTTTAGTGATTGTACAGTAGTTATTGATACGTGACCAATTTTTTTCAATTGCTCTCAAGCAAGCATCTAAATAGACATTGCTAAAAAGTGACACAACATCTAAGCTTGCTAGGACATGTCTCTGTGGGAGTTTTATTTTGTTGAATTTTTCTGATAACTCAAAAGAATCTTTTATGTAATACTGATTGTCCTGATCATAAGCTCTTGTCAAAATATCTGTAAGGTAAGCTGCAATAGCTTCAGTGGGTGCTCCTATTGATGCCACTATTGGTCTGACTGACAACGTTGGTTTATGTATTTTTGGCAGTGCATAGAATTTAGGAGATATTCCATTGTAGCTAGTGAGCTTTGATGAGGCTACTAAAAAAAAGCTCACTAGCTACAATGGAATATCTCCTAAATTCTATGCACTGCCAAAAATACATAAACCAACGTTGTCAGTCAGACCAATAGTGGCATCAATAGGAGCACCCACTGAAGCTATTGCAGCTTACCTTACAGATATTTTGACAAGAGCTTATGATCAGGACAATCAGTATTACATAAAAGATTCTTTTGAGTTATCAGAAAAATTCAACAAAATAAAACTCCCACAGAGACATGTCCTAGCAAGCTTAGATGTTGTGTCACTTTTTAGCAATGTCTATTTAGATGCTTGCTTGAGAGCAATTGAAAAAAATTGGTCACGTATCAATAACTACTGTACAATCACTAAAGAGTCGTTCTTAGATCTCATCACTTTTTTATTCAATAATACATATTTCTCATTCAACAACAAATTTTATAAACAAACTTTTGGCACCCCGATGGGTGCATCAATTTCACCAATTCTCGCTGCCTATGTAATGGATGACCTGTTAGACACAGTAATTCCAGTGTTATCGTTTGATCTTTTTTTCATAAAAAAATATGTGGACGACATCATCCTTTCACTTCCTGAAGATGGTATAGAAGAAATTCTGTTTACCTTTAATAGCTATGATCCAGCAATTCAATTCACCATTGAAACTGAAGATACGGACAGAGCTGTCCCATTCCTTGATACCAGACTAGTGAGATCGAGGGACAATATAGTCCTAATCGATTGGTATCGCAAATCTTGCAGTTCAGGCAGATTTCTCAACTACAACTCGTTCCACCAACAGAACATGAAGGTGAATTTGTTAAAACAAATGAAGAACAGGATAATCAGAATTTCTGATACATCATTTCACAGGAAGAATTTAAATATTTTACAATCTTTATTCATAGAAAATTCATATCCACCACAATTAGTCAAAAAAATTCTACACAGTGCACCCATGACACAGACAGCTCCACCTGAAATCAACATTCAATTGCATGAGACTGTGGTTACTGATACTCCTCCAATACATACAATTTTCTCTTCACTTCCGTACATATCAGATTTAACTCCAAAACTCACAAGAATTTTTCTTCCAAATCCCAACCTAAAAATTGCCAATAAAACAGTTTTAACAATTAGATCAATTTACACCAAAGTCAAAGACAAAGTACCTCTTACTGCACAGACGAATGTGGTGTACAGCATCCCCTGTCAGGATTGTGATAAAATATACATCGGGCAATCAAAGAGATCATTAGCCAACAGAATCACATCCCACAGGAGCGACTGTAGGCTTCATCCAGAAAGATGTGCTTTGGCGGACCATGTTAATTCCTCTGATCACAAAATGGATTTTCAATCAGCAAGAATTTTAGCTACAGAAAGTAACCACAAAAAAAGAACTTTTTTGGAAATGTCTTTCATTGCCCAAGAACCAAATTGTATCAACAAAAGATCGGACATTAACCATCTTAGTGAAATTTATTCATATCTTTTATCAATTGATAACCCTAATACGGTATTAAATAATAGTAACTCAACATAACCAACAATAAACAACTTTTTTAATAATCTTGATGTGATGCACATATTGCCTGTAAGAATATTACCCGTTTTACTAGTAGCTCAAGAACTTTCTCCTTCCAATACTCTTGTGACTAACACACAATAGCACTAGGTACCATAAGACCAAGGTCATTACACTTAAGCTCCATGTCACCAGTGAATTGGAAGAATAAGGTTCAGTTTTCCTAACCAAAGATTTTTATTCTGACACACGTTGTGAAAAGAAAAGTTTCATCATGATTTTAAATCAACAACGTTTTTGATATTGACCTAATATTTTAATTTTTTGAATTTGTCATGTTCCAGATATGTTATACAAACATTTTTTTATTTATACATCACTTGTTAGTAACATCAATGTAACCAACCTCAATGAGTTGTAAGTACTGCACCACTTAGTCAACTAGCTTTGCTTATAATTGTTATAACATTTTGTAGTCTGGCCCTGATGATGGAAATATAACTTTCCGAAAGCTTGGACGAACTTGCATGAGTTTCACTTTTACTTGCTGCTTCCCCACTACTAAGTTTCATATATATATATATATATATATTTGGAATATCTTTTCATCAAATATTTCTACTATCTATGGATTATTCCAAATCGATCATCCAATAGTAATATTCTGTAGGTATCCATAGAATATTCTGAGGTTTCAATTTTGATTCAGGAAATATTCTTGCTCTGGAAATATTTTATTATTCCAAGGTCTGTCTATACAACAATATCTGACAAATTTATGATTTGTATGGTGATTATAGCTTCAGTTCTTCGATCACGACTTTCTGGCCATCCCTGAAATTATCAAATATATTATAATCCCAGATGCTATTCAGTATAACCTGAAAAGAAATTGAAAAAATGTAACAGGAAACATTTATTCAGAAAGTCATTTTCGCAACTTCAAATAACTCACCTGATGAGATTTTATTACCTGGACACTTGTATGAAAGTACATCTGAGTAAAGGTTTCATTATCAATATCCTCATTTCACCAAGTAGGTATGTATAGATCCAGACTAATCACTTGTTTTTCATGTACATATCAGTTTATCTATGACAATTATATAAAGTACCTATGTCTACTTGAGTTGGCTACATATAAAGAGAAACTCTTTTATTATAATATGGAGTTATATTTCATAAAACATGCTGGATGGGCTGACACCAAAAATGTGATCATAAGATATGTTTTTTTTTTCAGTTTTATATGAGGTATGTCAAAAAAACATCTATTCTATTCAAGAGGAAATAAGTACCTTTTTTTCTGCATGTCAAGAAGACTGAAAAAAAAAACAATTTGAATTCTTGGTTTCAGGCCTAGCAGAACTATTTATGAAGAAATACTTTTTTCCTTAAAATTGATAAGATCAAAGAGTTTTTCATGTGAATTGATCAGAAATTAAAAAAAAAATAGTAAAACCTGCTTTTCATCATAGGTAGATGTGATTAGATATTTGAACCTAGTTTCCAATTGCAATAAACTTCTCTCCATAATACTTTTCAATATTGTCAAAAATAAAGGTACTTTATTCTTGAACAAAATTGATTGTTTTAGACATACCTAGTCCTAGTATACGACTGAAAAAATCAGATATCTGATAATTGCATTGTACATTTTGGGCCATGCAGAACTTTTTATGAGGAATAATAACTTTTTTTCGTGAAATTGATAATAAAAAAAGTGCCCCATATGTAGCCAACTTAAGTAGACACTCTGTATATATTATAGTTTAGAAATACCCCTCAGGGATGACTTTATTGAATTTACCTTCAAAATAATTGTTGGCCAATCTCTGAATTATTCCATAAATAGGTAGGTAGGCAGGCATGTTCTCATCATGCATTGGAGTATCACCATATTGTTTCACTGGAAATATAATAGAATATGTAGATGTTATAGTTAGTAGGTATGCTATAATAGCTTAGTATAAAAATGAACCTACCTAATTGGTATTGACCTGATTAGATTTATTGTGCCTCATCTTCTCTTTTACTATCTCTAGGTCTTCTTGTTTTATAGCAGCCTCTCAAGCTTCAATTCTATTAGGAATTCGAGGATCTGTTCCTGTATGGTATTTCTTTCAGGGTCTGCTGGTATATAGTCCCAGTATGTTTAATTTTGTGTGATGTTCGTACCTACAGCATAAAAATAGGTAGGTACCATATCCTCATTATACAGGGTGTTTCATAATTGAATGCTGATCCTAAAGGGCGATGATCCTTGAATGATTTCAAGGAGAGAAGTTCATATCAACATATGTCCTAAACCTCTTAGTTTTTTAGCTACAGGGTGTTGAAATCAGAAGCATACAGCGTTTTTTTAAACTAAACATTCAATATCAGGTCTACGAGGACATCACTGGTTGAAATAAAAGTTTGATTTTCGTCCCAGAACAAAATGTGTTTCCACTTATAGTGGGTGTCTACTGAATTACCAAAAACAATATCCAAGAACTGAAGGAACAAAATTCTTTGGTTTTTATTTTTTTACGCGGAAACGGTACATTGTATGAAAGTAAGTCTAGGAACCAAATTTGCTCCAAAATGAATGAGAATTGAAAAAAAAATCTGGTTCTCAGAAAAATCAGTGGCGTACTATTTTTTTCTTCAAAAATTGTCAGTTCAAACCCCGTACGGACGCCACTGGTGAGAATTTTCAAATATCATCCACGTTAAAAAATGCTCCTTAATAATTAAAAGGTGTATACAAAATATCATAACAATATCTAAGAGTGATAAAAAATTATGATGAAAAACTCATTTTTTTCTTGAAATTTCATCACCCTGTAGCTCACTAACTAAGAGGTTTAGGACATATGTTGATATGAACTTTTCTCTTTGAAATCATCCAAGGATTATCGCCCTTGAGGATCAGCATTCAATTATGAAACACCCTGTATTGTACATAAATAACTCACCACCAATGGCACCCCCTTTTTCACCAGAAATCATTCATTATTTGAGTATACCTATATTAGAGGCTTAGAATGTCTTACCCTCAATTTCCTGAAATGAGAGCTGATATCGGTTATATTGTTGATGCACCTGAGATGCTTACAATTCAACACAATGAGGTATACCTTATAACAATAAAGAAAGCTTCACCACATAGATTGCTTCATTATCAATCATTATTGCTTGAAATTTCATACCTACTTGAACTTCTTGAACTACAAACAGGACTGTGTTTGTAGTGTGTATAGTGTATACGCTAATGTTGTCGTTTATCGCCGCCATCTTCTTGACTCTTTCATTTAGCCTCTCTCCGAGGGTCCGTGTGGTCCTTACCCTAGCCTCGGTACACGGTACCTCGAGTTAGATTGACAGGTCAATATTTGCGGGAAGTTCGACACGTGCAAGTGTTGAAAATGACTTCATGTTGTAACATTTTTCAATTATTCCAGAAATACTTTGATTTTGCGATATTTTCAATAAAATGAAAGTAGACATTAGAAATTTGAAATAGAATGATCTCAATCAAATCTGTAAATATATCGAAACTGATGAACCTACAGAAGAAAAAAACGAATTATTACCAACCTATTTTCGATTCCAAAACAAAAAATCATAGATAGATTTGAAATGTTCTCAATATAATAACTTTTGGAGATTCAAAACCTGACATGCAATGAATATTCGATACGGAATGATTTTGATCCAGAATAAATAATCATGAATTATCCATAGAACAATGCGTTCAGAATATTCTCAATCGAATAATCTTTGGATATACGAAACTGAACCTACGATGAATATTCGAAATGGAATAATATATAAATATCTATAGATATTCTGGATATATTCAGGACATCTTTATAATATCTGGATATATATCTTCCAAATCGAACACTGACAGAACATTATATGAATATCTGGTGCTATCTGGGTACATACATACATACATACATACATACATACATACATACATACATACATACATACATACATACATACATACATACATACATACATACATACATACATACATA
This sequence comes from Phaedon cochleariae, assembly GCA_918026855.4. NCBI lineage: Eukaryota > Metazoa > Arthropoda > Insecta > Coleoptera > Chrysomelidae > Phaedon > Phaedon cochleariae. The sequence continues at coordinate 25,121,819 of OU896710.1, forward strand.
CATACATACATACATACATACATACATACATACATACATACATACATACATACATACATACATACATACATACATACATACATACATACATACATACATACATACATACATACATACATACATACATACATACATACATACATACATACATACCCAGACAGCACTGGATATTCATTGAATATTCTCTAAATATGCTAAAAAGGAGGAGTATATTCCGAATATTCATCGATTATTCCTAGAATATATACATGCCACTGGAACATCTAAAAGGAATATTCCAAAGTGAATAGTCGGACATGTTCAGGGAATATTCAGGTATGAATCTTCCAGGAATTATCCCAACTGAATATTCTCTGTTGTATATTCATGAAATATACCCAACTGAATATTCTGTGCGGTATATTCATGAAATATACCCAACTGAATATTCTGTGCGGTATATTCATGAAATATTCTCAACTGAATATTCGGTGGTGAATATTCATGAAATATTCCATGAATATTCCTTTGTTTCTCAACACATATAAATACCATTTATTATTTCAGAGATATGAGTATCGAACATCAATTAGATGTAAGGGGATTTTGAAACAAAAAGTGTTTATGATCCGATTTCGAACAATGCTCTCACAAGAACTTGATATGTATAACATTATTCAATTCGATTACTGGCCTAGTGGTCAAGGCGTTGCTCTGATAGTCTTGAGGTCACGAGTTCGATCCCTACTTGGGTCACTTTTTTCAATTTTAGAATATGTTTATTGGAATATTCCAGGAACATTCAACATAGAATATTCTTTTGGGTATATTCTATGATTATCTGAGGAATTCCCATTCGCATATTTAGAGAATATTCCACAGATATTCCGGAATATTCCAGATTATTTCTAGAATATTCCAATATTCCAAAAGGAATATGATAGGGAGATTCATGGAATATCTGGTGCTGTCTGGGTACATACATACATACATACATACATACATACATACATACATACATACATACATACATACATACATACATACATACATACATACATACATACATACATACATACATACATACATACATACATACATACATACATACATACATACATACATACATACATACATACATACATACATACATACATACATACATACATACATACATACATACATACATACATACATACATACATACATACATACATACATACATACATACATACATACATACATACATACATACATACATACATACATACATACATACATACATACATACATACATACATACATACATACATACATACATACATACATACATACATACATACATACATACATACATACATACATACATACATACATACATACATACATACATACATACATACATACATACATACATACATACATACATACATACATACATACATACATACATACATACATACATACATACATACATACATACATACATACATACATACATACATACATACATACATACATACATACATACATACATACATACATACATACATACATACATACATACATACATACATACATACATACATACATACATACATACATACATACATACATACATACATACATACATACATACATACATACATACATACATACATACATACATACATACATACATACATACATACATACATACATACATACATACATACATACATACATACATACATACATACACCTATACGTAGAAGGGGGGGTTTATGAGGACTTTGAACCAAATGCCCTGTAGCGAGGACCCTGTGAAGGAATCATTTTAGGCACATGAAATATGCGTGGTGGACGATTATCATGTATATGATATCTAAATTTGATAATACACTCAATGAATTCTCTTATTTTCACTTCACACTTCGCAGTTTTGCCTGTTGCGAGGACTCCATACTTACAATGTATTGCGAGGACTCTCTTTACGAGGACGCTATTTCCCGCTATTTTCAATAGTTTTTGTGTGAGGTTGAGAGGACACAGTCTAGTTATGAGGACAGTGTATAGTATTTTATTCTTATTATATCTCGAATAGTATCTGCATTCTTCATTCGGAAAATTTCAACTCTTTTGTGTGGATGAATTTCGATGGAAGTAATGTGGAAATCTATTGACATCATTCGTATTGTGAATATAACTTCATAGAATTTCTGTTCTGAAATTATTGTACAGGCGATCTCTCGTAATTATTCGTTTCGTTTCATCGCTGGGCCCGGACTGAAGAAAAATAATTATTTTTCGAATATTTGATGGTACGTATAAATTGACATGATTTGCACTTCTAAAATAAACTACGCAACACTAATTTCGTCGCACCCCAAAATGTTGCTCATATTAAAATATCAATAACTTTTTTCTGCGTTGAACAATTCGAATTCGGATCACACTGTTCGCTATAGCTCAGTCCTTCAGCTATAATCTCGTACTTCTTCAGAACATAAGGTTCTTCACATAAAATCGCTACAGGGTGTTACCTGATTCTGTGCAAAATTTCGGAATTTTCAAAATGGTCCCAAATGAAGAAACATTTTTTTTTTACAACTTTGACAGCAGAATCATGAAGATGACCTCATTATCTTGGGACAGTTCTTGAATCGTCTTCTTATTTAATTCATTTACAGAGTGATTTCAAAAAAATAACTTTTCGGTTTTGCAGTCATAACTTTTTTCCTCATCGTCGACCGATTTTCCAAATCTCAGGCTCATTTTGGATCTGAAACTTCAGATGAAGAGATATGTACAGGGTGACCCACTCGGTGGCCGATTAGTGCGAGGAAGTGAGATAATGACTCCGCTGTTTAAGACAGATGAACAAAGTTTTCTGAGATATGGTCTAAGCACATGAGCAGCACATTTCTAAAATATTTTGCGTTATACAGGGTGGCTCAAAAATGCGTGACGTATCAAAATTACCTATATTTCTTCTTATGGAATATCCTGTATTGTATTGTATTTTCAGATTCTTCCTTATGAGCTGATATCATCGATCTATCACACTTTAGGTTGAAGGAAAGTTATGACAGAGATATAGGGTGTGAAAAATTTAGATTTTTCAATTTTCGATACTTTTGGTTCTAAGAAGTGATGACAGAGATAAGGAGTGTAGAAAATCGAGATTTTTCATCTTTCGAGATTCCTTGTGTCAAAAGTACTCATTATTGATCCGAGCGGCTTGAACGAATACAGGGTGGTTAATAATTCAGTATAATCATGAATCACTCTGTATCAATCAAAATTAAATGACAGTAGATAGTAAATCGAGAGTTGAAATGGGAAAATTGATGCCGTTTTGACCAATAATGGGTACTTTTGACAAAAAAAATCCGAATGTTGAAAAATCTAGATTTTTCACACCCCCAAAATCTGTTATAACATCCCCCAAACCTAAAGTGTGATAGATCGATGAAATCAGCTCATGGAGAATCTGAAAATACAATACAATACATGGTGTTCTATAAGAAGAAGTATAGGTAGCTTTTATACTTCACGTATTTTTGAGTCACCCTGTTCAACGCAAAATATTATAGGAATGTGCTGCTCATGAGCTTGAACCATCTCAGAAATTTTTGTTTATTTGTCTCAAACAGCGAAGCCGTTATCTCACTTTCTCACAATAATGGGCCACCCTGTACATACCTCTTCATCATAAGTTTCAGGTTCGAAATGAGCCTGAGATTCGGAAAATCGGTTAACGAGGAAAAAAGTTATGACTGCAAAACAGCAAAGTTGTGTTTTTGGAGATCACTCTGTGAATAAAAGAAATAAGATGACAATTCCAAAACTGTAGCAAGATAATGAGGTCATCTTCATGCCTTTGCTTTCAAAGTTAGAAAAAACATGTTTCTCTTCATTTGAGACCTTTTCGAAAATTCGGTAATTTTGCACAGTTTCAGGTAACACCCTGTAGCGATTTAATGTGAAAAACCTCAGGTTTATAGCTGAAGCACTGAGCTAGCGAACAGTGTGATCCGAATTCGAATTGTTCAAAGCAGAAAAAGGTTATTCATATTTCAATATGGTCAACATTTTGGGGTGCGACGAAATTAGTGTTGCGTAGTTTATTTGAAACGATGCGGCGTTGCCGCTCCTACTAGAAAGTAGCAGCAACTTTGTGTTTTCAAACGGAACACCCTGTATTTCATTGCATTTTTAGAGTCTCCCTGGAAAGCTGATTTCGTGAATGTATCACACTTGGTTTCTACAGATATATATATAGGGTGTTGAAAATCAAGATTTTTCAATTTTAGGATTTTTATGTGTCGAAACTAGGTATTCATTATTGGTCAAAATGGCTGACATGGATCAAATATAGGGTATAGTTTGAAATTCAGAATTCTGACCACCCTGTATCTGTATGAATAGAGGGCCCGAAAGACCAGGCCTTGTCACTCTTCGGATCCTTTTATAAATCAAATACGTTAAGTAATAAAAAGGGTCAATATGATTAAGTGTCATGGTCTACCTAGTTAGGTTAGCATTGGGGTAGAACCAGGTCCATTCGCGTAGTTGTGCTACATCGGAATTCCCCAACATCCAAAGCAAAACAAAAACACTCAGAGATTTTCTAATAGCTGAAAATGCTCTGAGATTCATAAAAAGACATTATAACACATTACACGAAATGCACTCTACCTTCATTCGATTAATATCTGACCAGGTTAACTTTGGGACAGCACGTGGTGGGCGTTGCATGCGAGGCGGCCCTACGTTGAATCACGTGGTTTCCTAAAGTTACAGTGGTCAACTCTCCCTCTAAATCTCTTCAAGGAAACAAAAATAACTGTTTCAACCATTGTAACAGTCATGCGGAACAGTACCAAAATGCGCAATCTTCATTTTATATGATTGATTACTTGTTCAAGGTTTTTTGTTGAAATATCACTAAAAAAGCGAAGAACATCAAATAATAGCAATGGTTATGATGCCCTTGGAAAAAATTATGTTTGTGTGTAGTTTATCTGAAATTCTGTCCTCTCAACGTAGTAATAATTCATTCAACAATAATACTCCGTGTTAGTCCTCATAACGTGGGAAAATGTTGGAACTTATGTATAAAAATTGGATAACGCTTTCTTCGATAAACTAATCAAGATGCATGATAACATTTCAATAAATCAATAAAAAACAGTTTCGATCTTGGTAAGGCTATCTTAACATCCTAGTAAAATAATTTGAGAATTCATTCTCATACAAACATTTCTCGATGAACAAAATTTTTCAAAAAACATCATTTTTGATAATTCAAGTAACAAAAAAATAACGGGGTCACTTCTTTAATGGCACAAGAATGTTATCGTGAAATTTTTGAGTTTCAGTAATAAAACTTCAATATCATAAATACTTTGTTCAATCTCATCATATTATGAGATAATTCAGCTTATAGCTTTGAAAGGGTCTTGGTTGAGGATGAAGAAATCAGAGAAAATATCTCCTGGGTAGGTACATTTTAATACATACAAAAAACATAAAATGCCAAATATTTTCACAGAGACTAACATTCCATCTCTAATATTTTTTAAAAACACATTCAACTCAAAAGTATCACAAAAGCGAAAATAAATCGTAACTACTACTAATATTTGGTAAAATAGCTGAGACAAAGAAAACAATAATAATTCTTAGTAACCTTGAGTCGCAACATTAATCGACATAATACCGAACATCTCTAATATATTGAAACAGTCGGTATAGTGTGCACCGACTATCACTCAGTTTAGTCGAATTAGATTGAGAAAACATCAATCAGTATTCACAATAGTGAATTGAAATTCATGGTCAACGGGTATTGAGAAAAGTGAAGCATTAATTATTTAGTGTCAGAAAACTCAATTTCTTAACGTCAGGTTATTTCAAATTTGTCTTAAATACGTCTAATTAATATTCCCTGTGAAGTAAATTTCATCGAAAATTATGATTTTTCTGAGAATTCCAACGTATTCTACATGTAATTTGAAGGGATTTGATTACCGTGAAAAAGTATTTCAAGAACTCGATATTTTCTATATAGGTTATTTGATGATATGGACGTAATCAGTAGGTACTCTGTGGATTGAAGATATAAGATTAATGGAGATTCAGAATGTAATTACATACAAGTTGATTTATATTGAATGGGTAATATTTCACTTGTAGATTTTATACCGACAAATAATATTGATGTTTGATATTTGGGCGTCAAATATCAATACTTACTGAGATAGGAGGTTCAATATATATTTCAGTCATGCTGTTATATTTCATTGATTTCAAAGAGGTGAAATGATTGTTTCAGATTCTTTGGGAATTTCTTTCCCCGTTTTTATAAAATAAAAATATAAGTATTGTTTCAATATACGTGTACCAAGAACAAACCAGATGGTTTGCATATTTTTATTTTATAGAAACGAGGAGTGGAAATCCAAAAAAATCTGGAATATCATTCATTCCTTTTTCTCATTGAACCATAATTTTTTCAAACGGAAAGGTGAGACTTGTACAATGAAAACTTATTCGATTTTCTCGATTAGGAAAACCTAATTGCCCAAACTTTCATGATAATTTGTGAAGTAGTCACTGTAACCCCATTACAGAATAATTCACTCTCAATTATCAAAAATATACCTAATATTGTTGTCAATACAATCTGCAGATGAAATATTTCCAATGCATAATGTGTTTGTAGGTATATATCAGTATAATAGTGAAAAATTGAAGTACTTAATGGTCTCAGAAAGAAAATTATCCATCGAAGTTTTCTGAATTTTAATCATTGACTAATCTGAATTACAATAATGATTGATGTTTCCATATCAGTTGATATAAATTCCATTGAATTAGCAGGAATCTTCAATGACGTTTATTCAATTTCATATATCAATGGACTGATCTGAATAAAACCAATCATGGAAACAGTGTGAAATCTGCGTCGCTTCATCATCGAACATCAATCACAAGAAACAGTAGAAACACACACAACCAGTAGATTTAAGACGCACGAAGTTCCTCGCAGGAGGAATGATTCAACCAAACTGAGAATATTATCATCTCTGTTCTTGATTTTCCAGGAAAGGTACGAAAACAATAGTATTCGCTGTAAGACTTATCGATATCACTTGTTACGAGGACTCCAATTTTTAATGTAAGGGTACGAGGACAAAAAAAGGACCTCGCATGAATAACTGATACACAGAGTCGTATTAGTAATAGTAAGTCAAGGAATGTCTAGAGAACACCAAGACCTAACTATACTGGGTAAATAAAAAATATTGATATTATTATAATTCACAAAGTAGCACAACAATAGTGGCTTTTAGAGGGATCACATTTTTTCTCGCCAGTAATTAGATCATCAAGGAGTTCTGAAATGTTGACAATTGAAGATGCATGAATTGGCAAGAAACATTGCAATCAATAAAAGTATATTCCCGTCATTTCAGCCAGTGTGCCTTTCGGTTTTTAATAAATATGAAATAGTTATTTGTTATACAAGGCAGGAAAGTAGAGCAGATTGACTGCCGCGACTGATAGTTCATAGCCGTGCGTAGCGAGGCTAGGAATTCAGCCAAGGCAGTCAATCTACATTTACTGCCGTGTGAAACATATAATATTTTCTCCGAATGTTATGACACCAATTTTGTGTTATCATTTATTGATAACTCCATCATTTTGTGTTCACCCAATGTCAGTGTCGATTTTGATTACCAATTTCATTCACATTTCTTGGAAAGTTGCATAGCAACAAACTTTTCCTGTCTGGGCAGAGAAAGTACACCTTTCCTGCCTGTCAAGTGTCAGGAAAAAGCCACTTTCCCTGCCGCTTGGAGGAAATAAAATAAATGTCGAGTGGTATAAGATTCGAGAAGGGTTATCATGTAGAAAATCCGAAATATCAGTGATGTTTTGATCTATACATAGTGAATCACGAGTACGAGATGGACTCTGACGGGGAAACGGGAACATGTCATATTCCCGTTTTTGTCATCGTAATGAAATTTCATCATTCCAGTTTCGTAAAGGGCTCTGGAAATTACGTATTGAGAATATTCACCAATGTATTTTACTCCTTTTCAGTTTGTTTCTGAAGAAGCTCGATCTATCACACACTTGGAGTCTTGCGGGAATGATGAAATATAGGTTTTTCAACTTTAGAGAAATTTTTGGTGTTAAAACTATTCATTATTGGTCGAAATGGCTTGTATCTTCCTATCTTCACTTTTGATTCACTACATAATAACATTTAATCAAAACAAATACAGGGTGTTGAAAAAGAATATTCTCATCAGATTTATTATGAACATAAAAAAATGGAAAATGGTACATATCAAGAAGAATTAAAATTCGCATTATCTATCTGATAAAAATATAAATTCTTTCTCGGTATACTCAACAGATAATAACTACTTTCCAGGCTATATGCCACAATGAACATTGAATTATATCTACTGAACACAAACGAATTCTCAGTATATTTCTTAATATTTTCTCCATGTTCCTAATATGTCTGAGAATATTCCTTTTCAATACTTCTATACCCAATCAAGGGGTTCAAACTTGAACGATGGAAATTTGTTTTGACATACCTCTAATCACAGAAACGTTATTGGGTTTTCTCAATTCTGAATTTCTTTCCACGACCTGTACGATGAATACCAATTCATCATACACTATAAACAAATACGGGGTGGTTCACAAATCAAAAATGTAAACCACCCTGCATTTGTTTGGTGGTTCAGGAATCTAAATTGCAAACCATCCTGCATTTGTATGGTAGTTCAGAAATCTAAATTATGAATCACTCTATATTTGCTTCAGTTAAATGTCAGTAGACAGTGAATAAAAAGTCAAGATGTGTGTCATATAGCCGTTATGATCAATAATGAAAAGTTTCGAGACAAAAAATTCCTAAACAATAAAAATATATATTTTTCACACCCCTATATCTCCGTCATCATGCCCGCTAAACCGCGAGTGTGCTATGTTGTGATAGATCGATGAAATCAACTCTTCAAGTAGAACCTCGAAATACAATAAAATACAGGATGTTCCGTGAAAAATCGAAACTTTGGTATGCCGAATATTTTCGAAACGTATATAGAATTCAGAGCCCGCTACGAAACTGATGGTGTACTGAAATTTCATGATATGTTCCCATTTAGTCAGAGTCCGCCATGTTGCTCGTGACTAACCCTGTATATAAAAATATTTCAAACACTGTAGCGTTGTCGCTTTTACTAGGAAGTAGTTGCCACTCGGAAATTTTAAATTGAACACGTTGTATATTTTATCATTTTGAGAAACTCTATCACTTTGTTGTGAACTTCACCAGATATTTTCCTAATAGTTTGGCCGGTAATGACAGATTTTGTTCAACGTTTTTTCAATGTATGCATCTTCCAATACCTACTTCCTTTTCCTATTCTCCCTACGAACGCACGATGTTCTTTGAACATTATAGGGATTCCCTTTCGTGCGCTCCAAGCGATAAAAAAATGTACTAGACAGGTATCTAAGTGTGCTCGCATGCAGCGTCATTACCACTCAAATTCGAATTGGCATTGGATTTTGATGATTCTGAACGATTATTCAATGCTTGCAAATTGGTCTTCGTTGAAATTTGAAAAAAATATCCCGCAGAAAAATAATTGCATACGCTGCCTTCGTGTAAGAAGTCCTGAAATTATTGAGTGAACATGTAACAAAGAAGGGGTATTGTTGAACTATTATTTAACGTATGCTTTTTCACAGACCTATTTTTAGTGTAACTTGTATCACGATAAACTACTTTGCATACAATCGTGGCGTGCACATGCGCTGTGAAAATTTTTTGCACATGCACTTTTTGTATTCACTAGGAAAAATCATTTAATGTATGCACACCACATAATTCAATTGCATTGAGTGAAAAAGCATACGTTGAATAATTGTTCCGGAATACCCCCTCTTTTTCACATGTTCACTTAATAATTTCAGGACTTGCTACACGAAGGCAGCTTATGCAAATGTTTTCTGCAAGATATTTCGTGTGTGTGACAGAAATAGAAGTTTCGATGTTGCGCCGTCACACCCATTGATCATATGGAAACTCCGAACTCAAATATCTTCGTGGTCATTTGAAATAACCCAATCAAACCTGGTATCGTAGAATCCGTTATAATAATCTCTAACCAATTATGAAATGAAATATAGGGTGTTTCGTTTGTGAATCGAAAGTTGAAGTCATTTCCTGGAAAACTAGAAGGTGAGAAGGTGAGAAAATGTGTAAAAGTGTCCTCTAGAGAGCATATGCGATGTTCCGAATTCCAGAAATATAGCTAGAAAAACAAATGAGAAAATGGGAGTATACCATGTGTCTGTGTCACCCGGTATATCTGAACGTTTATCTTCGGTTCATGAGTAAGAAAACTAATGAGTCCTCCGTTTGGACATTCCGTAATAAATAGATGAAATTATTCATTAGACATCACATCATATTCCATCTTGATACTATAAGTTATATGGTAGGAAAACTGAGCATTAGCTCTTGAAATATATAGACAATAACAAATTAATACTTCGAGCTACCTAGTACAAAACCACAAATTATAAAACGATTCCGTTAAACTACCTTATTACTAAAAACAACTGTCGGGATATTATGTATTTTACTGGATTCAGTGCCCTCGCTAGGAGTGTTGTGTATAGTTTCCGTCAGCCTCATTCAAATTTTGAATGGGAGCATTCCATTGGTGTTCATTATACACACAGTGTGTATCGATTGTCCTCGCATTAGGCCTAGATGGTGGATACTCTGTGTATATAGTTTTTTCGATGCGCTACCTATCGGTGTGTGACGGAACTGGGCGTCCGTTGAGGATCCGTCTTACGAGGACACATCAAATTTTCATGATATAGGTATAGAAATGATCGGAATAAGCTGAATAAGGCGATAGCGAGGACAGATATCTGCGAGGACATTTTTTCGGTCCTCGCATGCCAAAATGTCCTCGCTACCTAGTATTTGAACTTGCTATTGTCCTCGTAAACCCCGTCTTACAAACACATACATACATACATACATACATACATACATACATACATACATACATACATACATACATACATACATACATACATACATACATACATACATACATACATACATACATACATACATACATACATACATACATACATACATACATACATACATACATACATACATACATACATACATACATACATACATACATACATACATACATACATACATACATACATACATACATACATACATACATACATACATACATACATAGATACATACATACATACATACATACATACACATACATACATACATACATACATACATACATACATACATACATACATACATACATACATACATACATACATACATACATACATACATACATACATACATACATACATACATACATACATACATACATACATACATACATACATACATACATACATACATACATACATACATACATACATACATACATACATACATACATACATACATACATACATACATACATACATACATACATACATACATACATACATACATACATACATACATACATACATACATACATACATACATACATACATACATACATACATACATACATACATACATACATACATACATACATACATACATACATACATACATACATACATACATACATACATACATACATACATACATACATACATACATACATACATACATACATACATACATACATACATACATACATACATACATACATACATACATACATACATACATACATACATACATACATACATACATACATACATACATACATACATACATACATACATACATACATACATACATACATACATACATACATACATACATACATACATACATACATACATACATACATACATACATACATACATACATACATACATACATACATACATACATACATACATACATACATACATACATACATACATACATACATACATACATACATACATACATACATACATACATACATACATACATACATACATACATACATACATACATACATACATACATACATACATACATACATACATACATACATACATACCATACATACATACATACATACATACATACATACCATACATACCATACATACATACATACATACATACATACATACATACATACATACATACATACATACATACATACATACATACATACATACATACATACATACATACATACCATACATACCATACATACCATACATACCATACATACCATACATACCATACATACCATACATACCATACATACCATACATACCATACATACCATACATACCATACATACCATACATACCATACATACCATACATACCATACATACCATACATACCATACATACCATACATACCATACATACCATACATACCATACATACCATACATACCATACATACCATACATACCATACATACCATACATACCATACATACCATACATACCATACATACCATACATACCATACATACCATACATACCATACATACCATACATACCATACATACCATACATACCATACATACCATACATACCATACATACCATACATACCATACATACCATACATACCATACATACCATACATACCATACATACCATACATACCATACATACCATACATACCATACATACCATACATACCATACATACCATACATACCATACATACCATACATACCATACATACCATACATACCATACATACCATACATACCATACATACCATACATACCATACATACCATACATACCATACATACCATACATACCATACATACCATACATACCATACATACCATACATACCATACATACCATACATACCATACATACCAAACATACCATACATACCATACATACCATACATACCATACATACCATACATACCATACATACCATACATACCATACATACCATACATACCATACATACCATACATACCATACATACCATACATACCATACATACCATACATACCATACATACCATACATACCATACATACATACATACATGATTAACCATATCTAGACGTTTTTCCTGAATCGATTTCGTGTTGGTGTGACTAACATATTCAACTCTTTCAGACCTACCAATGTCATCGATGACGTCACTAGGCACTTTGGACAAAATAGATGTTGCGCAATACCACACATTGGATCCAACTAAACACAAACATCCCTGGGATGTCACATTCATGTCGCCTCAGGTAACTATTCACAAAAAAACTTCATTGATATAGCCAGGGGATTTTTTTTCACAAAACATTCGCAATATCCGTCACATTTTACTAGATTCGAGACTCAACATGTAGGTAAATTTGTGAGGCTCCCTAACAACTGAGAGACTCACTGAAACCTCACATTCTTGACTATTTATGTAATAAACGGAATCAATGAATTTTGATGTTGAGTGAGGAGTCGCTTAATAATTACGTATCAAGCGACTCCGAATCGAAATTCCATTTGACATCATAATAAGAATCATAAAATGACCAAAAGGGGACGGAATAGCAGTCATTGTGATTTCAGTAGGACTCTCATTTCGAGTGATGCCCTTTCATGACCAGGAGAAGAGAAACCTCAGAAAGAGGCAACAATAACTGATACCTACATAATTACCTCAATTCTGTCTCTGAAATTTAATGTAATTCTTATCTGTTCAATTCGTCTCTTCTATTTCCATGAATAGTTAGTTTTGTACATTCAATACGTTTTCTCATATATTTACTTTCATTTCATACAGAATTGTAACAATCAGATAACTATCAAAATTCATTCAGAAAATATACACCACTGGTGGTATAAACTCACAGACATATGACTATGCCGGATGAAAATGAAACTCGCATTGCTCATCTGAATATAAGGTCGCTTACACCAAAATTGAATGAATTCAAAGAACTTTTACGCAGAAAATTGAATGAATTCAAAGAACTTTTACGCAGAAAAAACATTGATATTATGTGCGTTACGGAAACTTGGTTGTCCCCACAGATAACAAATGAAATGCTGTCTACTTCTGGATATCGAATCATTCGGAAAGATAGAATAACCAGGGGCGGAGGGGTAGCATTCTTTATTAGGAATAATATAAGGATTCAAAAAATTGAGTATTTTGAAACACCTGAAGATCTTTTCGAATAAGACTGGATTTGTGTCACATTAGGGGGAAGTAAAATTGCTGTCGGAGTCATTTACAGGCCACCACAAACTAATGTAATCAACTTTCTGGATTCTTTTGGAAACACTCTATCCTCCATATATTTAGAATTTGATTATGTTATCTGTACAGGGGATTTCAATCTAGACTTTATTGATCAGCATAATCCGTATATTCGTAACTTTAGTGCTATGCTTGATGAGTTAGATCTCGTTCAAATTGTATCTGAACCAACTCGAATTAAGTTTACATCTGAAACCCTTATCGATTTCATTATAATCAGTAAAGACATCAATGTTGTCAACTGTAGTGTTGTTGATGCATCAGATTTGTCGGATCACTGTATGGTTGAGTCAACTTTAAAAATAGGGATATCCCCTATCATTCCCCAACAAAAAACCTACAGAGATTTTTCTCAATTCGTTTCGCAAAAGTTCGAAATAGATCTACAAAGACTGAATTGGCAGTATATCTTGTCTTCTACTCACAAAACCAACACTTTCAACTATTCCTTGCTGTCAACTTTTGATAAACATGCTCCGTACAAAACGACTATTTTCAGGAAACCTCCTTGTCCCTGGATCACAGATAATATTAGGTTAATGATATCTTTGAGGAAGAGGGCTTGAATCAAATTCAAATCAACAAAGAAATTGGGTCACTGGAACTCTTATAAAGATCTAAGAAATCTCACCACGAATGCCATAAAGGCAGAAAAAAAAGCTTTTGTTCAGCATCAACTCAATAAGGCCAAAAATAATAAACAGAAATGGGCACTATTGAGACGTCTACAATTTATCAGAAGTACGGATTCACTGTCGGAATTTGAGAGTTCATCAGATGAAATAAACGAATTCCTTCTGAGAACCACTGGACAGCTGAGTAGCCCATCGGAGGACTTACTAACTTATTACAATGAAAATATAAAAATTAATTTTCCAGGTCTGTTCAAATTTGTCCCTGTCACTGAGGAAGAAGTTACACAAATACTATTGACTATCAAGACAAAAGCCAAAGGTGCTGATGAAATTGATATCACTCTTATCAGATTATGTTGTCCGTTCATTTCGCCATATGTCACACATATCGTGAACTTTTGTATCATAATTCGGTGTTTCCAGATGTATGGAAAAAAGGATGTGTCATTCCAATTCCTAAAGTCAACTGTGCTACCAACCTTACAGATCTTCGTCCAATTACCATTTTACCAACATTATCCAAAGTTGTGGAGCGTATCATTGATACTCAACTTAGAACACATCTAAAAACTTACAATATTCTACCAGAACAACAATCTGGGTTCAGTGCTGGCTTTAGCTGCGGTACTGCTCTTCTCAATATTACCGACGATATAGTGAAGGAGCTTGATATCAAGAATGTAGGTGCTTTGATACTGTTAGATTACAGCAAAGCACTCGACACAATCAACTATGAAATTTTGTTCTCAATTTCACACTTCATTGGCTTGGATAACTCTGCGATCCTATTCTTCAAAAATTACTTTCATAATAGGTCGCAGGCAGTGAGGTTTTCTGGTACTTCATCAAATTCAGGATGTATAAAGAGAGGTGTAGCCCAAGGGCCCATCTTAGGACCTCTGCTCTTCACTATATACACCAGTAACTTTCCTACGGGTCTGAAATTTTCCAAAATTCACATGTATGCGGATGACATGCATTACTTTTTCCCAAAAAGTGCAATCCCACTTGTGGAAGAGAGAATCAATGAAGACCTGGATTACCTGATAAACATATCAAGAGAACATTATCTAATTCTGAACCCTACTAAATCGTCTTTAATTCTATTCGGGAATATTAATCACAATGATATATCTATTACAATAGACAATCATCTGCTTCCATCAGCTGAGAAAGCAAAGAACCTAGGTGTTGTCATCGACCAGCAACTCAAATCCTCTGATCACGTTTCTTCTGTGTTGAAGAAAGGATATCGGAATCTGAAAGTACTGTTTTCAAGTAGACACTTGCTGTCACGTGCTACTAAAGGAACTTTATGTGAAACTCTCGTTCTTCCACAAACTAACCATTGTGATTATGTTTATGGTCCATTTCTGTCGAAACGCGATTCAACAAGACTACAGAGACTGCAAAACTCTTGTCTTCGGCTTATCTATGGAATTCGCAAGTACGACAGAATCACTCATACATTGGAAACCATCGGGTGGCTCAATATGCAAAACCGGAGGAAACTTCACGCCTTCACCCTCTTCCAGAAATTCATTTTACATAAGAATCCTCCATATCTGCATAGGAAAATCAAGTTTAGGACAAAAACATGATATCTATTCCTAAACATAAAACTGCACTATTTCAACGATCTTTTTCATATTCAATTGCGGTTGCCTAGAATGATCTGAGCTCTGACTTGAAACATAAACCCATAAATAGCTTCAAAAAAGAAATTTTCAACAATATTTTCAACGAGCAATGTGCACGGCTATGAGCTGATTTACTTTTGTTGTGTAATGTAATAGTAGATCATCATTAGTATTATAAATATGATATTTTTGTTTTCATCACCTTATTTTCTCAATTGATAATTATTTTTATTATTTAGTATCAATTTTTTTCAGTTTGGTACTTAGGAAAGAACAGTTTTTAACTGACTAAGCGCCATTTAACCAGTGCATATACTTATACTTATATATCATGTATTATTGCTTGGCTGGTTAATAAAGGAGATTATTATTATTATTATTATATCTATAGAACCAATTTGTGTCAACTGGGGTTCAGCACTCAAACATACGCTAATTTTCCCAGATTTTATCTAGAGGAGAGCCATCCTTTTGGTAGGTGATACCGAACTCACAAATTCCTTGCCATCATGTCACATGTTACACTATCCTGAATTCTACAAACTAACAAACTATCACTTTTCTCTAGACACATCCATGGGGAATGTTCTTCCGAAATATCAACTATTATTCCAGCACTAGCAATACCTGTCAGACAAACACCACAAGGCTTGAATCAGCATATTCTTTCGTTGTTAACCTTGAGATATGTCGAACAGCTCTCTATCAAAACTCGTGTGTCTATAAAACGGGCTGTTTTCACACAGAATGTATTGTGACTCACGAGTCGTTTTGTCATTTCCTTCGTCATTTTTTCCACATCTATCGATCAGTTTTCAGTATGTAAATGCTTTGTCAAGTACATGCATACACTGGGTGTTTTTTGAAGACATGCTTATATTTGAAGGAGCGATTGTTCGACTCGTTTCCAGAAAACATTTTCTAAAAAATTGTTTGTTCTAAAATTGTTCTATCCGTCATTCGGTTGCCCCCTTACGAGCAACCCTCAGAAGTCTTCGAGAGTCTTGTGCGAGCAAGGAATGACGGGGGCCTTACCTTTTAACGTGTGATCCCAAACACTTTCTTGAGCCATCAGAAAAATTTCTGCAGTCGACGGGACTCGAACCCACGACCGCACGGCTACCTGGCTACCACCTTTCCTATGAACCTATAACCTAAAAGTCTCAACTTTAGAGATACAAGGTGATGAAGTTTTCAAAAAAAAAAAAACGTTTTTTTAATATTGACTGAGATTATATTGTAGACATCTCTATGCAGTTTGGTACTTGTATTTTATGCATCGGTGTGCATCTTTAGTTGTAGAAAATATTTCATTTCCTCCACTAGTGGCACCGTTTGGGATATATTATTGTTTATATGCTTCCGAAAAGTAAGCAACGAAATGAAATTTACAAATTTCATGCAATGCTACCAAAGGCCATTCAATCCTGTACATGGAAGATCCTATTGTTAAAACTGGATAGGACGCTCCGTTTTCCAGAAAAAAAAAAAACGAAAAACCGAGACCTAATTCAAATTTTGATATAAATGCTAAGCTGAGAACTCCATTCAGGACATCAATTACTGGATAACCACAAGATGTAACATTCTGAAATTCTTGCACTATTTCAGTCACATAAAAAACTTGATTTTTCATTCATCAAAAGCTATATAGGGTGGACAAAAGAGAATATATGCACATTTTCAACTACGTTGTCCTGAATCTCAAAAGTTTTGCGATTCGCGACATACGTTCATATGAAATTTTATGGAATGGGTCCAAGAATCTACCTCTTGAATATAGGCATTTCATTAAGGGACATCTTGTATATATTGGTGATGTAAGTATATAGTCATAGCGTTTTTTCTTATCACTCGAAGTTTGCATTGATAAAATTATCATACAAAATCTACATTCGTACACAGAGTTTGATGAAATTGTCGTATTTTACAAATCACTTTTCGACAGATGAATGGACAAGCTGAGAATACCGTTGAGTTGTCCTGCGAGAATGAGCTACTCCAATGATCAATTCGTATGAAATGACATCAGTTCATGCTAATTACTGATCAAAATATGTGCACGAAAATAACACTCTTTGATGTGAAAACTTCACAAACGATAAGATTTGAACAAAATTTATTGAACACACGACATGTTTCGCTAACACAGTAGCTTCGTCGGGTGATATACTGGTACAATGAACATGTTCAAGTTTTTAAAAGCAATCATTTTTTCGTCAGAGATAGATTCCACATCTTGAAAGAAAATCTGCGATGAACATTTTTCTACCAGGAAGATGAGTTAGTGTAAACTGGTAGGACATGCTTTAGTTTGAGCCTTCTCAAAGTATCGTTTTGAATTCCACATAAAGGTTTCAATATTAATGAAACTAATGGCATATGATCTGAATTTATTGTAACATTTTCGTGGCCGTATATATAATTATGAAATTTTCAACATGAAAAGGTGACTGCTAGTAATTCTTTTGCTATTTGAGGATATTCAGATTCAGCATCATTCAAACTTCTCGACGAAAAACACACAGGCCGATTATTTTGTAAGAGACAACAACCTAAAGCATCCTTGGAAACATCACACTGTATGAGTATGGGTAATTTGTGATCGAAGGGAACTAATACCTCATTGCTACATATTATTCTCTTTATTTTGTCCAGTGCTTCAGTATGTGCACTAGTCCATATCCATTCGATATTTTTTTTTTCAATAAGTCACGCGATGGTGACATAATACTTGATAGATTAGGAATGAACATTATCAAATAATTAATCATTCCCATAATTCTCTGCAATTCAATTATATTCCCAGGTTGTTTCATATTCTTGATGACATCTACTTTGAAAGGATCTGAAAGCATGCCATTCTCATTGAAAATGATCCCCAAAAATTTAACTTCTTGTAAGTAATATTGGAATTGTTCAGGGTTGAAATTAATATTGAATTCGCGAGCTCTGTCTAAAACTATTTTGATGATTTCATCATTTTCCTCTTGAGTATCTGTCGCTATACAAATATCATCGAAATATACTGTTACACCTTTGGTATCTCCAAAATATTTATAAACCAATTTGTGAAACAGTTCAGGCAGGTTCAACAATCCAAATGGAGACCTCATAAATCTATAGGTACCTAAAACAGTGGAGAGAGAACATAATTTACTAGATTCATTATCCAATTTGATCTGGTGAAATCCATCTTTGAGATCTAGAATGGTATAATATTTTTCATGAGCTGAATTCGGGGACAACTCATCTATGGTAGGAATTGTATACTTTTTCCTGATTATATATTTATTTAACTGAATGGGGTCAATACAGATTCTTAATGATCCATTTGGTTTTTCCACTACTACAATGTTTGAAACCCATTCAACTGGTTCGTTTACTGGTGTTATTATGCCCCTTTTTTCTAATGACTCCAAAGTAGTTTTGAACCTATCCTTCAACTTGATAGGAATTCTACTTGCAGAACTAATAAACGGTATCGCATCTGAACTCAATTTGATTCTGCAAATATCTGGAAAACACTCTATTCCTCGAAAGACGTCATCATTATGCTTCAATGCATAGTTTTCATCAATTGTTTGAGATATTTTATCAATTCTTTCTATCAAATTAAGCTTTGGGCATGATTCTAATCCCAGAATAGGTGAAAAATCTCCCGAAACGACAATGAAAACAAGTAAATCTTTAAGTTTTTCAGTTTCAATTTTCAATAAAATCTGACCCACGGTTTTGATCGAAAATCCCCCGTATGCCTTCATCTTATTCTCTGAAGAGGTTATATTTTTGTGCATACAAGTCTGTTTCACAAACCTGTATGGTGAAATATTGATATCTGCTCCGCTATCGAGTTTAAATTTTACTGCTTGACCTTCTACCAATATTGTTTTCACCCATGTTTTATTGTCTTCCGAACCATTGACATTGCAGATTGAGCTGACTGAATAAGTTTGTGGCGAAGTTATGCAATTTTGAAATTGAAGTTTCCAAATAATTGTTTTAGTTATGATTTACTAAACTGTATTCTTGCAAAAAATGCTCACAAGGCACGGCAGCTCTTCGTCTGGTGAGCAGTGGTTGTGAATTCTATAATTTACTTTGTTGAGTGCCTGGGGCGCCACTCAGTTTGGTCAAAAAAACTAAGAAAATGCACTATACAACAAATTACTTCCTGAAAGAGAAATTCAAGTGAAACACTGTGTGAACTCAACAGATTTATTATATCAAAATCTCAAATACCTAGATGTCTTCATAATTCGTGTTCTTAAAATGTTGTTCAGTATTTTTCATGAAAAACAAATTATTTTCAAACTCCCTATTGTCACTGTATTGTTATACTCAAAATCCCTATGGTATTTCAACCTAGATTCCCGATATAGTACTATAATGGGCGAACAGGGTAACTAGAAAAAGTTATGTAAAACACTATATACTTGAGACTTCAAGCAGAGGCAATAAAAAAGGTGAAATGTGACATGGGCAATAATAATCCTACACTGAGGTGAGATATTCTAAGAAATGATTAAATTAAAAAAAAATCGAATCATTGATTGTTGCTTGATACTTCTTACTCAGCATCTCCTGGCTGCATACTGTAGTCCTACTCGTAAGGACACCCCTATTCAGATGAGCTGCCTGGTAGACTCAGCAGACCAGAAACCAGTGCATCAGAGCAGGCCACCTGATATGATGGTGATGAGATGGGGCTCCACTGTAGACAAGGTTTGAACCCAGCGAAACCTGGTAGATGGGCATACGACGAGGTAGGGCTCCGTTGGACTAAACTTCCCATGCGGTCAAGCAGGGGCGAAAGGGACAGGAAATCCAGGAGTGTCGTGCCCACGTCGGTGTCCGGAGTAGTCTCGGAGGATGGTCCAGACGACTTATTACCAAAACCAGAGGTGATGGTGCGGTGGGTAAGGACCAAGATGGATTCCTGATAAACGTGGCCGGTTTTCAATGGGTGAAAGTAGGAAGCCCACAGATCTATAAAAATAGCCTCTGTAGTATTTTGAAACCTTATTGCTAACCCTCAACAAAAGTATTCCAGCAAGAAGAAATGAAGGAACTTACCCCAATATGGAAAGGCCTCACTTTCAAAAATGAACAGCAAATGAATTGACTTCATGATCGACAGCCAAAAAGTATCAAAGCTGAAGTGGAGAGAGGAAGGACACATTCGGCGCCTTCTCTAGAAATTTCTCCCCAAAACCTATTTGAAAAAAACAACTTTTCTCTTGCGCATCCAGGCAAATCGGAATCGACGAATCAGAATTTAGGCGTCTGTCACGTGACTCAGACACTGTCAGCTGATTGGCCCACAATGGAGAATCTACGACACCACTCGAGTCCAAACGAAACGCCAACAACCAATCAAACCATAGGACAATCAGAATGACACATATCTCACAGGTCACAGGGCTACGACCATCTAAGGTGAACGGGTTCTGCGTGCTATGGGCTGCTACTAGTCGTTCCGTATCTGTCTATTATGTTCCATGTAACAGACCGAAGAACTTGGGAAGAAGAATTAAGGTTTAGTGCTCGTCAACTGGATCAAAACAAGAAAGAGAAGAATAAAGAATAACCTCATAATACATCTGTCGAGGTGATGAAAAATAAAATGTAAAACAATAACAAATATTAATTTTGAATGATAATACAGATCTAAACCAGGACTTCACCTAATCAATAGCCTTCCTCACCAGCTGTCACGAAGAAGCCATTACCATCAACATTCTGAATAAAAAGTGCTACCTGTACTGTAGCAAGTTATTCATGAGAGACAGGTAAGTCACTTCTGAATTACTATTGTCATGTAGTATATCGAAAATAATTATTTTTATAAAATAACATTCATTTCAAATCCAATGTATTGCATGACAGGCATACCTAGACAGGAACTAAAGTTTCCTATTACAACTAATATTTCCATAACCTGTATGAACTCAGATTGAACGTAAAATACATTGATTCTAAAACTGCTGAGATATATGAATTAATATACCATCAGAGGGGGAAATATTGGTTGGAGTAGTTTGAATATGAAAAATAGGAAGTCAGTCTACTTCGGGCGTAGAGCAGGAAAGGTTCTCTGAGCCCATTGAAGATGGTTCCCCTAGTATCCGAATTGTGAGTACACTTTTAATTGTTTTATTGAATAAACATGTTTCTTTTATGTTTTTGAATACTCTCTTCATTTCTTTGTGTTCCACAATTCAACAACAACCCTCTCAAAGCCAAGCGAGTAAGTAAATCAAGTCTATGGAATTAGTACCCTCAAGGGGGGTATAATATTTTGGAAAGGTCGTCATAAATACATACACGACATGTGGTGGAGGCTTGCCGTGCTCTTTCCTCTAGCTAATTCTTCATAATTAGTTAGAAATTATTTTGGATTTTATCAGTGGAACATAAGAAATAAGAGAGTTTCTGATTTTTTAACATAAATATTAATTTTCAAATTTTCAACACACTTTATTACCCATCTCGTTAAAAGAAAATTTTATACATATTTTTTACTTTATAATTTCAATGTCATATATATAATTATACCTATATACCTATTTCTATACCCTCTTTGTCAACCTTTCCTATACAAGTAACTATAACCGAGCCAGTTCAGGTCTCCCAACATCTGGCTAGGGAGTGGTTACTTACTATTTCAAATCTTTCTGTTTCAACCTCATCAGTTCAGGTCTAAAAAACATCTGATGAAGTTTCTGTCTCAAACCTACCACCAAAACCTCATCCCAAACAAATCAATTGTAAATAAATAAAAATAAACTATGCGAGATGGTTAGGAAGAAACCGAGTAAGAAACAAAGACAAAGATCAAGAGAACTGAAGAACCTCATAAAATGCACTCTGAGTCCCATTAGAATTGTTGAATACCCCGATTTGCCATTAACCCCTCGCTATATTGGCCCTAGTGGGCCATTATTTTCATCGGAAAATAAAGAAGAATTTTATTTTTTTCATGATTATCCAATAGATTTGGAATTATCGAGTGATAGACCACCAACACCTAGAACACCAGAACATTTGAAAAAGTAAATGAACAGTATAAACAACTGCGGCAACAGTAGTTAGTTAATTCAAATTTAGTTCAAACGGTATGTAAGTACTACGTTATAGAATGAAATGACAGGTTAATGATTGAAGTGAGCAGGAGGATATGATAATTATAGTGAGCATAAATAGGTATGTCAGGAGATGACAAAAAATATAATCTGAGATCATTTAAAGTAAAGTTGAAAACTCCTGATTGTAATAATTTCAGTATTGCTAACCTACCTGAGCCTAATGTGCGATCTAGATCATCTAGTTTAGATGCATTTGAACCACAATTTAGTAGTACTGTTACTGATTATAACCCTTTCGAAAAATCTAGGAAGCTATCTAGATCGCCTATCAGAACTCAATCATCAATAGGTACCCCTAACTTAGACACTGAACTACAAACTGACCGAGTAACAAGTTTTCCACTAGAACAATCCTCTTTTGAACAAAATAAAGATTCAAGTAGTGACGACTCTGAAAACGAAAATATCGAAAGACAGACAGAAGTGACAATAATTGACAACCACGAACATTTTGATAATAAGACGAATATCACTGAAGATATCGATAACATTACAAATATTGAGTTTACTAGTGAAACTATTCAACCGACAGACATAAATATGGCAGATGTAACACTAGCTGTGAGTTTAACAACCACAAATGACCCTGCAAGGCCGAAGTTTTTATGTCCACCTACTTTTAATCCATGTCACACCTCAGCGTCAGCATTTTTGAGAAATTACGAGAAAACTGCAGCGGCCAACAAATGGAATAATTCGTTAAAAATAGCATATCCTGAATCATTCTTGGAAGGTGCAGCGAGCCTTTGGTTTAGAAGATATTCATTAAATCCAAATAATAATAATAAAAAGTGGACTGATATCAAGGATGATTTTTCAAAAGAATTTGAGGGAACAGATAGGAATAAGACCCTTGAGAAAAAACTTTTTGAGCAGAAACAACTGAAAAACGAATCGATTAAGGCATATTATTATGAACTCCAAACAATCTTTGAAGAGTATGATCCTACTTTCGACTTTCAAAATTTTTTAAAATTCTTTGAAAATGGGCTAGATAAAACATACTATCAAAATTATAGACTTTTGCTACAAGAAAATATGAATTGGGAAAATTTCAAGAGGATAATTGATACATTAGATGATATATTCAGTCAGCAGGAAAATCTCGTAACTTCTTTGAATAACTTGACCATCTCACCAGAAAGACAAAATCTAGGACTAAATACATGTAACTGTAAATGCAACAACTCAAAAACAGACACGAACATAAATAATCCACATACGGAACCTTCGAAGAATTTTGACATACCAGCAGAACGATATTATAGGACTCAAAATCAATTTGCACCAACTCCCAATAACTTATACCCAAGACCTCAAAATTACAATCGCCGTATGGGTTACCAAAATACACGATACAGAGTTAATTATTCCACAAGGCCATATTTTAATCACAACCATAATACCTTTAATCAATCAAGAAATTCATATAGGTCTAATAATTACAATAACCAAATTAGAGTAAGGCCTCCTATTTCGACACGAAATCAACAACAAGGTGATATTTTTGTTTAGTTCAAATGTCTTCCTTTTTAGAAATGAGTCCCGAATAAAATACGAAAATTAGTGAATATGTATGAATAATTTTCCTTCCAACGAAAAATTAAATATTGTAAAAAAATCAATAACAGAAATACTTATTTGGATGAATATTACACGGTATTGAATAATTTTTTTTGATTTTTGCTTAATTATTTCTTGGGTGTCAATTCAAATATAATAGGTTCCTACTTACAATGTCGGTAAACAAAATGATTCTCGTATGTGGCACTGGCCAGAAAAAGCTCACATTTCGGCATGCCAAAACCGAAATGCTTCTGCATGGGAATTTATCCATGTAAGGTCTTTTCTGGTAGTGCGTTACAGTGCGGCATGCTAAAACCGTCTGTACTCATACAGGAATAAATTTTGGAAACTGGGGTCAATTCAAAGTTCAGTTTTTGTCAGTATGTGCAGTAAATTCTGACACTTTTCTTCGAATTCAGTAAAGTAGGTATCGGTACCTCATTTTAGGTGTGTTACGGAACCCATGGAAACTCCTTGTTCTTTTTATGGAACATCATTCTATCTGTAGGTTTAGCATATGTTTTATTCAATGGTAGGCCAAATTTAGCAATATTTCCTGGCTTAGCTGGCCAAGTTCGTGCGGAAACACTTGTTCCCACAGAACATACTTTATTTTTCTGGGCTATGTGCACATTATTTGCAATTTTCATTTCAGTTATTTCGATTAGAGTATTTTTGAACTGGTATCACCATAAACGTTCTGGGAAAGAAGAGTCATTTGAAATGACTAGTAAAGAGGCGTATAGTAAAGATACCTGAAAATCAAATCAATACATTCTAGAAATGAACGAACCTTTATCGTCTTTCTCAGCAGGGCAACGTATAGATTGCACATTACATGTCATAGATGATCAAGATGAATAATGAATCGTAGAAAACACAGCTGTATAAAAATAATGAATTAAATGATAATAAAGGCATGCATAATACTTCTCTGGGGGATTTAAGCTGATATTATCGTAAAAATATCAGATAAATGTCTTAGCAGTAAGTAAAGTTAGTAAACCACAATGAGTATATAATATAGAAGGAGAAAAGTATGATGAATATAGGTACTTGTGAAATATGTTGACTTACGATTGAAAATTCAGGTATAACTGAGTATTGATAGGGCCCTATCTAGAAAAAAATAAGATTCATGAAATTATGACAAACGATTATTATATGCAATTAATGATATGAGAAAGATGGTAATACATTTTCCGAATGTGGAAAATAAAATGAATTGTAAGGTAAAATCAATAATGGCCAGATTTTTCAATATTTTAAATGGCAATTGCTTGCACATAACCTATTTTGTATGTATAAACATACACGAATGTTTATTTTTAATGTTAAACCCAGATTTAGAAATATACCTAATGAATTATTGAAAATATGTTCAATACCTCCTATTGTCAATAATCAATGTTCGATAATTTTTTATGTAAGGATTTATTATGACAATTTGTTTTGTATCTAAGTTGATAACCTATTCCAATTAGCATTTACTGCGTATTATGTTTTTTTTTCATGTATATGGACCACATCACACAAACCACACCACACCATTGGCATCCAGTATAGAACCTCATCATACCATGGCGAGTCGGATTCCTAGATCACACTCCATGAGACGGAGAATTGTCCTGAGAAACCAAACGTTCCTAGTCATCGAAGTCGCATCAACTAATTACAAATACACCTATTACCAATCAGAGCGAATTTAGTGACTCTTGATAAATTCGTCAGTACGAAGAAGGGTGGATTTAGTAAATATTAATCAAGTCATTAGTACGAATAAGAGTGGATCGAGCAGCTCTTGACAAATTCGTTAATGACTGATTACTGCATGGAGATATATTCGGAAAATTAATGCCGAGTACTATACCTACCTATTGTACGACAGATACTACGAGATAGATAGGTTCAACAAAACTAACCCAAGGATCCGCCAATATTCTCGAATGAAGATGACAGAGCAGCAGAAGCACAGCTTCCATAGGCGAGTTAGGAACTAGGTCAAGTTCTTGACCTAACTCAACGACAACGAATGGCTGGAAAACATGAATCATTCTGATATGGGTTTACGGCATAGAATCATATATGTCGAGTAAGCAGAAACTCCTGGTCTTGCAAAAAAGCAGAGCATTGAATAATCTGCTTATAGTTGCTGATTTCTAGACGCTAGGATGGATGGTCGATAGGATAGATGGGAGAGACAAGGATAACCGACAACAACCGTGGAATGAGCAGGTCCGGACTCAATCATAGAGTGCATTATGATTCAGTGGGTGCGAGTGAACTATTGAATTTGTGGTCAGACTTGATTTTTTACACATTTTTGTTTTTTTCTTATTCCGATTTTGTTCTTATTTTTTTTTCAATATTGACATTACCATATATTATTTTTGTTATTATGATTTCAGTGTTTTACTCATTATTTTGCTAGATATTTTGTTTGGCAAAGATACACTTCTATCAAATGATTGATGTTATTACTAAGATTTATATCCATATCATGTAAACCTTTAAAACTCAGTTTCAACACGTTGTTCTTCAGGACAATCACTGGTTTAATGAGACACATGTTGACATATGTTTTTTTTTATTAAGATTTCAGTGTTTTTCCTTATTCTTTTGCTGGGGTCCAGCTTCGATGGGCCGGAGA
Organism: Phaedon cochleariae; assembly: GCA_918026855.4. Lineage (NCBI taxonomy): Eukaryota > Metazoa > Arthropoda > Insecta > Coleoptera > Chrysomelidae > Phaedon > Phaedon cochleariae. Next base: position 25,149,774 of record OU896710.1, read on the forward strand.
GAAATGTCATGTAGTATATCGAAAATAATTATTTTCATAAAATAACATTCATTTCAAATCCAATGTATTGCATGACAGGCATACCTAGACAGGAACTAAAGTTTCCTATTACAACTAATATTTCCATAACCTGTATGAACTCAGATTGAACGTAAAATACATTGATTCTAAAACTGCTGAGATATATGAATTAATATACCATCAGAGGGGGAAATATTGGTTGGAGTAGTTTGAATATGAAAAATAGGAAGTCAGTCTACTTCGGGCGTAGAGCAGGAAAGGTTCTCTGAGCCCATTGAAGATGGTTCCCCTAGTATCCGAATTGTGAGTACACTTTTAATTGTTTTATTGAATAAACATGTTTCTTTTATGTTTTTGAATACTCTCTTCATTTCTTTGTGTTCCACAATTCAACAACAACCCTCTCAAAGCCAAGCGAGTAAGTGAATTAAGTCTATGGAATTAGTACCCTCAAGGGGGGTATAATATTTTGGAAAGGTCGTCATAAATACATACACGACACTATGAGTTCAAATACTAATGTTTAGTTCTTTTTAGGTCTCAAGCCGTCAGTTTCAATGCCCTCAACCAAAGATACTATCAATGATATAGTGTTATGTAAGTTCTGTTTGAATAAATGCATTCATATACAGAGTGAGTGTCTCAATTACCCCAGATTATTAACAAGTATAGAAATGGAACTGAAAATTCGAGGAAAAAGGTAATTTTCACGTTACACACACCCCCCTACTGAATAAAAGAAAAATTTTCACCAACAAAATTTTTCGTTTCATTATCCAAATGAAAAGGTAAAGAGTGATTTACTAAAATCCAGGAAGTTCGTTTTTGAATAATTTTTACCCTAGACTAGGCGCGCCTTATTCTACCTTACTCCTAATCTTAACTGTTCCTAAACTCTTAACTAATTTACAGGACTACTATTTACAATTTGAATCACTGCAGATCTGCTTTAAGCTATTATTTGGAATTTGACATATTACTCAACGGATGCTTCTGATCCCGAATCTTCTACAACAGAAAGATCGGACATAGACCCATTATAGGGCTTCAAGTCTTGTATGTGCCAAACTCCAGCATCAGTACCATTATCGTTTTTTAAAACGTAGACCAATTTTGACTTTTTCTTAGCCACTGTACAAAGTATATAACGCGGTGCTAATTTCTGAGCAAAATTGTTGCCAGCATTGGACAGAACATAGTTTTTCTTTCAAACTTTGTCTCCAACAAAAAATTCTTTATCACGTCGACGTGAATTATAATACTTAGCGTTTTTCTGATGTGCAGCATGAATTTTATTCTGAACATCTTCATGAATCTCTGACATTTTCCCTAAATTTTGAATCCAATAATCGCGGTTAACCAAATCGATATCTACGTTACCCCTCCCATAATATTGACCACTACCAGGTACTTCCCTACCAAAATTCAAAAATGCTGGGCTATATCCCGTAACTTCATGAACACTAGTTCTCATTGCATAACCTATTTTTGCTAACTCTTTATCCCATAATTTATGATTGTTGTTAATATAACTTCTAACTGCAGTGCAAATCGTTCTATTGGTTCTCTCAACATAATTTGCCTGAGGAGTATAGTAAGCTGTATACATGATATTTGAGTCATAACTTTTGACAAGATCTTTGATTGATTTACTAATCAGCTGCCTACCATTATCGCAAATGATATGTTGTGGAACACCATAGACGAGAAAAATATCATTTTCCAGGAATTTAATAATATTAGCTGAAGTAGCTTTACGAAGAGGACAGAAAACCGGATACTTGGTTAGCCAATCACTAACGACGAGAATATACTGATAACCACTTGAAGTACGTGGTAGAGGGCCCATAAGGTCAAGTGCTATTACTTGCCAAGGAAACCGAACCTTTTTCTCTGCGCCCATCAAGCCAAACTTAGAGTAATTTGGAGATTTTTGAGCGGAACAAACTTTGCAAGATTTTATGTACCTAAAGATATCGTGCCTCATTTTGGGCCAGTAATAAGTTAAAGAGATTCTCGAAATGGTTTTATAGTAACCCATATGCGAAGCGGTTGGAACATCATGGCATGACTTGATAATCTGAATGCGCTGACACTTTGGTACTAAAAGTTTCCAGTCCGATATATTGGTGTTCACAGGGCGTTTCGACAATACTAACTTGTAAACGTAATCATTCTTAACCGACCACTGGGGATAACTTCCAGGGTTCCTCAAAATTTTAGTCCTCAAGTTTCCATAGAAAGAATCTAGGTTGTCTAAACTGATTTTCAAATTAATACTGTCGATTTCCTCTTCTATTGCGCAACAATGGTCAATATCATCTACCGCTGGATCTACTGGACTTCGAGACAGGGCATCAGGGACAACGTTTAAACGTCCTGCTTTGTGCTCTATAGTGAAATCGAATTGACTTAGTCGGACACTCCATCTAGCTATTCGGCCAATGGGTTCTTTTATCTTGAACATCCATTTGAGCGAAGCGTGTTCAGTGATTAAAGTAAAATGCACTCCCTCAATATAACCCCGAAATTTTTGACAAGCAAATATACATGCTAAGCATTCCTTTTCAGTTACCGTATAATTACGTTCATTTTTTGACAAACTACGCGAAGCAAAAGCTATCACTCTCTCTTGATTATCTTGTACTTGAGTTAAAACGCAACCTAGCCCTGAATCAGATGCATCGCACTGTATAGTAAATGGGATAGAAAAATCTGGGCTTGACAAAATTGGTGCAGAAACTAATGCTTGTTTTATATCTTTAAAAGCCTGATCAGCTTTATCGGACCAAGTGACTTTTTGACCTTTCTTCTTGTTTTTAAGCAAATCGTTAATAGGTGTCAAGAGAGTCGAAAAGTGGGGAATGAAACGTCTGTACCAACTGCACATGCCCGTGAAGCGTTTGATTTCAGTGGTATTCCGAGGCTGTGGAAACTCAACCATTGCCTTCACCTTGTTAGGGTCAGTTCTCAGACCAAATTTATCGATAATAAATCCCAGATATTTCAATGATTCTCTGAAAAATTCACACTTTTCAAAATTGACTGTCAACTTGGCATCCTTAAGACGCTTAGCTACTTCGTTTAGTAATTTTATATGTTCTTCGAAAGTTGAACTCACTATAATCAAGTCATCCAAGTAAACAAAAATATTCGGTTCCAAATCTGGTCCAAAAATTGCATCCATTAATCGTTGCTGAAATTGAGCGGCATTAGCCAAGCCAAAAGGCATAACCTCGAATTGAAATAAACCGCGTGAAGGGACTGAAAATGCCGTTTTTTCTTTAGAGCTCTCATCAAGAGGAATTTGCCAAAAAGCACTTCTTAAATCAACCGAAGACATGTATCTAGAATGACCTAGCATAGATAAAATTCGATCTACTACTGGTAGTGGGTAACTATCTTTCTTGGTTACCGAATTTAACTTTCTTCCATCAAAGCAAAATCTGAAATTTCCATCGGACTTTTTAACAAGGAGCACAGGAGACGACCAACTACTTTTTGATGGCTTAACCACCCCCAGAGACAGCATTTTGTCCAACTCTTTATTTAAGTGTCCCTGCATATAAGGAGACATCACATACTGACGTTGCTTAACCGCTGGGGCGTCACCAGTATCAATATGGTAGACCATCTTGTCTGTTCTACCCAAAGCTTTATCTTTACCAAGGTCGCGAAATACCGAAATAATGCTTTCAGCAGCCATTGCTTCATTTTGTGATAAGCCACTCAACGAAAAAATATAAGATTCTGAACTTTTAGCTACATCTAACGCAGATAAACAATTAACATTTCTGATTGATTCTGAGCTAATTTCCCAATTGTTTTCCTTAAAATTGAATTTATTTTACTTAAAAAGATTTTACAACAGGAGCAGATTCGTTCCCGACACGTCCAAAGATAAGTGGATTGTGTTTTGAAGTACAATTATAAAAAGTGTGGTTGGCTAATCCACAGTTCCAACATATTATTGTGTTCCTACCAGTTGAATCAGTACTACTGTTAGCATTATTCGAGGCTCTTGCCTCAGACCTATTACTTTGACTGTCTGAACGAGATACTGTGTTCACAGAACGAGGAACTGTATTTGTAGGACGAGGGACCGAATTACTTGGCTGAACTCTTGGTCGGTTGGAGTTTCTAAAATTTCTAGGCCTGAAATTCCTGTTCCTATTAGAAGAACCATTGGAAGAACTACTAGTTCCAGCCCCATCACTCATTGCCAGCTCGTAATCAAGTGTGCTAACGTGAGATTTTCTAACAAAAGACTTATCCTTATTTTCTCTTAGAACTTCTTCCAAAATTTTTACGTCTCTAATTAAATCATCCATGGTATTATAACTATTTAATGCTAGACGATCGACAAATTCAGTTCTTAAATTTTTCTTAACCCACTTCACCCTAGTAACGACTGCGGGAGAGGTACTGAGACGATTGAACAGCTGCTCCATCACAGCAACAAAAATAACTATAGGCTCGTCATCATTTTGTTTTCTATGTTTTATCAAGTCCCACAGTTCTTCATCGTAGTCTTTGTTAAGAAAATCCTGTTCCAACCTAGTTGTTAATGAATTCCAGTCCCTGACATTGCCTGAATCTTTGACGTGCCTAAGCCACAAAAGTGCTTTACCTGAAAATAAGTCAACCGCTGACTCAAATAGTTGATCTTTAGATACATGCCTAGCCTCTGCTAACTCATGGACTCTTTCTAAAAATGCTTTAAAACTATATGACTTTTTCGTACCATCAAATTTGACATCCCACTTGTAAAGAGAAACGGGCTTGAATGATGGGGTTGAAACTTGAGCCATCCCCATGGGATTCATAAAAGATTGGGATAGATCCACCACAGGTACTGGAGGCGCCACATCGGTCACAACTCTATCCTCAAGCTCAGATTCTAACAAGATACAGGTAGCATAAGCCTCTTGTTTAAAGACAACTTGTTCTCTAATACCAGTGGAAACATCCATTCGTTGAATACGAGAACTGACATGAATTAAACGTGAACGTACTCTTTGATATACTGAGTCTTTGGTTGAGCCTTCAAAATCGTTAATCAGAGTCCTAATGCTATCTAGGGATGCCTGAATCTCCACAGTCTCGGTTTGAAAAGAGTAGTTGGGATCAGCTAATACAACTGGAGTAGTATTATGCTTAGACAAGGTTTTAGCAAGAATTTTTCTCTTATCATTCATGTCACGGTCCGTTACTATTCCTCGAATTCTCAGTTCGTAATTCAATTCATTGATTAACAAGTGCTTTGCCTTGAAGGTCTCCATGTCGTATCACAAAAGTTCAACTATTTATTACAATTCAATTAAATGAGATTCCTGGTCTTACGCCTGCCAGAAATACTCAGGGAAAAAAAGTTGAATGGATATTGAAAAGTGTATGCCTTTCAAATATACAAGAAAATTCAATTAAATGAGCTTCTTGGTCTTACTCATGCCAGAAATACTCAGGGAAAAAAATATTGATTTTGACAAAATATTTATAAAAAATTTCAATGAAATGAGTTTCCTGGTCTTACTCATGCCAGAAATACTCAGGGAAAAAAGTATCGATTTTGACAAAATATTGACAAAAAATTCAATGAAATGAGTTTTCTGGGCTTACTCATGCCAGAAATACTCAGGGAAAAAAGTTAAATAGATATTGACAACGTATGTCAGTTAATATTAAACGCTCAGCTCAAAAAAAAAAAATTTTTTTTTTGTTAAACAAGGGAGTTTGAAGTAATTAGAGAATAGTACCACCCTGTATAATTCGAAGTTGAAATCTCAAAACAATTAGGGGGGAGGGTTCTTCAAAATTTGGAAACATCACCCTGTATGCACATCAAAAAAACTCAAACTATAATTTGACAAAGTGTCAATTCAAAAATTCATATATAGATTTGACAAGAACATTACCCAGTATGGAGAATGTTCAGTAAAGAAAAATAATAAATGCTGTTTTTTTTTCCTATTTTTCAGAAAAAAACTTGCTCTCAAACTATTTTGAAAACCCAAGTCCAGATTTTATTTCAAATCCATGGACAAAAAACTAAATAAATTGGTCACCTACTATTGGCAAGGTGATCGACCGTTGGGGGCGCTGTTTCAAAACAAGATGGCGGCAAAGAGTGTGTAGTTTGTTTACAAAATTTCTTGAGATTTGCATACATTTTCTTCTTGATATTTCATAGTGTTATTTGTGTTAATTGTTGAACTTTTAACTGAAATCATAATTATATTTGTTGGATCTTACTGTTTCATCGTTATGTGAGGAAAATTACTGTTACCTACTGACTGAATCGTGGACCAAATTTCTTCAAACCAGTGCATTTCTGTGGGACAGCTTTATGGGATATCAAAAATTACAAGCATATCCACTATCATCAGAAGCTGATATATTCACCATCATACTTCTATAACTCCACTCTTCAAGCAAAAGGATCCTACAGACTACAAATGGTGATACCAGGAGTGAAGTTTTTCAACAGTGAACAGCCTTCTGTGAACATATTGAAAACCATCCCTGAACAATGTGTTAACCTATTCGTCTATTTTGTGTTAAATATTATAGCCATCAGAATCATGTGCAATTGATCCATACAATAGAAATCAGCAGCAACCAGCTCTAATGAGTCTAAACCAAGAAATAATTCAACACCAAAGGCATCCTGACATTACTGTGGATTTAATAGTAGATACAACAATATTACTTCCACGCTTTGAGGAAAACATTGATCAAATGACCTAGGATTTCAGTTAATGTATTTACACAGTATATTATCATAAATTTTGTGATTTGATATCATTTTGTAATAAATTCATCTAATTGAAAATATCTATCATCAATCTGTATAGTTCATTATGTTTTGTATATTTTGGAACTGAATTAATAGTAATTTTTGAAAATGAAAGTACATTGACATAACATGTGTTTTACTGTACTCATGCCACTCCAAAGAAGTCCAGAAAGAAGTACCTACAAATAGAAGGACAGTCCAGTATACTCCTTCCCTCAGTGCTCATGTATACTGTTTTCCCCTGAATTATTTTACAAGATACCTTCATAAAAATTCACAATTATAAATGAATTTGAAATCCAGGACTTTTATGTATGTAGAAATAAATTAACAATGAGCAAAAGTGAGTATCTTTCTGGTAGGTACCTATTTTAAAAGGAATCAGTAAAGATTATAAAGTGAAACTTTGAAATTGCATCAAAAAAGAATGAGGTGTTGATTGAGGTAGTTGTGGAATTGAAATATGAATTTTGAAAACCTACAATAAAACATTACAAAACAGAAAAAAAAGTAGACCATTTAATTATGAATACATTTTTCCAAGATACAATTTGAAATGTCATGGATATGTTAAGTACCCAAATAATCAGTGATATATCCTTAAAAACTTGAATTCAACTTCAAGGAATCTGGGTTTTGGTTTCAATTTGTGTAACTAATTGCACTCAATTGCAAGATACTCTGGATGGCAACTCCTCCCCTGCTGAAAAATTGAAGAAATATTAGTACCTACTATGAACAAACCATATCTATTAGCTATTACACAATCTAAATATTCAAATAGAAATAGATTGTGTCACTTCAATGTATGTTCAAAGATTCAATTCCAGCTATGAAGTAAGCTACCTACAATGACCTGCTTGTAGCAGGGTTATTATATAGTTATAAAATATGCTACTGTTTTTGCTCATATGAATGTAATTGGAGCTGTATTTTAACTTAATCATTTTGGAAGTACATGCAATCTGCATTGGCGATTTTACTACAAAGATGATACTAAAAAAAATAGGAATCTATGGCAGGCACGCCTAGGCAGGATGTCATGAACAAGATTTTTATATGAGTCAAGCATTACAAATAAAACTATAAATTACCCACCTGCACATGTTCATAATGTCTTTTTTCTTGCCCAGCTTTGTGTATTGCAGTTCAAAAGTCAAAGGCATTGAATTTGCTTCATTTTTCTTATAAAAATATTTGAAATAAAAACAACCATACTTATTTTTCCAACTCCTAGTTTCTGGAGACATTTCCCCATAAATGAAATAGGTATGAACTGTTGATTATTCCAATCATGTTCTCTCTCAGATAGGCACTGCAAATGAGAGTTATTCATCAGTAATGAATATATCAATGAATCACAAATTCACCTTATTGTTATCATCATTGGACCAATGAAGTGAAGAAAGGTAGGAAGTTTTTGTTGGAGCTGCATACATCCAGTTTTTAAACTCATATTGGATTCTCAACGTTTATCCATTTTTTCCATTCAACTGAACTGATTTTTCATCATCAGAAAAGACTTCTTGAGTGCAGGAAATTCATATTAGAGGACATTATAGGTCCTACATTTTTCCATTGGAACCTTCTACTAGTTCAAACAGCAACCAAACACAATTGATTTCGCGTATTATCAGAGATTTGTTGATACTCATTTATAAAATTATATAGAATTGATTTGGCAATTGATATAAAGTTCATGTCTTGTACTCAAGAGAAGGAAGAAGAGAAAATTAACGTAATTTGTTGAATGGTATTCATAAAATATGAAACCTACTGAAAGTACTGAATATAATAGCAAACATGACCTTGAATTACGTCCTAAACTGGTTCAAATTTGCCCACCAGGTGCCGTATCGGAATCGTCACCTTGCCAATTGTGAAACCACAAAATTAAACCCAATATTTTCAACCTTATTTAGGTCTAGCAAAAATGGAAAAACTAAAATCGGATTTTGCTCACCCTGTATTCCCAAAAATTCAGCCAACTAGTTTGAGTAAGAAAGTATCAACAAAATTTTATCTGAAATATTATTTGTTAATTTGTGAAATCATTATCGCCCTGTATAGTGAAAGAAAATCATGAAAATGTTTGAGTTCACAAAGTGTCACTAGTGCAATTATAAAAAAATTCTAAAATATTTTACTCAACAAAGTTCACTCCTTGGGCCCCACGCATTGAGGCGTCAAGTTCTTGTGGCGAAGTTATGCAATTTTGAAATTGAAGTTTCCAAATTATTGTTTTAGTAATGATTTACTGAATTGTATTCTTGCAAAAAATGCTCACAAGGCACGGCAGCTCTTCGTCTGGTGAGCAGTGGTTGTGAATTCTATAATTTACTTTGTTGAGTGCCTGGGGCGCCACTCAGTTTGGTCAAAAAAACTAAGAAAATGCACTATACAACAAATTACTTCCTGAAAGAGAAATTCAAGTGAAACACTGTGTGAACTCAACAGATTTAATATATCAAAATCTCAAATACCTAGATGTCTTCATAATTCGTGTTCTTAAAATGTTGTTCAGTATTTTTCATGAAAAACAAATTATTTTCAAACTCCCTATTGTCACTGTATTGTTATACTCAAAATCTCTATGGTATTTCAACCTAGATTCCCGATATAGTACTATAATGGGCGAACAGGGTAACTAGAAAAAGTTATGTAAAACACTATATACTTGAGACTTCAAGCAGAGGCAATAAAAAAGGTGAAATGTGACATGGGCAATAATAATCCTACACTGAGGTAAGATATTCTAAGAAATGATTAAATTAAAAAAAAATCGAATCATTGATTGTTGCTTGATACTTCTTACTCAGCATCTCCTGGCTGCATACTGTAGTCCTACTCGTAAGGACACCCCTATTCAGATGAGCTGCCTGGTAGACTCAGCAGACCAGAAACCAGTGCATCAGAGCAGGCCACCTGATATGATGGTGATGAGATGGGGCTCCACTGTAGACAAGGTTTGAACCCAGCGAAACCTGGTAGATGGGCATACGACGAGGTAGGGCTCCGTTGGACTAAACTTCCCATGCGGTCAAGCAGGGGCGAAAGGGACAGGAAATCCAGGAGTGTCGTGCCCACGTCGGTGTCCGGAGTAGTCTCGGAGGATGGTCCAGACGACTTATTACCAAAACCAGAGGTGATGGTGCGGTGGGTAAGGACCAAGATGGATTCCTGATAAACGTGGCCGGCTTTCAATGGGTGAAAGTAGGAGGCCCACAGATCTATAAAAATAGCCTCTGTAGTATTTTGAAACCTTATTGCTAACCCTCAACAAAAGTATTCCAGCAAGAAGAAATGAAGGAACTTACCCCAATATGGAAAGGCCTTACTTTCAAAAATGAACAGCAAATGAATTGACTTCATGATCGACAGCCAAAAAGTATCAAAGCTGAAGTGGAGAGAGGAAGGACACATTCGGCGCCTTCTCTAGAAATTTCTCCCCAAAACCTATTTGAAAAAAGCAACTTTTCTCTTGCGCATCCAGGCAAATCGGAATCGACGAATCAGAATTTAGGCGTCTGTCACGTGACTCAGACACTGTCAGCTGATTGGCCCACAATGGAGAATCTACGACACCACTCGAGTCCAAACGAAACGCCAACAACCAATCAAACCATAGGACAATCAGAATGACACATATCTCACAGGTCACAGGGCTACGACCATCTAAGGTGAACGGGTTCTGCGTGCTATGGGCTGCTACTAGTCGTTCCGTATCTGTCTATTATGTTCCATGTAACAGACCGAAGAACTTGGGAAGAAGAATTGAGGTTTAGTGCTCGTCAACTGGATCAGAACAAGAAAGAGAAGAATAAAGAATAACCTCATAATACATCCGTCGAGGTGATGAAAAATAAAATGTAAAACAATAACAAATATAAATTTTGAATGATAATACAGATCTAAACCAGGACTTCACCTAATCAATAGCCTTCCTCACCAGCTGTCACGAAGAAACCATTACCATCAACATTCTGAATAAAAAATGCTACCTGTACTGTAGCAAGTTATTCATGAGAGACAGGTAAGTCACTTCTGAATTACTATGAGTTCAAATACTAATATTTAGTTCTTTTTAGGTCTCAAGCCGTCAGTTTCAATGCCCTCAACCAAAGATACTATCAATGATTTAGTGTTATGTAAGTTCTGTTTGAATAAATGCATTCATATACAGAGTGAGTGTCTCAATTACCCCAGATTATTAACAAGTATAGAAATGGAACTGAAAATTCGAGGAGAAAGGTAATTTTCACGTTACACACACCCCCCTACTGAATAAAAGAAAAATTTTTACCAACAAAATTTTTCGTTTCATTATCCAAATGAAAAGGTAAAGAGTGATTTACTAAAATCCAGGGAGTTCGTTTTTGAATAATCTTTACCCTAGACTAGGCGCGCCTTATTCTACCTTACTCCTAATCTTAACTGTTCCTAAACTCTTAACTAATTTACAGGACTACTATTTACAATTTGAATCACTGCAGATCTGCTTTAAGCTATTATTTGGAATTTGACATATTACTCAACGGATGCTTCTGATCCCGAATCTTCTACAACAGAAAGATCGGACATAGACCCATTATAGGGCTTCAAGTCTTGTATGTGCCAAACTCCAGCATCAGTACCATTATCGTTTTTTAAAACGTAGACCAATTTTGACTTTTTCTTAGCCACTGTACAAAGTATATAACGCGGTGCTAATTTCTGAGCAAAATTGTTGCCAGCATTGGACAGAACATAGTTTTTCTTCCAAACTTTGTCTCCAACAAAAAATTCTTTATCACGTCGACGTAAATTATAATACTTAGCGTTTTTCTGATGTGCAGCATGAATTTTATTCTGAACATCTTCATGAATCTCTGACATTTTCCCTAAATTTTGAATCCAATAATCGCGGTTAACCAAATCGATATCTACGTTACCCCTCCCATAATATTGACCACTACCAGGTACTTCCCTACCAAAATTCAAAAATGCTGGGCTATATCCCGTAACTTCATGAACACTAGTTCTCATTGCATAACCTATTTTTGCTAACTCTTTATCCCATAATTCATGATTGTTGTTAATATAACTTCTAACTGCAGTGCAAATCGTTCTATTGGTTCTCTCAACATAATTTGCCTGAGGATGATAGTAAGCTGTATACATGATATTTGAGTCATAACTTTTGACAAGATCTTTGATTGATTTACTAATCAGCTGCCTATTATTATCGCAAATGATATGTTGTGGAACACCATAGACGAGAAAAATATCATTTTCCAGGAATTCAATAATATTAGCTGAAGTAGCTTTACGAAGAGGACAGAAAACCGGATACTTGGTTAGCCAATCACTAACGACGAGAATATACTGATAACCACTTGAAGTACGTGGTAGAGGGCCCATAAGGTCGAGTGCTATTGCTTGCCAAGGAAACCGAACCTTTTTTTCTGCGCCCATCAAGCCAAACTTAGAGTAATTTGGAGATTTTTGAGCGGAACAAACTTTGCAAGATTTTATGTACCTAAAGATATCGTGCCTCATTTTGGGCCAGTAATAAGTTAAAGAGATTCTCGAAATGATTTTATAGTAACCCATATGCGAAGCGGTTGGAACATCATGGCATGACTTGATAATCTGAATGCGCTGACACTTTGGTACTAAAAGTTTCCAGTCCGATATATTGGTGTTCACAAGGCGTTTCGACGGTACTAACTTGTAAACGTAATCATTCTTAACCGACCACTGGGGATAACTTCCAGGGTTCCTCGAAATTTTAGTCCTCAAGTTTTCATAGAAAGAATCTAGGTTGTCTAAACTGATTTTCAAATTAATACTGTCGATTTCCTCTTCTATTGCGCAACAATGGTCAATATCATCTACCGCTGGATCTACTGGACTTCGAGACAGGGCATCAGGGACAACGTTTAAACGTCCTGCTTTGTGCTCTATAGTGAAATCGAATTGACTTAGTCGGACACTCCATCTAGCTATTCGGCCAATGGGTTCTTTTATCTTGAACATCCATTTGAGCGAAGCGTGATCAGTTATTAAAGTAAAATGCACTCCCTCAATATAACCCCGAAATTTTTCACAAGCAAATATACATGCTAAGCATTCCTTTTCAGTTACCGTATAATTACGTTCATTTTTTGACAAACTACGCGAAGCAAAAGCTATCACTCTCTCTTGATTATCTTGTACTTGAGTTAAAACGCAACCTAGCCCTGAATCAGATGCATCGCACTGTATAGTAAATGGGATAGAAAAATCTGGGCTTGACAAAATTGGTGCAGAAACTAATGCTTGTTTTATATCTTTAAAAGCCTGATCAGCTTTATCGGACCAAGTGACTTTTTGACCTTTCTTCTTGTTTTTAAGCAAATCGTTAATAGGTGTCATGAGAGTCGAAAAGTGGGGAATGAAACGTCTGTACCAACTGCACATGCCCGTGAAGCGTTTGATTTCAGTGGTATTCCGAGGCTGTGGAAACTCAACCATTGCCTTCACCTTGTTAGGGTCAGTTCTCAGACCAAATTTATCGATAATAAATCCCAGATATTTCAATGATTCTCTGAAAAATTCACACTTTTCAAAATTGACTGTCAACTTGGCATCCTTAAGACGCTTAGCTACTTCGTTTAGTAATTTTATATGTTTTTCGAAAGTTGAACTCACTATAATCAAGTCATCCAAGTAAACAAAAATATTCGGTTCCAAATCTGGTCCAAAAATTGCATCCATTAATCGTTGCTGAAATTGAGCGGCATTAGCCAAGCCAAAAGGCATAACCTCGAATTGAAATAAACCGCGTGAAGGGACTGAAAATGCCGTTTTTTCTTTAGAACTCTCATCAAGAGGAATTTGCCAAAAAGCACTTCTTAAATCAACCGAAGACATGTATCTAGAATGACCTAGCATAGATAAAATTCGATCTACTACTGGTAGTGGGTAACTATCTTTCTTGGTTACCGAATTTAACTTTCTTCCATCAAAGCAAAATCTGAAATTTCCATCGGACTTTTTAACAAGGAGCACAGGAGACGACCAACTACTTTTTGATGGCTTAACCACCCCCAGAGACAGCATTTTGTCCAACTCTTTATTTAAGTGTCCCTGCATATAAGGAGACATCACATACTGACGTTGCTTAACCGCTGAGGCGTCACCAGTATCAATATGGTAGACCATCTTGTCTGTTCTACCCAAAGCTTTATCTTTACCAAGGTCGCGAAATACCGAAATAATGCTTTCAGCAGCCATTGCTCCATTTTCTGATAAGCCACTCAACGAAAAAATATAAGATTCTGAACTTTCAGCTACATCTAACGCAGATAAACAATTAACATTTCTGATTGATTCTGAGCTAATTTCCCAATTGTTTTCCTTAAAATTGAATTTATTTTACTTAAAAAGATTTTACAACAGGAGCAGATTCGTTCCCGACACGTCCAAAGATAAGTGGATTGTGTTTTGAAGTACAATTATAAAAAGTGTGGTTGGCTAATCCACAGTTCCAACATATTATTGTGTTCCTACCAGTTGAATCAGTACTACTGTTAGCATTATTCGAGGCTCTTGCCTCAGACCTATTACTTTGACTGTCTGAACGAGATACTGTGTTCACAGAACGAGGAACTGTATTTGTAGGACGAGGGACCGAATTACTTGGCTGAACTCTTGGTCGGTTGGAGTTTCTAAAATTTCTAGGCCTGAAATTCCTGTTCCTATTAGAAGAACCATTGGAAGAACTACTAGTTCCAGCCCCATCACTCATTGCCAGCTCGTAATCAAGTGTGCTAACGTGAGATTTTCTAACAAAAGACTTATCCTTATTTTCTCTTAGAACTTCTTCCAAAATTTTTACGTCTCTAATTAAATCATCCATGGTATTATAACTATTTAATGCTAGACGATCGACAAATTCAGTTCTTAAATTTTTCTTAACCCACTTCACCCTAGTAACGACTGCGGGAGAGGTACTGAGACGATTGAACAGCTGCTCCATCACAGCAACAAAAATAACTATAGGCTCGTCATCATTTTGTTTCCTATGTTTTATCAAGTCCCACAGTTCTTCATCGTAGTCTTTGTTAAGAAAATCCTGTTCCAACCTAGTTGTTAATGAATTCCAGTCCCTGACATTGCCTGAATCTTTGACGTGCCAAAGCCACAAAAGTGCTTTACCTGAAAATAAGTCAACCGCTGACTCAAATAGTTGATCTTTAGATACATGCCTAGCCTCTGCTAACTCATGGACTCTTTCTAAAAATGCTTCAACACTATATGACTTTTTCGTACCATCAAATTTGACATCCCACTTGTAAAGAGAAACGGGCTTGAATGATGGGGTTGAAACTTGAGCCATCCCCATGGGATTCATAAAAGATTGGGATAGATCCACCACAGGTACTGGAGGCGCCACATCGGTCACAACTCTATCCTCAAGCTCAGATTCTAACAAGATACAGGTAGCATAAGCCTCTTGTTTAAAGACAACTCGTTCTCTAATACCAGTGGAAACATCCATTCGTTGAATACGAGAACTGACATGAATTAAACGTGAACGTACTCTTTGATATACTGAGTCTTTGGTTGAGCCTTCAAAATCGTTAATCAGAGTCCTAATGCTATCTAGGGATGCCTGAATCTCCACAGTCTCGGTTTGAAAAGAGTAGTTGGGATCAGCTAATACAACTGGAGTAGTATTATTATGCTTAGACAAGGTTTTAGCAAGAATTTTTCTCTTATCATTCATGTCACGGTCCGTTACTATTCCTCGAATTCTCAGTTCGTAATTCAATTCATTGATCAACAAGTGCTTTGCCTTGAAGGTCTCCATGTCGTATCACAAAAGTTCAACTATTTATTACAATTCAATTAAATGAGATTCCTGGTCTTACGCCTGCCAGAAATACTCAGGGAAAAAAAGTTGAATGGATATTGAAAAGTGTATGCCTTTCAAATATACAAGAAAATTCAATTAAATGAGCTTCCTGGTCTAACTCATGCCAGAAATACTCAGGGAAAAAAATATTGATTTTGACAAAATATTTATAAAAAATTTCAATGAAATGAGTTTCCTGGTCTTACTCATGCCAGAAATACTCAGGGAAAAAAGTATCGATTTTGACAAAATATTGACAAAAAATTCAATGAAATGAGTTTTCTGGGCTTACTCATGCCAGAAATACTCAGGGAAAAAAGTTAAATAGATATTGACAACGTATGTCAGTTAATATTAAACGCTCAGCTCAAAAAAAAATTTTTTTTTTTGTTAAACAAGGGAGTTTAAAGTAATTAGAGAATAGTACCACCCTGTATAATTCGAAGTTGAAATCTCAAAACAATTAGGGGGGAGGGTTCTTCAAAATTTGGAAACATCACCCTGTATGCACATCAAAAAAACTCAAACTATAATTTGACAAAGTGTCAATTCAAAAATTCATATATAGATTTGACAAGAACATTACCCAGTATGGAGAATGTTCAGTAAAGAAAAATAATAAATGCTGTTTTTTTTTTCCTATTTTTCAGAAAAAAACTTGCTCTCAAACTATTTTGAAAACCCAAGTCCAGATTTTATTTCAAATCCATGGACAAAAAACTAAATAAATTGGTCACCTACTATTGTGAAACCACAAAATTAAACCCAATATTTTCAACCTTATTTAGGTCTAGCAAAAATGGAAAAACTAAAATTGGATTTTGCTCACCCTGTATTCCCAAAAATTCAGCCAACTAGTTTGAGTAAGAAAGTATCAACAAAATTTTATCTGAAATATTATTTGTTAATTTGTGAAATCATTATCGCCCTGTATAGTGAAAGAAAATCATGAAAATGTTTGAGTTCACAAAGTGTCACTAGTGCAATTATAAAAAAATTCTAAAATATTTTACTCAACAAAGTTCACTCCTTGGGCCCCACGCATTGAGGCGTCAAGTTCTTGTGGCGAAGTTATGCAATTTTGAAATTGAAGTTTCCAAATTATTGTTTTAGTTATGATTTACTAAATTGTATTCTTGCAAAAAATGCTCACAAGGCACGGCAGCTCTTCGTCTGGTGAGCAGTGGTTGTGAATTCTATAATTTACTTTGTTGAGTGCCTGGGGCGCCACTCAGTTTGGTCAAAAAAACTAAGAAAATGCACTATACAACAAATTACTTCCTGAAAGAGAAATTCAAGTGAAACACTGTGTGAACTCAACAGATTTAATATATCAAAATCTCAAATACCTAGATGTCTTCATAATTCGTGTTCTTAAAATGTTGTTCAGTATTTTTCATGAAAAACAAATTATTTTCAAACTCCCTATTGTCACTGTATTGTTATACTCAAAATCCCTATGGTATTTCAACCTAGATTCCCGATATAGTACTATAATGGGCGAACAGGGTAACTAGAAAAAGTTATGTAAAACACTATATACTTGAGACTTCAAGCAGAGGCAATAAAAAAGGTGAAATGTGACATGGGCAATAATAATCCTACACTGAGGTAAGATATTCTAAGAAATGATTAAATTAAAAAAAAATCGAATCATTGATTGTTGCTTGATACTTCTTACTCAGCATCTCCTGGCTGCATACTGTAGTCCTACTCGTAAGGACACCCCTATTCAGATGAGCTGCCTGGTAGACTCAGCAGACCAGAAACCAGTGCATCAGAGCAGGCCACCTGATATGATGGTGATGAGATGGGGCTCCACTGTAGACAAGGTTTGAACCCAGCGAAACCTGGTAGATGGGCATACGACGAGGTAGGGCTCCGTTGGACTAAACTTCCCATGCGGTCAAGCAGGGGCGAAAGGGACAGGAAATCCAGGAGTGTCGTGCCCACGTCGGTGTCCGGAGTAGTCTCGGAGGATGGTCCAGACGACTTATTACCAAAACCAGAGGTGATGGTGCGGTGGGTAAGGACCAAGATGGATTCCTGATAAACGTGGCCGGCTTTCAATGGGTGAAAGTAGGAGGCCCACAGATCTATAAAAATAGCCTCTGTAGTATTTTGAAACCTTATTGCTAACCCTCAACAAAAGTATTCCAGCAAGAAGAAATGAAGGAACTTACCCCAATATGGAAAGGCCTCACTTTCAAAAATGAACAGCAAATGAATTGACTTCATGATCGACAGCCAAAAAGTATCAAAGCTGAAGTGGAGAGAGGAAGGACACATTCGGCGCCTTCTCTAGAAATTTCTCCCCAAAACCTATTTGAAAAAAACAACTTTTCTCTTGCGCATCCAGGCAAATCGGAATCGACGAATCAGAATTTAGGCGTCTGTCACGTGACTCAGACACTGTCAGCTGATTGGCCCACAATGGAGAATCTACGACACCACTCGAGTCCAAACGAAACGCCAACAACCAATCAAACCATAGGACAATCAGAATGACACATATCTCACAGGTCACAGGGCTACGACCATCTAAGGTGAACGGGTTCTGCGTGCTATGGGCTGCTACTAGTCGTTCCGTATCTGTCTATTATGTTCCATGTAACAGACCGAAGAACTTGGGAAGAAGAATTAAGGTTTAGTGCTCGTCAACTGGATCAAAACAAGAAAGAGAAGAATAAAGAATAACCTCATAATACATCTGTCGAGGTGATGAAAAATAAAATGTAAAACAATAACAAATATAAATTTTGAATGATAATACAGATCTAAACCAGGACTTCACCTAATCAATAGCCTTCCTCACCAGCTGTCACGAAGAAACCATTACCATCAACATTCTGAATAAAAAATGCTACCTGTACTGTAGCAAGTTATTCATGAGAGACAGGTAAGTCACTTCTGAATTACTATGAGTTCAAATACTAATGTTTAGTTCTTTTTAGGTCTCAAGCCGTCAGTTTCAATGCCCTCAACCAAAGATACTATCAATGATATAGTGTTATGTAAGTTCTGTTTGAATAAATGCATTCATATACAGAGTGAGTGTCTCAATTACCCCAGATTATTAACAAGTATAGAAATGGAACTGAAAATTCGAGGAAAAAGGTAATTTTCACGTTACACACACCCCCCTACTGAATAAAAGAAAAATTTTTACCAACAAAATTTTTCGTTTCATTATCTAAATGAAAAGGTAAAGAGTGATTTACTAAAGTCCAGGGAGTTCGTTTTTGAATAATCTTTACCCTAGACTAGGCGCGCCTTATTCTACCTTACTCCTAATCTTAACTGTTCCTAAACTCTTAACTAATTTACAGGACTACTATTTACAATTTGAATCACTGCAGATCTGCTTTAAGCTATTATTTGGAATTTGACATATTACTCAACGGATGCTTCTGATCCCGAATCTTCTACAACAGAAAGATCGGACATAGACCCATTATAGGGCTTCAAGTCTTGTATGTGCCAAACTCCAGCATCAGTACCATTATCGTTTTTTAAAACGTAGACCAATTTTGACTTTTTCTTAGCCACTGTACAAAGTATATAACGCGGTGCTAATTTCTGAGCAAAATTGTTGCCAGCATTGGACAGAACATAGTTTTTCTTCCAAACTTTGTCTCCAACAAAAAATTCTTTATCACGTCGACGTAAATTATAATACTTAGCGTTTTTCTGATGTGCAGCATGAATTTTATTCTGAACATCTTCATGAATCTCTGACATTTTCCCTAAATTTTGAATCCAATAATCGCGGTTAACCAAATCGATATCTACGTTACCCCTCCCATAATATTGACCACTACCAGGTACTTCCCTACCAAAATTCAAAAATGCTGGGCTATATCCCGTAACTTCATGAACACTAGTTCTCATTGCATAACCTATTTTTGCTAACTCTTTATCCCATAATTCATGATTGTTGTTAATATAACTTCTAACTGCAGTGCAAATCGTTCTATTGGTTCTCTCAACATAATTTGCCTGAGGATGATAGTAAGCTGTATACATGATATTTGAGTCATAACTTTTGACAAGATCTTTGATTGATTTACTAATCAGCTGCCTATTATTATCGCAAATGATATGTTGTGGAACACCATAGACGAGAAAAATATCATTTTCCAGGAATTCAATAATATTAGCTGAAGTAGCTTTACGAAGAGGACAGAAAACCGGATACTTGGTTAGCCAATCACTAACGACGAGAATATACTGATAACCACTTGAAGTACGTGGTAGAGGGCCCATAAGGTCGAGTGCTATTACTTGCCAAGGAAACCGAACCTTTTTTTCTGCGCCCATCAAGCCAAACTTAGAGTAATTTGGAGATTTTTGAGCGGAACAAACTTTGCAAGATTTTATGTACCTAAAGATATCGTGCCTCATTTTGGGCCAGTAATAAGTTAAAGAGATTCTCGAAATGGTTTTATAGTAACCCATATGCGAAGCGGTTGGAACATCATGGCATGACCTGATGATCTGAATGCGCTGACACTTTGGTACTAAAAGTTTCCAGTCCGATATATTGGTGTTCACAGGGCGTTTCGACGGTACTAACTTGTAAACGTAATCATTCTTAACCGACCACTGGGGATAACTTCCAGGGTTCCTCAAAATTTTAGTCCTCAAGTTTTCATAGAAAGAATCTAGGTTGTCTAAACTGATTTTCAAATTAATACTGTCGATTTCCTCTTCTATTGCGCAACAATGGTCAATATCATCTACCGCTGGATCTACTGGACTTCGAGACAGGGCATCAGGGACAACGTTTAAACGTCCTGCTTTGTGCTCTATAGTGAAATCGAATTGACTTAGTCGGACACTCCATCTAGCTATTCGGTCAATGGGTTCTTTTATCTTGAACATCCATTTGAGCGAAGCGTGATCAGTGATTAAAGTAAAATGCACTCCCTCAATATAACCCCGAAATTTTTCACAAGCAAATATACATGCTAAGCATTCCTTTTCAGTTACCGTATAATTACGTTCATTTTTTGACAAACTACGCGAAGCAAAAGCTATCACTCTCTCTTGATTATCTTGTACTTGAGTTAAAACGCAACCTAGCCCTGAATCAGATGCATCGCACTGTATAGTAAATGGGATAGAAAAATCTGGGCTTGACAAAATTGGTGCAGAAACTAATGCTTGTTTTATATCTTTAAAAGCCTGATCAGCTTTATCGGACCAAGTGACTTTTTGACCTTTCTTCTTGTTTTTAAGCAAATCGTTAATAGGTGTCATGAGAGTCGAAAAGTGGGGAATGAAACGTCTGTACCAACTGCACATGCCCGTGAAGCGTTTGATTTCAGTGGTATTCCGAGGCTGTGGAAACTCAACCATTGCCTTCACCTTGTTAGGGTCAGTTCTTAGACCAAATTTATCGATAATAAATCCCAGATATTTCAATGATTCTCTGAAAAATTCACACTTTTCAAAATTGACTGTCAACTTGGCATCCTTAAGACGCTCAGCTACTTCGTTTAGTAATTTTATATGTTTTTCGAAAGTTGAACTCACTATAATCAAGTCATCCAAGTAAACAAAAATATTCGGTTCCAAATCTGGTCCAAAAATTGCATCCATTAATCGTTGCTGAAATTGAGCGGCATTAGCCAAGCCAAAAGGCATAACCTCGAATTGAAATAAACCGCGTGAAGGGACTGAAAATGCCGTTTTTTCTTTAGAACTCTCATCAAGAGGAATTTGCCAAAAAGCACTTCTTAAATCAACCGAAGACATGTATCTAGAATGACCTAGCATAGATAAAATTCGATCTACTACTGGTAGTGGGTAACTATCTTTCTTGGTTACCGAATTTAACTTTATTCCATCAAAGCAAAATCTGAAATTTCCATCGGACTTTTTAACAAGGAGCACAGGAGACGACCAACTACTTTTTGATGGCTTAACCACCCCCAGAGACAGCATTTTGTCCAACTCTTTATTTAAGTGTCCCTGCATATAAGGAGACATCACATACTGACGTTGCTTAACCGCTGGGGCGTCACCAGTATCAATATGGTAGACCATCTTGTCTGTTCTACCCAAAGCTTTATCTTTACCAAGGTCGCGAAATACCGAAATAATGCTTTCAGCAGCCATTGCTTCATTTTCTGATAAGCCACTCAACGAAAGAATATAAGATTCTGAACTTTCAGCTACATCTAACGCAGATAAACAATTAACATTTCTGATTGATTCTGAGCTAATTTCCCAATTGTTTTCCTTAAAATTGAATTTATTTTACTTGAAAAGATTTTACAACAGGAGCAGATTCGTTCCCGACACGTCCAAAGATAAGTGGATTGCGTTTTGAAGTACAATTATAAAAAATGTGGTTGGCTAATCCACAGTTCCAACATATTATTGTGTTCCTACCAGTTGAATCAGTACTACTGTTAGCATTATTCGAGGCTCTTGCCTCAGACCTATTACTTTGACTGTCTGAACGAGATACTGTGTTCACAGAACGAGGAACTGTATTTGTAGGACGAGGGACCGAATTACTTGGCTGAACTCTTGGTCGGTTGGAGTTTCTAAAATTTCTAGGCCTGAAATTCCTGTTCCTATTAGAAGAACCATTGGAAGAACTACTAGTTCCAGCCCCATCACTCATTGCCAGCTCGTAATCAAGTGTGCTAACGTGAGATTTTCTAACAAAAGACTTATCCTTATTTTCTCTTAGAACTTCTTCCAAAATTTTTACGTCTCTAATTAAATCATCCATGGTATTATAACTATTTAATGCTAGACGATCGACAAATTCAGTTCTTAAATTTTTCTTAACCCACTTCACCCTAGTAACGACTGCGGGAGAGGTACTGAGACGATTGAACAGCTGCTCCATCACAGCAACAAAAATAACTATAGGCTCGTCATCATTTTGTTTTCTATGTTTTATCAAGTCCCACAGTTCTTCATCGTAGTCTTTGTTAAGAAAATCCTGTTCCAACCTAGTTGTTAATGAATTCCAGTCCCTGACATTGCCTGAATCTTTGACGTGCCTAAGCCACAAGTGCTTTACCTGAAAATAAGTCAACCGCTGACTCAAATAGTTGATCTTTAGATACATGCCTAGCCTCTGCTAACTCATGGACTCTTTCTAAAAATGCTTTAACACTATATGACTTTTTCGTACCATCAAATTTGACATCCCACTTGTAAAGAGAAACGGGCTTGAATGATGGGGTTGAAACTTGAGCCATCCCCATGGGATTCATAAAAGATTGGGATAGATCCAATACAGGTACTGGAGGCGCCACATCGGTCACAACTCTATCCTCAAGCTCAGATTCTAACAAGATACAGGTAGCATAAGCCTCTTGTTTAAAGACAACTTGTTCTCTAATACCAGTGGAAACATCCATTCGTTGAATACGAGAACTGACATGAATTAAACGTGAACGTACTCTTTGATATACTGAGTCTTTGGTTGAGCCTTCAAAATCGTTAATCAGAGTCCTAATGCTATCTAGGGATGCCTGAATCTCCACAGTCTCGGTTTGAAAAGAGTAGTTGGGATCAGCTAATACAACTGGAGTAGTATTATGCTTAGACAAGGTTTTAGCAAGGATTTTTCTCTTATCATTCATGTCACGGTCCGTTACTATTCCTCGAATTCTCAGTTCGTAATTCAATTCATTGATTAACAAGTGCTTTGCCTTGAAGGTCTCCATGTCGTATCACAAAAGTTCAACTATTTATTACAATTCAATTAAATGAGATTCCTGGTCTTACGCCTGCCAGAAATACTCAGGGAAAAAAAGTTGAATGGATATTGAAAAGTGTATGCCTTTCAAATATACAAGAAAATTCAATTAAATGAGCTTCTTGGTCTTACTCATGCCAGAAATACTCAGGGAAAAAAATATTGATTTTGACAAAATATTTATAAAAAATTTCAATGAAATGAGTTTCCTGGTCTTACTCATGCCAGAAATACTCAGGGAAAAAAGTATCGATTTTGACAAAATATTGACAAAAAATTCAATGAAATGAGTTTTCTGGGCTTACTCATGCCAGAAATACTCAGGGAAAAAAGTTAAATAGATATTGACAACGTATGTCAGTTAATATTAAACGCTCAGCTCAAAAAAAATTTTTTTTTTTGTTAAACAAGGGAGTTTAAAGTAATTAGAGAATAGTACCACCCTGTATAATTCGAAGTTGAAATCTCAAAACAATTAGGGGGGAGGGTTCTTCAAAATTTGGAAACATCACCCTGTATGCACATCGAAAAAACTCAAACTATAATTTGACAAAGTGTCAATTCAAAAATTCATATATAGATTTGACAAGAACATTACCCAGTATGGAGAATGTTCAGTAAAGAAAAATAATAAATGCTGTTTTTTTTTCCTATTTTTCAGAAAAAAACTTGCTCTCAAACTATTTTGAAAACCCAAGTCCAGATTTTATTTCAAATCCATGGACAAAAAACTGAATAAATTGGTCACCTACTATTGTGAAACCACAAAATTAAACCCAATATTTTCAACCTTATTTAGGTCTAGCAAAAATGGAAAAACTAAAATTGGATTTTGCTCACCCTGTATTCCCAAAAATTCAGCCAACTAGTTTGAGTAAGAAAGTATCAACAAAATTTTATCTGAAATATTATTTGTTTATTTGTGAAATCATTATCGCCCTGTATAGTGAAAGAAAATCATGAAAATGTTTGAGTTCACAAAGTGTCACTAGTGCAATTATAAAAAAATTCTAAAATATTTTACTCAACAAAGTTCACTCCTTGGGCCCCACGCATTGAGGCGTCAAGTTCTTGTGGCGAAGTTATGCAATTTTGAAATTGAAGTTTCCAAATTATTGTTTTAGTTATGATTTACTAAATTGTATTCTTGCAAAAAATGCTCACAAGGCACGGCAGCTCTTCGTCTGGTGAGCAGTGGTTGTGAATTCTATAATTTACTTTGTTGAGTGCCTGGGGCGCCACTCAGTTTGGTCAAAAAAACTAAGAAAATGCACTATATAACAAATTACTTCCTGAAAGAGAAATTCAAGTGAAACACTTTGTGAACTCAACAGATTTAATATATCAAAATCTCAAATACCTAGATGTCTTCATAATTCGTGTTCTTAAAATGTTGTTCAGTATTTTTCATGAAAAACAAATTATTTTCAAACTCCCTATTGTCACTGTATTGTTATACTCAAAATCCCTATGGTATTTCAACCTAGATTCCCGATATAGTACTAATGGGCGAACAGGGTAACTAGAAAAAGTTATGTTAAACACTATATACTTGAGACTTCAAGCAGAGGCAATAAAGAAGGTGAAATGTGACATGGGCAATAATAATCCTACACTGAGGTAAGATATTCTAAGAAATGATTAAATTAAAAAAAAATCGAATCATTGATTGTTGCTTGATACTTCTTACTCAGCATCTCCTGGCTGCATACTGTAGTCCTACTCGTAAGGACACCCCTATTCAGATAAGCTGCCTGGTAGACTCAGCAGACCAGAAACCAGTGCATCAGAGCAGGCCACCTGATATGATGGTGATGAGATGGGGCTCCACTGTAGACAAGGTTTGAACCCAGCGAAACCTGGTAGATGGGCATACGACGAGGTAGGGCTCCGTTGGACTAAACTTCCCATGCGGTCAAGCAGGGGCGAAAGGGACAGGAAATCCAGGAGTGTCGTGCCCACGTCGGTGTCCGGAGTAGTCTCGGAGGATGGTCCAGACGACTTATTACCAAAACCAGAGGTGATGGTGCGGTGGGTAAGGACCAAGATGGATTCCTGATAAACGTGGCCGGTTTTCAATGGGTGAAAGTAGGAGATCTATAAAAATAGCCTCTGTAGTATTTTGAAACCTTATTGCTAACCCTCAACAAAAGTATTCCAGCAAGAAGAAATGAAGGAACTTACCCCAATATGGAAAGGCCTCACTTTCAAAAATGAACAGCAAATGAATTGACTTCATGATCGACAGCCAAAAAGTATCAATGCTGAAGTGGAGAGAGGAAGGACACATTCGGCGCCTTCTCTAGAAATTTCTTCCCAAAACCTATTTGAAAAAAACAACTTTTCTCTGGCGCATCCAGGCAAATCGGAATCGACGAATCAGAATTTAGGCGTCTGTCACGTGACTCAGACACTGTCAGCTGATTGGCCCACAATGGAGAATCTACGACACCACTCGAGTCCAAACGAAACGCCAACAACCAATCAAACCATAGGACAATCAGAATGACACATATCTCACAGGTCACAGGGCTACGACCATCTAAGGTGAACGGGTTCTGCGTGCTATGGGCTGCTACTAGTCGTTCCGTATCTGTCTATTATGTTCCATGTAACAGACCGAAGAACTTGGGAAGAAGAATTAAGGTTTAGTGCTCGTCAACTGGATCAAAACAAGAAAGAGAAGAATAAAGAATAACCTCATAATACATCTGTCGAGGTGATGAGAAATAAAATGTAAAACAATAACAAATATAAATTCTGAATGATAATACAGATCTAAACCAGGACTTCACCTAATCAATAGCCTTCCTCACCAGCTGTCACGAAGAAACCATTACCATCAACATTCTGAATAAAAAATGCTACCTGTACTGTAGCAAGTTATTCATGAGAGACAGGTAAGTCACTTCTGAATTACTATGAGTTCAAATACTAATGTTTAGTTCTTTTTAGGTCTCAAGCCGTCAGTTTCAATGCCCTCAACCAAAGATACTATCAATGATATAGTGTTATGTAAGTTCTGTTTGAATAAATGCATTCATATACAGAGTGAGTGTCTCAATTACCCCAGATTATTAACAAGTATAGAAATGGAACTGAAAATTCGAGGAAAAAGGTAATTTTCACATTACACACACCCCCCTACTGAATAAAAGAAAAATTTTTACCAACAAAATTTTTCGTTTCATTATCCAAATGAAAAGGTAAAGAGTGATTTACTAAAATCCAGGGAGTTCGTTTTTGAATAATCTTTACCCTAAACTAGGCGCGCCTTATTCTACCTTACTCCTAATCTTAACTGTTCCTAAACTCTTAACTAATTTACAGGACTACTATTTACAATTTGAATCACTGCAGATCTGCTTTAAGCTATTATTTGGAATTTGACATATTACTCAACGGATGCTTCTGATCCGGAATCTTCTACAACAGAAAGATCGGACATAGACCCATTATAGGGCTTCAAGTCTTGTATGTGCCAAACTCCAGCATCAGTACCATTATCGTTTTTTAAAACGTAGACCAATTTTGACTTTTTCTTAGCCACTGTACAAAGTATATAACGCGGTGCTAATTTCTGAGCAAAATTGTTGCCAGCATTGGACAGAACATAGTTTTTCTTCCAAACTTTGTCTCCAACAAAAAATTCTTTATCACGTCGACGTAAATTATAATACTTAGCGTTTTTCTGATGTGCAGCATGAATTTTATTCTAAGCATCTTCATGAATCTCTGACATTTTCCCTAAATTTTGAATCCAATAATCGCGGTTAACCAAATCGATATCTACGTTACCCCTCCCATAATATTGACCACTACCAGGTACTTCCCTACCAAAATTCAAAAATGCTGGGCTATATCCCGTAACTTCATGAACACTAGTTCTCATTGCATAACCTATTTTTGCTAACTCTTTATCCCATAATTTATGATTGTTGTTAATATAACTTCTAACTGCAGTGCAAATCGTTCTATTGGTTCCCTCAACATAATTTGCCTGAGGATGATAGTAAGCTGTATACATGATATTTGAGTCATAACTTTTGACAAGATCTTTGATTGATTTACTAATCAGCTGCCTACCATTATCGCAAATGATATGTTGTGGAACACCATAGACGAGAAAAATATCATTTTCCAGGAATTTAATAATATTAGCTGAAGTAGCTTTACGAAGAGGACAGAAAACCGGATACTTGGTTAGCCAATCACTAACGACGAGAATATACTGATAACCACTTGAAGTAAGTGGTAGAGGGCCCATAAGGTCAAGTGCTATTACTTGCCAAGGAAACCGAACCTTTTTCTCTGCGCCCATCAAGCCAAACTTAGAGTAATTTGGAGATTTTTGAGCGGAACAAACTTTGCAAGATTTTATGTACCTACAGATATCGTGCCTCATTTTGGGCCAGTAATAAGTTAAAGAGATTCTCGAAATGGTTTTATAGTAACCCATATGCGAAGCGGTTGGAACATCATGGCTTGACTTGATAATCTGAATGCGCTGACACTTTGGTACTAAAAGTTTCCAGTCCGATATATTGGTGTTCACAGGGCGTTTCGACGGTACTAACTTGTAAACGTAATCATTCTTAACCGACCACTGGGGATAACTTCCAGGGTTCCTCAAAATTTTAGTCCTTAAGTTTTCATAGAAAGAATCTAGGTTGTCTAAACTGATTTTCAAATTAATACTGTCGATTTCCTCTTCTATTGCGCAACAATGGTCAATATCATCTACCGCTGGATCTACTGGACTTCGAGACAGGGCATCAGGGACAACGTTTAAACGTCCTGCTTTGTGCTCTATAGTGAAATCGAATTGACTTAGTCGGACACTCCATCTAGCTATTCGGCCAATGGGTTCTTTTATCTTGAACATCCATTTGAGCGAAGCGTGATCAGTGATTAAAGTAAAATGCACTCCCTCAATATAACCCCGAAATTTTTCACAAGCAAATATACATGCTAAGCATTCCTTTTCAGTTACCGTATAATTACGTTCATTTTTTGACAAACTACGCGAAGCAAAAGCTATCACTTTCTATTGATTATCTTGTACTTGAGTTAAAACGCAACCTAGCCCTGAATCAGATGCATCGCACTGTATAGTAAATGGGATAGAAAAATCTGGGCTTGACAAAATTGGTGCAGAAACTAATGCTTGTTTTATATCTCTGAAAGCCTGATCAGCTTTATCGGACCAAGTGACTTTTTGACCTTTCTTCTTGTTTTTAAGCAAATCGTTAATAGGTGTCATGAGAGTCGAAAAGTGGGGAATGAAACGTCTGTACCAACTGCACATGCCCGTGAAGCGTTTGATTTCAGTGGTATTCCGAGGCTGTGGAAACTCAACCATTGCCTTCACCTTGTTAGGGTCAGTTCTCAGACCAAATTTATCGATAATAAATCCCAGATATTTCAATGATTCTCTGAAAAATTCACACTTTTCAAAATTGACTGTCAACTTGGCATCCTTAAGACGCTTAGCTACTTCGTTTAGTAATTTTATATGTTCTTCGAAAGTTCAACTCACTATAATCAAGTCATCCAAGTAAACAAAAATATTCGGTTCCAAATCTGGTCCAAAAATTGCATCCATTAATCGTTGCTGAAATTGAGCGGCATTAGCCAAGCCAAAAGGCATAACCTCGAATTGAAATAAACCGCGTGAAGGGACTGAAAATGCCGTTTTTTCTTTAGAACTCTCATCAAGAGGAATTTGCCAAAAAGCACTTCTTAAATCAACCGAAGACATGTATCTAGAATGACCTAGCATAGATAAAATTCGATCTACTACTGGTAGTGGGTAACTATCTTTCTTGGTTACCGAATTTAACTTTCTTCCATCAAAGCAAAATCTGAAATTTCCATCGGACTTTTTAACAAGGAGCACAGGAGACGACCAACTACTTTTTGATGGTTTAACCACCCCCAGAGACAGCATTTTGTCCAACTCTTTATTTAAGTGTCCCTGCATATAAGGAGACATCACATACTGACGTTGCTTAACCGCTGAGGCGTCACCAGTATCAATATGGTAGACCATCTTGTCTGTTCTACCCAAAGCTTTATCTTTACCAAGGTCGCGAAATACCGAAATAATGCTTTCAGCAGCCATTGCTTCATTTTCTGATAAGCCACTCAACGAAAAAATATAAGATTCTGAACTTTCAGCTACATCTAACGCAGATAAACAATTAACATTTCTGATTGATACTGAGCTAATTTCCCAATTATTTTCCTTGAAATTGAATTTATTTTACTTAAAAAGATTTTACAACAGGAGCAGATTCGTTCCCGACACGTCCAAAGATAAGTGGATTGCGTTTTGAAGTACAATTATAAAAAGTGTGGTTGGCTAATCCACAGTTCCAACATATTATTGTGTTCCTACCAGTTGAATCAGTACTACTGTTAGCATTATTCGAGGCTCTTGCCTCAGACCTATTACTTTGACTGTCTGAACGAGATACTGTGTTCACAGAACGAGGAACTGTATTTGTAGGACGAGGGACCGAATTACTTGGCTGAACTCTTGGTCGGTTGGAGTTTCTAAAATTTCTAGGCCTGAAATTCCTGTTCCTATTAGAAGAACCATTGGAAGAACTACTAGTTCCAGCCCCATCACTCATTGCCAGCTCGTAATCAAGTGTGCTAACGTGAGATTTTCTAACAAAAGACTTATCCTTATTTTCTCTTAGAACTTCTTCCAAAATTTTTACGTCTCTAATTAAATCATCCATGGTATTATAACTATTTAATGCTAGACGATCGACAAATTCAGTTCTTAAATTTTTCTTAACCCACTTCACCCTAGTAACGACTGCGGGAGAGATACTGAGACGATTGAACAGCTGCTCCATCACAGCAACAAAAATAACTATAGGCTCGTCATCATTTTGTTTTCTATGTTTTATCAAGTCCCACAGTTCTTCATCGTAGTCTTTGTTGAGAAAATCCTGTTCCAACCTAGTTGTTAATGAATTCCAGTCCCTGACATTGCCTGAATCTTTGACGTGCCTAAGCCACAAAAGTGCTTTACCTGAAAATAAGTCAACCGCTGACTCAAATAGTTGATCTTTAGATACATGCCTAGCCTCTGCTAACTCATGGACTCTTTCTAAAAATGCTTTAACACTATATGACTTTTTCGTACCATCAAATTTGACATCCCACTTGTAAAGAGAAACGGGCTTGAACGATGGGGTTGAAACTTGAGCCATCCCCATGGGATTCATAAAAGATTGGAATAGATCCACCACAGGTACTGGAGGCGCCACATCGGTCACAACTCTATCCTCAAGCTCAGATTCTAACAAGATACAGGTAGCATGAGCCTCTTGTTTAAAGACAACTTGTTCTCTAATACCAGTGAAAACATCCATTCGTTGAATACGAGAACTGACATGAATCAAACGTGAACGTACTCTTTGATATACTGAGTCTTTGGTTGAGCCTTCAAAATCGTTAATCAGAGTCCTAATGCTATCTAGGGATGCCTGAATCTCCACAGTCTCGGTTTGAAAAGAGTAGTTGGGATCAGCTAATACAACTGGAGTAGTATTATGCTTAGACAAGGTTTTAGCAAGAATTTTTCTCTTATCATTCATGTCACGGTCCGTTACTATTCCTCGAATTCTCAGTTCGTAATTCAATTCATTGATTAACAAGTGCTTTGCCTTGAAGGTCTCCATGTCGTATCACAAAAGTTCAACTATTTATTACAATTCAATTAAATGAGATTCCTGGTCTTACGCCTGCCAGAAATACTCAGGGAAAAAAAGTTGAATGGATATTGAAAAGTGTATGCCTTTCAAATATACAAGAAAATTCAATTAAATGAGCTTCCTGGTCTAACTCATGCCAGAAATACTCAGGGAAAAAAAATATTGATTTTGACAAAATATTCATAAAAAATTTCAATGAAATGAGTTTCCTGGTCTTACTCATGCCAGAAATACTCAGGGAAAAAAGTATCGATTTTGACAAAATATCGACAAAAAATTCAATGAAATGAGTTTTCTGGGCTTACTCATGCCAGAAATACTCAGGGAAAAAAGTTAAATAGATATTGACAACGTATGTCAGTTAATATTAAACGCTCAGCTCAAAAAAATTTTTTTTTTTGTTAAACAAGGGAGTTTAAAGTAATTA
Source organism: Phaedon cochleariae (assembly GCA_918026855.4). Taxonomy (NCBI): domain Eukaryota; kingdom Metazoa; phylum Arthropoda; class Insecta; order Coleoptera; family Chrysomelidae; genus Phaedon; species Phaedon cochleariae. Next base: position 25,181,361 of record OU896710.1, read on the forward strand.
GAGAATAGTACCACCCTGTATAATTCAAAGTTGAAATCTCAAAACAATTAGGGGGGAGGGTTCTTCAAAATTTGGAAACATCACCCTGTATGCACATCAAAAAAACTCAAACTATAATTTGACAAAGTGTCAATTCAAAAATTCATATATAAATTTGACAAGGACATTACCCAGTATGGAGAATGTTCAGTAAAGAAAAATAATAAATGCTGTTTTTTTTTCCTATTTTTCAGAAAAAAACTTGCTCTCAAACTATTTTGAAAACCCAAGTCCAGATTTTATTTCAAATCCATGGACAAAAAACTAAATAAATTGGTCACCTACTATTGTGAAACCACAAAATTAAACCCAATATTTTCAACCTTATTTAGGTCTAGCAAAAATGGAAAAACTAAAATTGGATTTTGCTCACCCTGTATTCCCAAAAATTCAGCCAACTAGTTTGAGTAAGAAAGTATCAACAAAATTTTATCTGAAATATTATTTGTTAATTTGTGAAATCATTATCGCCCTGTATAGTGAAAGAAAATCATGAAAATGTTTGAGTTCACAAAGTGTCACTAGTGCAATTATAAAAAAATTCTAAAATATTTTACTCAACAAAGTTCACTCTTGGGCCCCACGCATTGAGGCGTCAAGTTCTTGTGGCGAAGTTATGCAATTTTGAAATTGAAGTTTCCAAATTATTGTTTTAGTTATGATTTACTAAATTGTATTCTCGCAAAAAATGCTCACAAGGCACGGCAGCTCTTCGTCTGGTGAGCAGTGGTTGTGAATTCTATAATTTACTTTGTTGAGTGCCTGGGGCGCCACTCAGTTTGGTCAAAAAAACTAAGAAAATGCACTATACAACAAATTACTTCCTGAAAGAGAAATTCAAGTGAAACACTGTGTGAACTCAACAGATTTAATATATCAAAATCTCAAATACCTAGATGTCTTCATAATTCGTGTTCTTAAAATGTTGTTCAGTATTTTTCATAAAAAACAAATTATTTTCAAACTCCCTATTGTCACTGTATTGTTATACTCAAAATCCCTATGGTATTTCAACCTAGATTCCCGATATAGTACTATAATGGGCGAAAAGGGTAACTAGAAAAAGTTATGTAAAACACTATATACTTGAGACTTCAAGCAGAGGCAATAAAAAAGGTGAAATGTGACATATGCAATAATAATCCTACACTGAGGTAAGATATTCTAAGAAATGATTAAATTAAAAAAAAATCGAATCATTGATTGTTGCTTGATACTTCTTACTCAGCATCTCCTGGCTGCATACTGTAGTCCTACTCGTAAGGACACCCCTATTCAGATGAGCTGCCTGGTAGACTCAGCAGACCAGAAACCAGTGCATCAGAGCAGGCCACCTGATATGATGGTGATGAGATGGGGCTCCACTGTAGACAAGGTTTGAACCCAGCGAAACCTGGTAGATGGGCATACGACGAGGTAGGGCTCCGTTGGACTAAACTTCCCATGCGGTCAAGCAGGGGCGAAAGGGACAGGAAATCCAGGAGTGTCGTGCCCACGTCGGTGTCCGGAGTAGTCTCGGAGGATGGTCCAGACGACTTATTACCAAAACCAGAGGTGATGGTGCGGTGGGTGAGGACCAAGATGGATTCCTGATAAACGTGGCCGGCTTTCAATGGGTGAAAGTAGGAGGCCCACAGATCTATAAAAATAGCCTCTGTAGTATTTTGAAACCTTATTGCTAACCCTCAACAAAAGTATTCCAGCAAGAAGAAATGAAGGAACTTACCCCAATATGGAAAGGCCTCACTTTCAAAAATGAACAGCAAATGAATTGACTTCATGATCGACAGCCAAAAAGTATCAAAGCTGAAGTGGAGAGAGGAAGGACACATTCGGCGCCTTCTCTAGAAATTTCTCCCCAAAACCTATTTGAAAAAAACAACTTTTCTCTTGCGCATCCAGGCAAATCGGAATCGACGAATCAGAATTAAGGCGTCTGTCACGTGACTCAGACACTGTCAGCTGATTGGCCCACAATGGAGAATCTACGACACCACTCGAGTCCAAACGAAACGCCAACAACCAATCAAACCATAGGACAATCAGAATGACACATATATCTCACAGGTCACAGGGCTACGACCATCTAAGGTGAACGGGTTCTGCGTGCTATGGGCTGCTACTAGTCGTTCCGTATCTGTCTATTATGTTCCATGTAACAGACCGAAGAACTTGGGAAGAAGAATTAAGGTTTAGTGCTCGTCAACTGGATCAAAACAAGAAAGAGAAGAATAAAGAATAACCTCATAATACATCTGTCGAGGTGATGAAAAATAAAATGTAAAACAATAACAAATATAAATTTTGAATGATAATACAGATCTAAACCAGGACTTCACCTAATCAATAGCCTTCCTCACCAGCTGTCACGAAGAAACCATTACCATCAACATTCTGAATAAAAAATACTACCTGTACTGTAGCAAGTTATTCATGAGAGACAGGTAAGTCACTTCTGAATTACTATGAGTTCAAATACTAATGTTTAGTTCTTTTTAGGTCTCAAGCCGTCAGTTTCAATGCCGTCAACCAAAGATACTATCAATGATATAGTGTTATGTAAGTTCTGTTTGAATAAATGCATTCATATACAGAGTGAGTGTCTCAATTACCCCAGATTATTAACAAGTATAGAAATGGAACTGAAAATTCGAGGAGAAAGGTAATTTTCACATTACAAGTTGAATCAGAAGATGTATCAGACCCTAACTCATCACCTTCTTTACAACCAGTGTTATTTATCTCGCGTACTATCTGAGTCTTCTTTCTTCTACACATCGTAGCAAAATGATTCAATTCTGAGCAATAGCTGCACGTTTTCCCATAGGCTGGACATTTTCCAGGTGGATGTCTTCCTCCGCACCTCGAACACTTGAATTCTGTCCTTCTTGAAATATAGTCAGAGGATTCCTTTCTAACCGTGTTTCTGTAAACCTGATCGACTTGATTTGGTTTCATGTTCGTGGTAAGGATTTTTATATTCAATTCAGCTAATTCTACGGACTTGCAGAAGTTTATTATTTTCTCAAAAGTAGTGTCATCACGCAATAATCTTTCTTGCACCGATTTTGAAACAACACCAAGAACTATTTGAGCTTTTATCAATTCATCCTCTTGATTTCCGAAATCACACTTTTTAGATGGGTATTTGAGATCTGCAAGAAATTTGTCGAAAGGTTCTGAATCTTGTTGTTTTCTACTGGAGAATTTAAAAACATTCATTATTTCGTTGGTTCTCGGCAAACAGAAGTCTTTCAGAACTTTCAAAATTGACGTGACAGTTTCATCTTTTTTTTTATTTTCATTGATCGAACTGTATAACTTCAATGCCTCAAATCCCAGGAAGTTCTTCAGACGAGCAACTTGTATTTCATTCGATTTCTTATCTGTGTCAGTGGCCGTAAAATAAATCAAAATTTCTTCTTCGAATATTTTTAAGTTTTTAGCTAGGTTTCCATCAAGGTTCAGCGTGCGTGGTTTATTGAAATCCATTGTTCAATACTGATTGATTCACTGAAGTATGCTGGAATACAATTGATTCGACTGCGCCATGTTTGAGATCAATATCTGAATCAGCTTTGACTATTTCATTTATTTCATCTATTCTGACAACTGTCTAACATGTATTAATTCTAATCATCATGTTACTATGATTACACAACATACTGGTATGCACAAATATCTATTATCAAACAATAGCAATTCTCAGAGTGAAACGTGAACTTCAGCTGAGCTATTCCCAAACTCAAAAATTCCCTAATTCGCGAGATACACAGTATCCGAATCCAAATCAGAACCGTAGAAATGTGACTCCACAAAAAGTATGTACTTATTGAATGCGCCAAGGTCATACAATGAACAGATGTAGGCAAAGCCAACAACAAAACTTTCCCCAAACTTTCAGTCCCAGATCTAATTTTCGACTCAATTTTCGACCGAACTCTCAGCCTAATTTTGAACAAAACTCCAGGCCGGACCCTCAACCATTCAGCCAAATCTGGATTTTCAAAGATTTTACCCGCAGACAATGGTCAGTCAGTCAGTCAACAATGTTCCTCAAAATTACGAATATGATAATTATACTGGTGATTATCAGAATCTGGAGAATCTCGGAGCAGATGGTTACTTGTTACGTCACGTCCTTTAAACGATTCTGAACCAAACCTCAACTTCCCAGAACACAAATTCCTTTTGATCCTTCCTTTACAGTTAACTCGAGAAATTGATATCACATTGAAGAAGCAACAAATAAATCCACGATTCTCATTAATACAAGTGCCGGACTCTCTATTTTCCAAGCCCAAAACTTGTGAGATTTATTCTGAGAAGCATCTTCTCAAGATGTAATTGTACAAGATATAACTGACTTAAAAAATATCGAGAATATGGATTCCTTTTTCTGACAACGATCCCCATAAAGGGTATGTACACAACATAGTCATGGAATTTCATGGACTTTTGGACTCTGACTTCCTTGAACACAACAAATGTATAGTTGACTTGAAGAACAGACAACTCATAACGAATTTCAAGATAGTACCACTTTGCAAGGTTAACGATTCAGAATTTGAAGACAAAATTTTCCATAGGAAAAAAATTTAAAATAAAATTCCACCTGAACCTAGACCAGACCAAATTGTTGAACTAAGATGTAATTTATTCAATACCGATGCTATATTAACAGCACAGGAAAACGAAAAAGTTGAACTTTTTGACGCACTTGTTGAAGTAAATGAAGAAGGAGAATTTTATACTTCAGTATTGAACGCGAACCCAATGGCAATATCAATCGATTTCAATGATATTAGTTGAAACCAATTAGAAAATGTTGAACTTAACAATTTCAACGTTTATGATAAGTACTAACGTATACATAGACAGAACAAACGAGATACAAAATCAACTACGCCTGGAACATTTGAACAAAGAGGAAACCGAACTAGTTAAAAAGCTCTGCTTGAACTTTCAGGGCATATTTTATTCAGGAGGTCACAACTTGACATTAACTAACGAAATCAAGCGTTCTAATGACACTATAGGCTCGAAACCCGTTGTTTCCCGAAAAATGCTTGAGCAAGGCATAATGCGTTCTTCGATTTCACCTTGGTCATCTCCTGTTTGGGTAGTACCGAAAAGACTCGACGCCTCTGGAAAGCAGAAGTGGCATGTTGTTGTGGATTACAGAAAGCCTTATAAACTTTCTGTAGATGACAAGAATCATCTGCCAATGATTTCTGATCTCCTCGACCAACTTGGCAAATACCAATATCTTACGACCCTCGACCTTGCCTCTGGATTCCATCAGATCGGGATCGATCCGAAAGATATATCCAAAACCACCTCCACTGTAGAGAATGGACACTATAAGTTCGTTCGAACAATATTCTCCTAGGCACTCAAAACGAGAGATGTCTCGTCTACATGAACGACATTATTGTTTACTCCCCCACGATACATGATCATTTTTCTCGACTCACCGATGTATTCAAACGACTCCAAAAAGCAAACCTGAAGATACAACCAGATGAATGCGAATTCCTTAGGAAGGAGGTAGCATATCTTGGTCGCTCGATCACCAGTGACGGAGTCAAACCGAATCCATCTGAGGTATAGACTGTATCGTGAATTTTCCTGAATCAAAAAACCAGGAAAAAATCAATTCATTCCTAGTTCTCGCCGGATATTACTGTCGCTTTATATCCAACTTTCCTCGAAGCCTCCCACTTAACTGCTTCAGAAAGACATCTGCTTCAACTCTGTTCCCGATTGCAAAAATTCTTTCGATAATTTGTTATAAACTAGACAAGCCCAGTCAGCACATCCTTTCGTTGTCAACCTCGAAAGATGTCGAACAGCACTTTATCAGGACTCCTTCATCCATAGAACGAAGTATTCCCAACAACATATAATCTCCAAAAGTTCATAAAAAATTCCAATACCTACCTCCAGTCCCAATCCTCCCTAGGAACGCACGATGTTCTTTGAATATTATAGGGATTCCCTTTCGTGCGCTCCAAGCGATAAAAAAAAAACCCTCATATCGACCCCTATCCTCATATACCCAAACTTCGAGGATACTTTTCTTCTCACCACTGACGCAAGCGCCTACGCTATTGGTGCTGTGCATTATCTGGGCCCCATTGGCTAGGATCTCCCTATCGCATATGCCTACCGCAGCCTTTGTGCAGCAGAATCTAAGTATTTTACAATAGAGCGCGAAGTTCTCGCAATGGGTATTCAAACATTTACGACCATTCCTATCCGGCCGCAAATTCAAATTGATTACCGATCGTCCCCTCACTTGGCTCTTCTTTATCGAAGATCCTGACAGTCGTTTAGCTAGATGGCGCCTCAAACTTGAGGAATATCATCATGAAAGTGAAATATTCAAACCAGTAAAGTTCAACAAGAATGTCGATGCTCTCGCGCATAAAGGTGAATAATATTCAGGAATGTGTTGCTCTTCATTCGAAAACCCTAGTACATCCTTCGAACAAAGTAGACTCCGACCTTGAAATCATTGAGAATAAAACTCCAACTGAAGAATCAACGATTGCAGTGAATGCTGAGAAATAATCCAACGACCCTGAAACTACTCCACCAGGAAACACAACCTCCGAAATTTCAATAGAAACAATACAAGACGAATTCAACAGATTTGTAGACCTATACAGAACGACATCACTGACTATTATTGAGTTCGATAATCACGTAAACACATATGCCATATACTAGACAAATCTAACAGACACATAAGTTTTCCTATACAACAAAATGAACACTCTCGAATTTATTATGACATCATATCTATGCTCGGTTTTTCCATCAGCAACACTCTTCCATGGGATAATCATGTCAGATTCATCGCGAAAGCTGCTTCACAAAAACTCGGATTCTTGTTCCGTGAGAAGAGCTACTTTACACCTCAACAGCTTCTCGTAAGCTACAAAGCGCAGATACGGCCTGTTCTAGAATACTGTTCCCACATAATATGGGGTTCAGCACCAAAACATACGCTGATGCTCTCAGATTCTATCCAGAGTAGAGTCATTCGCCTGGTGGGTGACGCCATCCTCACTCACTCTTCGACATCATTGGAACACCGTAGAAAGGTCGACGACCTTTCAATTTTCTATCAATACTTCCACAGGAAATGTTCTTCACTTCACTAGCAATACCAGCCAGACGAACTAGACAAGCCCAGTCAGCACATCCTTTCGTTGTCAACCTCGAAAGTTGTCGAACAGCAGTTTATCAAAACTCCTTCATCCATAGAACGGCTAGGCTCTGGAATTCATTGTCTGAGGAAGTATTCAGAAAAACATATAATCTCCAGAACTTCAAAGTGAATTTCAATACCTACCTCCTGTCCCTATCCTGCCTAGGAACGCACGATGTTCTATGAACATTATAGGGATTTCCTTTCGTGCGCTCCAAGCGACAAGCGACATATGCCCCTGAAACATTGATAGAACACCTTTCTTTGACTTCTCATAAAAATCGAAATGAATTGGACCTGCTGAATTACTTTTGTATCGAAATTAACCCCGAGTTGCCGATGCAAGAAATACTTTGTTTTATATTCGCTGGAACTGATATAAAAATCAAAGTAAGTCACACCAGATGAAGATCAGATACTCATGAGTCCAGACCAATATGACAAAGGAGAAAATAATCTGCATCGTGGTATTGAAGAGACTATCAGATGAATACGACAGAAATAAAGTATGTCACAAAGCCAAACTGTGTAGGAAATATCTCAGTAACCCATTAGTTATAACAGAGACACCCCATACTGCTTTCGAACGAACATGGACATTGTGAGAGTCTCATTTGAAAATTATTTATATTTTCAACATTTTGTAACCCTCCTACGAAGCCACTGTGATAACGGGCGAGAATTCGACAATACTCTAATAAAATACTTGTGCTTATTGTACGACATCAAGATATCTTTCTCTAGCGTAAACCATCGAACGGCTCTATCGAAAGATTTCATGGACACTCCTCGAAATGATTCGTGCCAATATGGCAGAGAACCCAGATGAACATTCCATCAATATTCTTCCATATGTCATAACAATCCTACTAATGAAAATGAATGAATATGACCACGAATACAACCAATATTAATATGAGAATATTTCACCATTTTTCGAGACTACATTGCACAATGCCGATTCTCAATATTCCACCCACATTTGGAAACTGCAATTTCACCAATATCGCGAAATGTTCACATTTTTTCTCGCCACTATCACTCTCACAATATTTCTTCAATATTTCCGTTATATTGCACCTAAATTGTCCCAATATATGTGTCCTACTTGGGTTAGAGCTTTCATCATGGTTCTAGAGCAGTAGAAGTCGAAATTTGAGATGAGAAACTGCAAGCAAAATCAAACTGCATTCAATTTGAGAGCAAACATCTTCCTGGCAGGAATCATTCAAGTGTCATTGAATGACATTTGATTTTTGAACTGTTATTGCAAGCGCATGAGTAGTTTCGACTTCCGCCCTAGTACAAGAGATGAATAATTTTTGTTCTTGTATACCGTATATTGACGTGTTTCTTCGTTCACTACTAGCAGTCCTGAGCGAGAGAGAGAGAGAAAGCGCTGAATTGCTTTAGGGTTCAACCATCTGGCGAACGCTCATTTCGAAGTCTTTAAAGCGGTCACGTCACCCTATATCGCATCTGTGGAGCTCACGGAATAATAAAATGAGATTCGCACAACATCTGCGATACTTATGGAAATAATTCTGCACGAAGTGATTATCGAAATTTCCAGTATTATTTTCATGTTCATTTCCTGAAATATCATCTTGTTATTCCTTCGAGATATAATATAATTTATAATCCAATTAGTCAACACATCTTAGGAAGCTTCTCACATTCACGAATCAATCATTGGAATTGATAATACGTTCGAATATTGATCTATTCACCACCCCTCAATTCTCCATTCGTTGAACGAATTGAAATTTAATTTTTTCTCAACATCTAGTTCTAATCGCGATCATTACTCTTGAGTAGTCAATTTACTCACGGATCGTCACAAGCCCAGATATGTTGGATTTTCAGCGCAAAGAATCAGTCAGTTATATCAGGAAATACCAGCGCTGAAGAAACCTTCACAACACATAAGTGCTTATGTCGACGACAATGTCGTGCAGAAGGCACTTTTTATGTAGAACTACATCAGGATTATTCCCAGATAAACGTCTGTATCAGTTAATAAGTACCTAGTTCTTTCGAAGTTCTAATAAACAGCATGTTGTTCAAACGAGAAATCGAATTAATGAACCCAAACTATTTTTCATCTAGGTCACACAACAAATCCTTGTATATCTTGTTCATCAAATTCTGATTGTAGTATCCATGAGTTGCGTGATCATCCGATTCGAACAATATGCAAACCTTCTCACGAATGATATTTTGCTTATGATAACTTTAGAATAACGACTTGGTAAGGGCTCTCGATTTTTGAGCTCATGTTTTTTGAATATGTGCATGTTATAGTATTCATTTGATTGATTGAGACCTTCAATGAATTTGCTGCAGGAAGGTAAATATTTTCTATAAAATTCCCGACATATGTCCATGTTTGATGTATTTGAATACATTCTGCAAGTGATATGGTGAATATATCCCTCCAGGGGTAGCTGAAACTACCCACAACATTTATTTCTTCGAATGCAACCATATGGCTTGTGGCCCCTCTTCAGGGAACTGGTGAAAAGGGGAATTCAGAGTACTGATGAAATTTTAGTTATTAGTACGTTTGAGGTTTGCATGGAATCTAGATAATGTGCGGCTTTGATTCATTCTCAACGTAACAATTGCTCAGAATGTGTTTCTAACAATTCATAGCGAATGTTTCCTATAACATATATCTGCTATTTCATACCAGTGTGATCATACAGTAGCAGAAAAAAATCTAGTTTGTATGCAGTTCAATCGGTTCAGAGCGAACTGTTTCGCTGAGAATCTGAATTTTCTTGCACATGCGTTGAAAATCATGGGACTTCATTATTGAGTATTTTTTCAATTTATGCATTTCTCGACCGTGCTCAAAATGGTAATCTGATCAGTAAACTGGATTCCACTTTCAACCAGCTTTTCAATTGTAATTCACACGTCATAAGGTTGCATTTGAGGAAATTATGTTGGGACTGATTTCACCTACCCTTGAAGAGTTTGATAGATAAGCTTTATTGTCTAAAATGACCACATTTTGTCGACGAAGTCAGTATCTTGCGATACATTGATTGCAAGATTATAAATGAATAAAACAGGGCAGGAATATATAAGGATAATACAGAACAAAAATATATAAAATAACAGAAAAGTTTCATTATTATTAAAATCAATAATATGAATCTCTAATAATTCTCACATATCATAGAAGGACTAGAATTTGTAGGCAAAGTATTCATCTAAACTGTACAACCTTTTACCACTAACATATCTTTGACAGATCTACGGAATTTTTTCGAATCATTGATCATAGTTGTACATTCTGGTAAATGATTGTGAATCCTTCTATAAATTAAGGATTGTCTCGTTGAAGATGAACTAGGCAGAGGAAGAGCAAGGTTTCTTTCATCACGCGTAATCTTGTATATGTTTGCGTTCATGAAATTTCCTTTATATTTGTGAAGCAAACAGACTGTTTCTGAAACGAAAATTCCAAAGCTCGTCTATATCTTATTGTTGTGAAACATTGGCCTGCATGAGTCACGCGGCTTGAGTTTGAATACAAATCTCAGAGCTCGTTTCTAAAGGACGAAAACACTATTCAAGAGACCAAGCTTGCAATCCAAGTTGACGGGACATCACATTGACTGCGAAGCAGCCAGGATATATTTTTTTTAAGAGCTGATATATGATGGTCAAACTTCAAATTGCTATCTATGTGAACACCAAGAAATTTCGTGACAGACTTGCTCTCAACGAGTTGATCTCCTAGAGCAATTTGTTCAATCTCTGACTTGAAAGTCACCAAATTTGTTTTAGAAACATTCATATTCCGCGCAAAATATTGGTGAGCACATTGAAAAGTTGACGTGTCTCGTGAATTCAAAAAAAAATCGAGTGAGACCATGGATGCTTGGCAATTACAAATCAACGGACGTTTTGAAGTGTGGCGGGGATAATTGATCTGAGCCTCATATCAACTGCAGCGATGAGGAACTACATAGATCTTCAATATATCTTTGTAGACGATGGCCAGGATGAATATCCATTAGAAAAAACGAATTGAAGATAGGGGGTTGGAGAAACTGTATTTTGAAAATCATTCCTGACATGTTGGCTAATCAGACATTTGTCAGGAAGTCTTTCGAAGTCCTCTCCACAAAGAGAAGCGAGTAGAAATGGAAACCAATTCAATTCTCAGAGATAAAATACGTAATGAACACAGATGGCTCAACAATTTCAAATGGAAATGAAGCTGCTTTGTTCAGGATGGAACCGAAGTCATTCAATCTCGAAAAGTGAGCTACAATGATTTCTCGAGCAAATTTTTGCGCTTTTGAAGAGACTCGACTAACATATTCCGAGATGATCGAGATATCAGACAGTGAGGCTCTTGAAACATTGAGCTGTAGCAACATGGACGCCGAGGTGGTATTTAACAGCATGAAATTCCTAGATGGGAATACCAGCGTTATTTTGTCATGAATGAGAGTAACAAGTAGGAATTGAATCTGTGTTTACAAAACTGGTGGTGGTGTCACCACGAGTGCGGCTAAGCAATTGTTTCAGATGCGGCAGCACGGGAAAGATTCAATTGTACAGTAAACTGTATTAACCTCAGAGTTGGGACATAATAAATACAGTTGTGGTAATGGTGATGAATAAACCTATTAAACCTGAGATCACTCAGCCTACATGCATACTAAGAGTACAAGATTGAACCGAATGAAACTAAGTCCCAGAAACATTTTAGTGTTCGTTCAACAATTCCAATTACTGTAGTTAGCAAAACGCAATATTGAGTACCTGCGGACATTCGAAATTATATGTTTCATCGTGCAACATACCCGAGTCGCTACTAACTCAAACGGTCCTGTTTCATGTGGGCTCCCACTTAATTGTGAATCAGCTAGTTTTCAAAGTGCAAAATTTTGTTGTGTTATATGGATTTATTCAATTAAAGAGCTATACATTTCCATACAGTTATTACGAGATAACCGGGTTATCCGTAATTGAAATATCTGATTGAATCAACCGAATAAGTGGCGTCTACATCGAAATGAATACGGATAAAAAACTCGACTCACTCATAAAAACTGTGTCTGAAATAAAAACCGACATACAGGTGATAAAAAAGGATATGAATAATCTTATTCAAGAAAAGGCTGAACTCAAAACCAGGGTCAGTAAAATGGAATCGAAATTGATCTACATGGAGAAACAACAAGAACTCAACGATGTAATTTCCTTCGGACTGCCAGAAACTGACTTTTCAACAAATGAGGATGTAATACAAGGAATCATATCAATTTTCAATACAAAATTGAATGTTAGTCTCGATACCAATCATTAACTCGATGTACACAGAATCAGAATCTGAGGTACAGAAATTCATGTAGAAATTATTTCGCAAACTATCATTATTTACTTCAACCACCTTGTATATGTTACCGTGAAAGACCGAAATTAGTGATTGTTGACATACACCGGTTAATGTCAACACACACCAAATGTATTGGTGAAAGACCGAATAATTATTAGTATCAATATAAATTCGGTCCTTCACCGGTAGATGTCGACAAACATATATGAGCTTTGGTCGATGTCAGAAACGACGGGTACTAACAGAATTGTCGCCAGTCTTGCACAAGGTTTCATTGAAAGTGATATTATAATCTGTACTCGATGACTACTGCAGTGAATAGCGAAGGAAAATGGCACCTTGAAGTAGAATTCCACCCGTGATCAATTTGCAATTTGCAAAGAAAAGTTCATTTTCATGGATGAGATTTCAGCTCAAGAAATTTCGGTAAGATAAGCAGCTTCTGCTAATTCAAAAAGCGGAGGGCAAGGCTATATACGCTGTAACTGCAAAAACAAGTGTTCCACGTCTAAATGTAGCTGTAGAAACAGGAGCCTGCTTCTGTGTAATTCAAAGTGTCATGGAAGCTTAAGTTGTTTCAATAAATAAGGTTGCCATACTTTCACTCTGTTTTTTCAAATTCTAGTTCAAGGAGTACAATATGCATTTTATTTCCATATTGATATTATGTTTGTTGTGTTTGTCTTAAGTTCAACAACTTCTTAATGTTCAATTGAAACCTTCTTCCATGATATATTCAAAATAAAAAATGTTTACGAATGAGTACTTGGTATGGTTGACCGCCAGCAATGAAAAGACTAATCGAGCTCATCTGGAATCTTTTCATTTTCTGATATTACCATGCGTATGGGCTCCGTGGCCGAGTTTGTCTATGCGCTGAAATTCGCTAGATAGCCGTTCACGATGCGGAGGTACTGTCGGTTCGAATCCGGCTATCGGCTGAGCATTTTTCTTTGAATGTGTGATTCATGGTTGTAATCCTGGCAGCACCTCATTGCCCTAGAAGTGGTTCGGATTCCACTATAAGCTGTTGGTCCCGCTCTCCCTAACCCCGCACAAGTTTTGACTTCTGGGGAGTTGGTTCCCAACTATGAAGTAGCGATATACAAAAATATACAATAATCATGTCTGTAACATTGATTTTGTGATATCTAGTTTTTTCAGTCATTTTTTCTCCACACAAACAACTTATATTGCATGCGACTTGTCTATCCATTTTCCCTAAGCTCTATGCGATGAAGATACACCGAGATATAGTTTCACTGTAATACTTCTCAATATTATGTGTCTGTATAGGTATACCTGTTATCTGCAGATATGTTACAAATCTGTATCTTTTGGGAAATAAATATCTATCTATCTAAAAAAAAAATCTATCTATCATACCACAAATACGCTAATTCATAAGTGGTGCAAAAAAAATCGGACAAAACCACTCAAAAACTGACTTCGGACGCCATTCCTCTGAGATGTCGACACGACTGACCGACGCAAACTCAGAGATATAATCAGGAACACCATATCTACGATCCCGCCACATATCAGAACTTCATAATTTTTCATACGAAATCAACCATCTTTGGTCCCTAAGGACTGGACTATATGCGAAAACAAAAGCAGTGCTGTATTCTCAGCGCTCCCTATATAAATCGATAATCTAGTAGCAGCCAGTGGCAATTGACATTCAAGGGTCGGGCGTAAAGATTCCTTTTGGAGAAAAGAATACTCATCTAATAACATGCAAGGATGAAGTAGTTGTACCCAATAGCATCTCATTGATTTTGCCTGATTCGTGTTGAGTATATGTTCTCCCGGAATCTAGAAAAACCAAGTGAAAATAATGAAAATGATAATAATTATCTACTCTTGTGACCTATCTGCCAACCTGTGTACATTTCCGAATGTACTAAGCAGTCATGTGGTATTACATAAAAAAAAATGACTTCCACAATTTCTCATACTGTAACGTAGAATGTATAGGCAGATCCAATTGAGCATCATTATATCACTGACGAAAATTTATAAGAAATATAAAAGGGTATATCCATCAGAAATAGGCGATAGAATTCGGCCTTCATTATTATGTTTTTTCGAATGCATCAGCAAGTTTGAAATTATATTTATTATTTATTGTGTCTCTACATTGCATGTTTCAGTTGAAGAAATTGAAACAATAATATTGTTTTTCGAATGATATTCTTCACGAGGATTCATTATGAGGAGTGTTCCCCCCCGTAAATAATTGTATCATCTTATTTGAGTAGTTGAACCTCAGTTGCAACATCAATAGGAATCGAGATAATCACGAAAACCATTTCAGAGCAATATTTTTGACGTTCAAGTTGCTGCCAGATGTTTGGTATAGCTCCTATCTCATGAACTCTTGGGGCGTTATCCTGGACACCACTATACAAGATGTTTCTTAATTCAGTATCGGAGGTTACGACTCTTTCTTTCTATAACGATATGTGCGATTCGTTACCGGTTTACAGAGAGCGTTGAAATTTTAAGATTTCCCTCTTCCGTTATAGTCCATTGGGTTTTCGACATATTCAGATCAAATTCGAGACATATAGGTTACGTTTTGATGTTCACATTATACAGTATACCAGGTGATTGTGAGAAACTACAGGAAATTATTCTTTCATGCTGCTTATGCTTATTCAGCTGCATGAATTTTTTGTGGTGTGCCACACTTTTTCGTCTCATATGATTATTTCACATTCAAGACCGTCATCGATGTAAAAGAATATTATAACCCGCTAAGATTAATTGTGATTCTGAAAAGGATGGGATCTATTTTCACAATGGAAACAATAAACGCTACATATTCAATCTGTGATCCCAATTACAAGTTTCCAAACATATCCTGAAGAATAGAAAACCTAGCAAACAATGAATTTTCATAAAAGGCGCGGAAAGTAAGAAATTCTCGATACTTTAACACTGTAAAATCGGTAACGAAGCGTTCGCGGACAAATATTTCTATATAAACGAGTCTCAATTTGACCTGGAAAATGAGTCCTTAACATCTTGATACTGAATTCTGAAACAATCTGTATACCTGAGATCCAGGTTTATATCTCAGAATAAGATGAATCCGTATCATTATCCCAATTATAAAATATGAACCGTGATTGAGCGATCGCCTTGGCATAGACTGATAACTCATGGGTATTCTCTTCCTTTATGGAATATGTTGGGACAATACTCACCTTTCAAATCTCAGTAATTGCCAATTCCTGACACAACCTCCTAATCACAATCCTGAAGCACATGAATACCAAATCTTGATATTGAGTGATTACCATCAATGGAGTAACTCGGTCTCCGCTGAAATGAGCAGCAACGTTGAATATTACGAGGAAAATAACAAGTTTTTTGCTAGGCAGACGTCACAACAAATATTTCAAGAAGCCATGCAATGGTTCGCATTTTTTTTCATTTCATGTTCTGGTTCCCACGAAAAGGGATATCCTGTAATGTTCAGAGAACATCGTGAGAACCAAGGAAAATGAGGTAGGAATTGGTGTTCTTCTCAAATTCTCAGAGTTCATATGCCTCGGGAAACACCTCCCTTGGCAATGTGTTCCAGAGCCTTACTGTTCGTTGGATGAACGAGTCTTTGGAGAGAGATGTTCTGCAGGTCTCCAAAGTGACAACGAAGGGGTGCGAAGCCTCAACTCGACGAGTTAATCTCGCGGGGACTGCCAAGGGAGGAACAGTTGTCGATATTTCAGAAGAGCATTGTCCATGAAAATAACTTCAAAATTGAGTCAGATCGCCAACTTCTCTTGGGTGTTTCAGAGGAGTATGAAGAAGAACTGATTGCAAGTGTTCCTCAAGTGATTGGGAATAATTGTTCTCAAGCGATGAAATGAATGCGATTCATTGTATGAGGTTAGAGTTAAAATGTGATGATCACTTCGTGTATGGAACGAATTACGAAATTACGAACTTGATTTATCGAAATCATTCGTAGTGAACTTTTCCATCATTGATATTGCCTATACGATCAATAATGAAGCGATGATTTCTTTATACTTACCATTATTTCGTGTTTCCATAAATATTCTCTTGATGAAGTCTATAGCTGATGCCACTATCACTGTATCATCAATAGCTTAGTCTCGTTAGATATTATTTGTATGGTGAATCAGACATACCATCTCGTGTATTTCACATCAATTTATTGTGGCCTCAGTTATATGCTGCTGATAGACTTCCAAAAATTTCAATCATATTAGTGCATCTCTGACAATACATTTTTGTATAATTCAATTTTTGATTAAAAAATGCAGGTCGAATGGGTTTGAATCGATAGAAAATAAACCAATGATTATTATAACATAAGAACATCATTCGATACAGATGAGTCATCTACTTCACATCGTAACGTTTATGGAATTATGAGAAGAAATGATGTGGCATTATGGATCTTGAAAAAGCTCTGTATGTTCCATCAGTTGTGAGATCTCTTGACTCATCTGATGAGCAGTGTCCATTCCATTCTTGAATGAACACAGATCTTTTTTTTCTTCATCGCTTGCAGCACACGAAAGGAAATCCCTATAATGTTCAAAGAACATCGTGCGTTCATAGGGAGGATAGGGACAGGAGGTAGGTATTGGAATTTTTTCTGAGCTTCTTGTCCTGTATAGGAGGAAGAAAATTCATTATATCGAATTATACTAGAAAAGCTATATCAAAGAATGGAACCTGAAGCATCATAATCACACACAATGTTCCATCGCTAACCAAACCAAATTTTCAACCCCTCGACACGTGTTTCTGAAGGATAAGGAGAGAATGTAGATATCTGATTTGTTCTTCAACTTTTAAAGATTATGAGTTCTCGAGAATATTTTTTTTTGTCAAAGAATTCGACAGCTTCACCGTTCTGTAGACGAACGAGTTATTGTGAAGAGCTGTTCTGGCGGAGACTAGCACTTGCCGCTTCTGCAATGATGCGACCATAACCGCAGACACATACTTTGTTCATGTGAAGTATTTGTCCGCCAAAGGCTGAATCACATGACAGGTCTATCTCACGGCTACTGGGGTAGAAAATTTAACCATAAGGAAGATTCTAGGCTTCATCAAAAGTCTAGGGTAAGAAAAACAAAACTAGATGGGCGAGCCAATACGACCCATCTTCAATCTACAAGGTGCTGTTCGGCATACCTATAAAGTAAGTCAGACCAGTGAATAATCCATAGATGAAAACCGTTACTTCTATCCAGAGTGGTCAAAGATTACTCATAAAGGTACATATTACCAGCATATTTGAGTCCATCATCAACCAAATGTTAGTGTGCACACTCTTTTTACTGAGAAATGATAAAACGATGTCAACGATTATTGGTGCGTACAATTTTTCCAAAAGAAAACATTTTGCTAATAATAATCTCATCCTAGTATTGCTCAAATTCGTTTTTTCACTGCTAGATTGTTTCACTTGTCTGGGTACCAGAATACATGGTTCTCATTTTACCTTCGACAAAACACGAAACAAATTATTCTTTCATTTTCTTTTCTTTTCCTTTTCCTCAGGTTAGCGTTAAACCTTTATCCCTTGGATATTCTTCCACGCTTTCCTAGTGTCCACATTTTTTCACCATATGAAATCTTTCCTTTCATTATCATAATATAATCATCGATGAATTTCACAGAAATGAGCGTGCAATCCTTACTGGATATTCTCTCTCATAATTTGTCTACACTGAGAAAAACTGGTTAATTGAAACGTCTAGTTGGTATTTTTTTAGTACCGATAATTAAAAATATTTGGAATTTTATTAACAATGACAACGTATCCCTATTTCCTACAGATGACTTTTCTATTTTTCGACAATTATTTGTCATCAATAAAAATACTATTTGTGACAGAATTATCACAGTGTTGTCTATTCAGTCAATTAAAATTTCATATTGGGGTTGAGAAACCTCATTCTGGGGTTACTAACAACAGCTGACTATTTGCCACAACTGATGACACATTTATCGTAAAAGGTTTATTATTATTCATAGCAGAAATTGTTTAGCCATAACTAACAATATTAGTTAGTACTGCGTCGTTCGGGACCGCCTCGCGTCTCTTCGGGACCCACCGGCAAATATTGCATCTTGCATCTGTTTGTCTTTCTGTTTCATCATTTGAACTTGTATCTCAATAGTAGGTAGATCGCACGGTCGTCGAACTTGAACAAAATGAATAAAATAATTGTCTAGTGTAGCCGGGAGCGTCGGGTTCTTGATGGTTCACTGCTCTGTGTGTTTTCAAATCACTGTTTTGTGTTTTTTTGCACTTCGCGCTGAGCCATTTGGCATTTGGTTGGCAAAATAATAATTCGCAGTTCACCATCGTTATCTGTGCGTCACTAGTTATCAAGTTTAGATACCTATTCACAATTCAGTTCAGTCTACGACGGGCGACGGTGAGAAACGTCCAACCGACGTCACGTGTACACGGTGTATATTTATAATTCCCTCTCTTTTTGCTGAGCTGTGGCCTGTGGCAC
The DNA here is from genome assembly GCA_918026855.4 of Phaedon cochleariae. Lineage (NCBI taxonomy): Eukaryota > Metazoa > Arthropoda > Insecta > Coleoptera > Chrysomelidae > Phaedon > Phaedon cochleariae. Next base: position 25,200,505 of record OU896710.1, read on the forward strand.
TTACGGTGTGTGGTGTATTCCTGTTCACAATTCCATCGGAAATTGGAAGGAAAATGGCATACAAACTGTTATTATTAGAATGGGGCCTTGATTTTATCTGATATTAAACTATAAAGTTGCCAGAATAACTAAATTATATTTCAAACGTTACTAAATCACTTTTAATAGTAACTAGATTCCATTTCAGTCACAATTGAAAATTTAATTTGCAACAACACACTCACTATTAACGTCAGAAGAAATGAGTAATTGCCCCAACTGGGATAATTTGTTGTGATAACAAACATATATTGAAACAGTACTAACAATCTCATTGTCATAAATATGTATCTTGATTGTGGCAAATAGAACTTGGTATTATTCCTTAAAAAGGATTATTAGTTACCACAACAACGTCGTAGATGACTCAACTAAACTTTTCATTCGAGGCAAATAGGCGTTTCCAGAAAAACAGAATTAGTTATGGCAATAACTAATGCTTGCTGTCCCCTATCGTACTAAAAAAATTTTCTGTAGTTACTAATTTTTTAGTAACGGCTACAAATTTTTTCCCTCAGTGTATGTTCAAAAAAGCAAAAATAATATCAAATCGAATCCAAAACAATTCTGGTATTTTATTAACAATAAAAAAAAATCTACCTAACATTTTCCTCCAAGGCGATGTATCCGTGTTAGACCCCACTACAATATGCAACCTTTTTTCACAACATTTCCACAGTGTCTTTGTTTCTGATTCGTCAACAACAGATGTAACCGCGAAGGTGAATAACTTAAACATTTCCCTCTCCGCCATCACCTGTGAAGAAGTTATTTTAACTATACAAAATTTAGATGTGGAAAAATGCCCGGCGCCTGATGGAATTCCACCCTCATTCATTAAATCTTGTTGTAACTCTGTGGCAAATCATTTGCAAAAAATATTCAATATCAGCTTATGAAACGGTTCATTTCCCACAAAGTGGAAAATTGCTCAAATTATACCCATTTATGAATCCGGTAATGAGAATGACATAATCAATTATGGGCCGATTTCTCTCTTGAGACATTTTGCTAAAATATTCGAACCAATCTTAACTAGAAATTCATTTTTTCAATCCAAAATGTTAAATACCCCTAACCAACACGGTTTCTACACTAAACGATCGGCGATCACTGACCTCTTCCCTTTTATTCAGGATGTCTTAAGCGAGATGGACAACGGTAAACCTACCTGTGCTGTTTACACGGACTTCTCGAAGGCTTTTGACAACGTTCATCATCCTACTTTGGTTAGAAAGCTTCAGAACTTCGGTGTGCACGGCAATTTACTCCAACTATTGAAATTATACCTTTCAGATCGAACACAGTACGTAGTTATCAATGGTTATAAATCGAGGACCATGAAAGTCACATCTGGGGTACCCCAGGGATCCCACTTGGGACCCCTACTGTTCTCAATCTTTTCGAACGATGTTGATCAGTGTTTCAAATGGACCAAATTCAAACTTTTTGCTGACGATCTGAAAGTGTATCAATCGATAACCACTCAGGAGGACTACTAATGCTTTCAATTGGATCTTGATAGGTTCACAGAGTATTGTGCAGACAACAAACTTCAATTGAACGTTGGTAAATGTCACAAGATCATGTTTACCCGTAATAATCATCCTCCCACTTCCAATCTCGTACTGTGCGGTGAGGTTCTGGGAGATTGTGATGTCATCAAAGACTTAGGTGTTCACCTAGATACTATTTTGACCTTTGACGCACACGTCGGATTAACGGTGCAGAAAAGTCTAAGAAATCTTGGGTTTATTATGAGGACGACAAAATCCTCCCGAGACCCAGATGCTGTTAAATCGTTGCACAACTTCCTTGTGAGATCCTCCCTGGAGTATGCATCTGTCATCTGGAATCTCTTTCATAATGATCACTTCAATAGAATTGAAAATGTTCAGAGGAAATTCATTCGACACCTGAATTTTCGTTTTGATATCAACCCTGTAAAATGTATCAACCTACGTATAGCTTAAGAATTTGTGGTGACGGGTTTTATTATATAAGTTAAACAATGAGTTGGGATACAACGGTTTTTGGGAATTACTCATGATAAAGATATCGTTTGGGAATTAGTATTAAGAGAACGGTTGATGAATAAACACGTTAATAGTTATTACCAACGAGTCTAATTTCACAAGGTGCTTACAGTTCAGAAGTGGTGATAGTCTCATGCCCTTTGTATCGATAGTGTGTGTGAGTGGATATTGTAATCGAAATGCCGAAATCAAAGGGACAAAGTGAAAGTAGTTCGGATGAATCAGCTTCGTCAACTGAATTGCGGCCCAAGCGGCGTCGATACAACAGGGGGCGTAGTGAACGAATACTATTAGAGAAAAGAGTGTCAGTACCCTCAGAAGTCCAGTTCAATCGTTATGAAAGTGGAGATAACGCAGTACCTGGACCTTCGAGTGCTAGTGATGGAAGAATCGAAATATTAGAAAGTCTGGTGAGAGATTTGCGTCGGAAACTGAGTCAGACACAGGATAAGAACAATTTCCGAACTCTAGCGAATGCGGATTGTATCCCTTTGTTTTCACCGGAAACTCCTACTCTGAGTGTGAAAAAGTGGCTGGAAAAAATCGAGCAGTTAGCTGAAATACATAACTGGAGTGAGAAAACGATGATTTATAACATGCAGGCACGGCTTGCAGGATTCGCAAAGAAGTGGTATGAAAATTTAAATTCTTATTATTCTAACTGGCATGGATGGAAGAATGCCATGATTAAAATTTTCCCAGAACATCAAGATTATGCATGTCTGTTACGCAAATATTAAGATAGGGTCAAGTTCCCAAACGAATCCATGACAGAGTATTATTTTTGCAAAATGCAGCTAATAAATTGTTGTGGAATAACTGGCAAGAAAGCAGTATCTTGCATAATTGATGGACTGAATAATACAACCTTGCAAACGGGTGCAAGAGCTGGTAGATTTCATACACCAGAAGCATTATACGAGGAGTATTTATGTACAGTTCAAGGCAACCAAAAAGAGAACCATCGAAATTTCCGTTCGAGAGACAATACTCATTTTTCTATAATCAAGCCGGTCATGGAAAATAAACGCCCATCAAGAAATGACATACGGTGTTACAATTGTAACGAGAAAGGACATGTCTCTACGCATTGTGTCAAACCAAAAATTGAATGCAGCCACTGTAAACGACTGGGGCATACGAATGATTCTTGCAAACGTAAACGCAGGGAACATTTTCAAACAGGAAAAACGTTTGTTACAACTACTGTAACGACAGAGAAGCCCGAATCTAGTCATGATTGTTATTTCATCGACTGTATTATAAATTCTGAACCAGTCAGAGGATACGTGGATACCGGCAGTGGTGCGGTTACACTTAAGGAAAGTGTTGCTCGTGAATTAGGTGTTACTTGGGCTCCAACGAATATAACAGTGATCGGGTTCGGTGGAGGATCGGCAAGTGTTGTTGGTGAATGTGAAGTAAATCTTCAGGTTGACTTGGCAGTAGCACAGACAAAGTGTCTTATCGTGCCTGACGAAATACAGAGCATTCCTGTTATTGTTGGTCAACCGTTTATCAACCAAGATAGTGTAGTCTTACTTGTCAAGAGTAAACAAGTGAGGTTATTCCCGTCTAGCTCCGCTCTTGCCGAACTGGAAGCCAGTTCGCCAAGGAAGATTCCACTATGGGCAAATGAAGCCTGTGTGATTCCTCCCAAGACAATCGGACATATTGCAGTTTGCTCAAACAGGACAGATGTTCGAGAAGTATACATAGAGCATTGCTACCGAGAGTGGGAAATCAACCAGTATATTCTGCCGAATTGCATTACAACTTGTCGAGATGGGTGTATTCCGGTTCTGAATTTATCGGAGAATAGTCTGAACTTCAAGGCAGGCCAAACAGTAGCTCGCGGATTTGCTTGCGAACAAGATGCTAGCGTACAGGTGAGTTCATTTGCTATTTCTACTAACGAAAGAAAGTCCTTTATCTTATCAGATATTGAAAAAAATATCAATCCAAGAATAGATAAGGAAAATAAGCATGCTTTATTATCCCTTATCAATGAGTTCAGAGATTGTTTCGCAACAAATATGTCGGAATTAGGCAACACCGAAATCGAGCAGATGGATATCAATTTAACGGATGATAAACCCGTATCCTACCGTCCTTACCGGTTGTCTCATGATGAGGGGGAGCAGGTTAGAAAAATAACCGGTGAGTTGTTAGATAATAACATAATTCGCGATTCATATTCGCCCTATGCTAGTCCAATACTGCTCGTAAAAAAAAACGGGCGAAGCGCGTTTATGTGTGGACTACAGGAGTCTTAATGCTAAGACTATCAAACAACATTACCCATTACCAAGGATTGGGGATCAAATTGAGCGTCTAAATGGAAATAAATATTTTTGTTCTCTAGATCTTGCTAGTGGGTACCATCAAATACCTATGGCTAAAGATTCTGTCGAAAAAACTGCCTTTGTGACACCCGACGGGCATTACGAATATCTGCGGATGCCGTTTGGACTAACGTGTGCTCCTTCGGTATTCCAAAGAACAATAAACAAGGCCTTGGGTAATCTTCGCTTCACCGTAGCTTTAGCGTACATGGATGATATTCTTGTGCCATCTAGGAACCTTAAGGAAGGGTTAGAATCTTTAAAACTCATATTTTCTTGTTTGAGGGAGGCAAACCTTACTCTGAAACTAACTAAATGCTATTTCTTTAAAGAAGAGGTCAATTATTTGGGATATGAAATCAGTAGTTTGGGTGTGCGACCTGGCCTTGCAAAGGTTGTAGCGGCCGAACAATTTCCTGTACCGACAAATGTTAAACAAGTCAGACAATTTTTGGGGCTGACAGGGTTTTTCCGACAATTTGTTCAAGATTATGCAATGATTGCTAAGCCTCTAAGTAATCCATTGCGGCAAAACGTGGTGTTCAGATGGGACGAAGTTTGTACTACGGCATTCAAACTATTGATACAAAAGTTATCGAACAGACCAATTTTGACCCATTTTGACCCACTCTCAGCTACCGAATTGCATACGGATGCATCTAAGGATGGTATCGCGGGCATTCTACTACAAATTAGAAACGGCGATTTGAAGCCTGTGGCCTACTTTAGTAGACAAACTACCAAACAGGAAGAAGGGTATCACTCTTACGAACTAGAAACACTAGCGGTAGTGAATTCAATGCAAAAGTTTAGAGTTTTCTTAATTGGAATTAGTTTCAAAGTAGATACTGATTGTAACGCTATACGCACTACATTGACTAAACGACATTTAATTCCACGCATCGGGCGCTGGTGGTTAACTACACTTGAATTTGACTTCTCGGTCGAGTATAGACCTGGGACAAAAATGTCACACGTGGATGCTTTGAGTCGGCATCCTGTAAACTGTGAATTTGGAGAGAAAGTGTCTCTAACACATATTAAAATAAGTGAGGGTGATTGGGTTCATGCAGCACAACTGGCAGATGAAAGATGTAAATACGTATATAAAATTCTAGAGAATAACTCCCCTAAAGACAGGGAGGATCAAGATATTTTGAGAAACTATAAATTAGAGAAAAATCGTATTTATCGAAAAACAAGCGAAGGTCTTCGCTGGTTAGTACCAAGGACTGCTCGACGTCAAGTCGTTAGTTACTATCACGAAGGTCTTTGCCACGTAGGTTTGGACAAAACTGTGTTGGCGATTGCAAAATTATATTGGTTTCCTTCTATGAAAAGCTATGTACGTAAATATATATCTGGATGTTTAGCATGCCAGTATAACAAAGCGCCTAGGGGCAAGAAGTCGGGCTTCTTGAATCCAATAGAAAAGTTCGATGTACCAATGCATACCATTCATGTAGATCATTTGGGTCCATTCGTCACGAGCAATAAGAAAAATTCTTATCTCATAGTGGCGGTAGATGGATTCACGAAGTATTGTTGGGCAAGGGCTGTACCTTCTACGAAGACCAACCCGGTAATTAAAGTGTTCCAAGACATTTTTGATATTTTTGGGGTGCCTAAAAGAATTATTTCAGATCGAGGTACAGCGTTCACCAGCAAGATGTTCGAAGAATTTTGTGCTAGGGTAGGGATAAAACATGTGTTGAATGCTACAGCAACACCAAGGGCAAATGGTCAGGTGGAACGTTTCAATTCCACGATTTTGGGAATATTGTCAGCATCTTCGAATGATGAACGCACATGGGATCGGCTCATTCCGAAGTTGCAATGGTCGATCAATTCTACCGTAAACAAAACAACTGGGAAAAGTCCTCATGAGTTGTTGTTTGGTTATCAACCTAACGGTACGAACGATTCTGTTCTGGCATCGGAAATTAGTATTCCTGAGTCAGTAACAGTCGATAAAATCCGCCAGGAAGCGAGGGATATGACAACCAAACAACAAACCAAAATGAAGGATAATTTTGACCGCAAACGAATACATCGGTCATTTGCTGTTGACGATTTGGTATTGCTGTTACGTAATAAACCAAGTAATGATGGTAATAGTAGAAAGTTACTACCAAAGTATGATGGTCCATATATCATAACAGCTGCCTTAGATCACGACAGGTATGTTATAAATGATTTACCTGGGACCTCGCGTTCCCAGAAAAGTTACACAGGTATTTGTCCTAGTGAGCGACTTAAACGTTTTGTCACTCGCCAAAGTAGCGAGGACGAAGATGACGATGACGATTTCCCTAAGAGTCAGCCGACCAGTGTGAGTGCACCACACTGAAGAACGCAAGGCGTTATTGTCCTCTTACGAAAGGGGCAGCGGATACTAAGAAATGTGTCCTAAGAAAATCAAAGGTATATGGCTGTTAAGAATAACGAAAACGGGAAATCTTGACATACATAAGAAACTCACAATTCTCATATATTTCATGTATATTGATTAAATTTTGGTTACAGATACAGAGCGTTCGTATTTTCGGGGACGAAAATTAGCTGCGGATGGCCGACTGATATCAACCCTGTAAAATGTATCAACCTACGTATAGCTAATTATATCAAGAGAAATACCATTCCAACGACCCCAGCAATTCCAAGAAGCCAAGACGCTATCGCAACTGCGTCAGCTGTTTTCATCTCCGATGCTACTGGAGCTGATACGTAGCTTCAGCAGTCTTGATATTGCTCCAATACAATTTAGATGCAATTTATGACAATCAAATAATTTTATAATAAATAAAAATAAAGGTTTTGGTTCAAACTCATCCTGAGGAACTTAATTGGCGCAGTCGGGTAGGATAGTCAGGAAAATCCATCGTGGAAATTTTGTCTATTTTAATAGTTAACTGACTATCGGGAAAAGTGCCTACTTTCCATTCATCTATCGAAGAAAGGTTGGAAGTGGAGTGCTGGAACGAGAAACCATCAGAGACGAGGCGAACCAAATACCAGGATTAAGCAGATCGATCATCAATGGAGAAAATCGTACTGTAAGTCCTTCCATTCCGCATGTCAGACTCCTCTAGTGAATCCTCATCCTTCCGCGATCGTACAGATAAGCTAGAGTTAGAATTAGGTGAACCCAACAGTTCAGAAATCAATACAGAATTAGATAATTTGACTCAAAGTTTGAATTCAATTAGCTTGACTGAAGAAACACAACTTATAATGTCTCTTCCAAATTTTACTAAAGTTCATGCAGAAACGATTCCAGACTTTGACGGGGACGTCAATGAACTGAATTTCTTTCTAGAGAGTATAGATAGCATCGTAACACACTTTTATGACGTTGCTAATCCGAATAATTTTCAGAATGTAATTATTTTGAGAACAATTATTAGTAAATTGAAAGGTCCAGCTAGGGAAGTTGTGAACATCAGCTGTTCTAGTACCATCAACGAAATAAAAAATGAACTCATTACAAATATCAGTGATCCTCGAAACGAATATTGTTTGTCACTAGATTTGAACAACCTGAGGCAGTCTAATAATGAGAGCCCTTATCAATTTCACGATAAAGTTCGAAAAATTCTGAACACTATATCCAATTATTTGGCTATTCATGAAAGTGATAATAATGTTAGGAAGTTCAAGCAAAAAATGTATAACCAGCAAGCATTACAAGTATTTTTGGCAGGATTAAAAAATCCCTATGGCATTATGGTACGCACCAAAGACCCCAAATCTATGCTTGAGGCTATGAATTTCATAAGAAACGAAGATAACATCCGGTATTTACAAAATTCTACGAATCCGAACCAAAACCAATCGAATTCGCAACCGAAAAGGTCATTCAATCAAACTCAAACAAGACCGAATTTCACTTCGAATAATTCTGTTCCGAGAAATTCACAACCTCAACATTTTGCGTTCACACGACCACAACAATATAATAATACACCTACTCAAAATTTTGCAAGACCACAAAACTACATGCAAGCCGGTACCAGTGGCCAACAAAACCAAACATTTCCAACAGGCCCCATCAACATTCAACCAAGATATAATAGTTTCCAAATATTTCCAACAAATCAACAGGTTTTCGGAACCCCGAAAAATGTATGGAAACCAAACCCGAATGCGAATATAAACCAGTCAAAACCTACACCTATGAGTACAACATCCCGGCAACCCACGATCAATTTCAAACCCAATCAATCAAATCAAAGATGGCATACAGAACAATTACATAATACTGAACAATTTGATGTACCCATTAACGAAGAATATACCGATTATTGTCAACAAGAAAGCGTTGAATACGATACAGAAGATTGTTTCGAATTCGCGGAAACACCCACGTATGAAAATAACGAGGATTTTCAACGGGACAGCCATTCGAAACCCAGCACGTAATTCAATACCATAGTTCATTCGATAAAAGGCAACTACCTTACATCGTAATTAATGAACCTCCCCTCAAATTACTTGTTGACACAGGAGCAACCAAATCTTTTTTATGCCCTGAAATTGTCGATAAATATTATTCAAATTATAAAGTTAAGGATCCATTTGTTGTTTCCACAGCATTTTCATCGTCACAACATGATTTTTCAGTAACTATACCCGCGTTCGCAGAACTCAATGATAAAAGGCATCTGAAATTCTATGCTTACAAATTTCACAGTGTGTTTGATGGACTTCTAGGAATAGATACCATACAACTCTTGAATGTAAGTCTAGATTTTGCTAAACTGCAGTTTGTAACAAAAAACGCTATTATTCCATTGAAATATTTCAGTGCCGTACCTAAATTATTTTTTGAAAGAAATTTACCAGGTAATACTGTAACCCAAATTAAAATTCCCGTAACCATTAAATCTGGAGAAATTTTGGTTCCACAGCAAATTTTTCAGAATTTCAGAATTCCTGAAACAGTCACCACGTCAAAGAACGGTTGGGCGATTGTTGAAGTTTTTAATAATTCCATTTACGATTCTAACCTTACTTTACTATATCCAATTCAATCGATACCTATACAAGACAATTTTGAATACTTCAACATGAATTTTGTCAATTATTCCGAAACCAATAATCAATCCGACATAGACAAACTGATAAGGACTGACCATTTGAACATAGAAGAAAAATATTAAATTTTAACGTTATGTAAAAAATACGCTGATATATTTCACCTAGACCAAAACGCACTAACATTCACTAACCAAATTAAACACCGAATTTTGACTCGTGACGAAATACCAGTACACACAAAATCGTACCGATATCCCTTTGTTCATAAAGAGGAAGTAAACACTCAGATTCAAAATATGCTTCAACAAAATATAATTCGAGAAAGTAACTCACCTTGGAGCTCTCCCATCTGGATAGTGCCAAAGAAGGCAGATAGTTCAGGAAAGAAAAAATGGCGGATCGTGGTTGATTATAGGAAAGTCAACGAGAAAACCATCGAAGATCGCTATCCTATACCCAACATCAGCGACGTGTTAGATAAACTAGGGAGGTGTAACTACTTCACCACACTTGATCTGGCCAGCGGTTTCCACCAGATCGAGATGCATCCGGAGGACGTCCAAAAAACAGCATTCAATGTGGAAAATGGACACTATGAATACCTCCGTATGCCCTTCGGTCTGAAAAACGCCCCAAGTACTTTCCAAAGAGTTATGGACCACGTCCTCAAAGAACTGAATAATAATATATGTCTTGTTTATCTTGACGATATTATTATTTATTCAACTTCGTTACAAGAACACATAGTGAATCTCAAAAAAGTATTTTGCCGTCTTCGCGAAGCTAATATAAAAGTTCAGTTAGATAAATGTGAATTTTTGAAGAAAGAAACAGCCTATCTAGGACATATTATAACTACTGAGGGTATAAAACCGAATCCCGATAAAATAGTAGCTATTAAAAAATTTCCCATACCTAAAACTACCAAAGAAATCAAAAGTTTCCTAGGTCTGTTAGGGTATTATCGTAAATTCATTCCGGATTTCGCCAAAATTACTAAATCCATGACGTCATGTTTAAAAAAAGGAAGTAAAATAGATATCAATAATCCTGAGTACATCCAATGTTTTGAAACTTGCAAAGAGCTGTTGACTAATGACCCCATACTTCAATATCCCGATTTTTCGTTACCTTTCAACCTTAGCACGGACGCCAGTGCCTTTGCCATTGGAGCTGTGTTATCACAGGGACCAGTTGGTCAAGATAGACCTGTAGCATATGCATCAAGGACGTTGAATCAAGCGGAGCAAAATTATAGTGTGATAGAACGAGAACTTTTGGCCATAGTATGGGCCACCAAGTATTTCCGGCCTTACTTGTATGGACGGAGATTTTCAATTTACAGTGACCACAAACCACTGCACTGGCTTTTCTCTATCAAAGATCCTAATGCACGCCTTACAAGATGGAGACTCAAACTTGATGAGTTTGATTACACCATTCTCTATAAAAAAGCAACACTCAATACCAATGCCGATGCCCTCTCCCGGATAACAATTAACGAAATTAATATTAATGATTCATATACCGGTACAGAAAAATGTAATGAAAATAGGTCAACAAAAGTAAAGCCATTCTCGACTTCAGTAAATCCAAATTTCGAATTAGATAACGAATCAATATTAGGAAATATCGATGAATCCCCCAATTTAGATGATACCAATACAGAAAGCGAACAGGACAATGAAATTCATGATAGTGATAACGAAACTGTTCATACTAGCCAAGAAAACCCCGTATACGAAGTCCCGATCTCAGAAACACCTATTAACAACTTCCAAAATCAGTTATTTCTGAGAATAGTATTACACTCTCCAGTTGTTCCTAGAATAAAGCGATTATTCGAAAATAAAACTAGAACGGAGATTCAGATTTCCTCTAATAACTTTGAAAATGATATCATAAATACTTTCAAAGAGTTCACTATGACAAAGAAAACGTTTGCAATTAATTTGGACCGACGAGAATATATCCCTCGATTTTGCGAAGTCCTGAGAAATACGTTTAAAAACTCCGCATTTAAAATCATTCTTTGCAATAACGTATTGAAAGACGTGACATCAGTCGACGAAAGGCAAGAAATTGTTCAGGATTACCACCTCGGTAAAACTAACCACCGCGGAATAATCGAAACCGAATCGCAAATAAAACGTCGTTATTATTGGCCAAATATCAGAGGCACAGTCACGAAATACATCAATAATTGCGAAATATGCCAAAAACTAAAATATGACAGAAACCCACCAAAACAGAAATTTGAACTGACACCAACTCCAAACAAACCTTTTGAAGTCGTACATGCCGATACATTCACAATTAAAAATCAAAAATTTTTGACAATAGTAGACAAATTTTCAAAATATGCGCAAGCATATCCATTGACAGGACTTACTGCTATCCACATAGCAAAAGGATTTATAAACTTCATGACCCATCATGGAACACCAAAAATGTTAGTACTTGATCAGGGCACTGAACTCAAAAATAATGTAATACAAGAATTTACAGCTTTACATAAAATACAAGTTCATTACACCACTGCTTGGAACCCGAACTCAAATTCAATCGTTGAAAGATTTCACTCAACGCTCATCGAACATCTTAGAATTGTCCAAGAAACGCGAAAAGATCTAAATATTCTTGATCAAATGCCATACGCCGTATTAGGCTATAACCACGCCATACATTCAGCCACAAAACAACGCCCTATAGACATAATCACTGGCCATTTGGACAGTAACAGTCCCTTTGACATAGATATCAACGAAAAATTATACGAAAACTACATCAGTAAACACAAGGAATGTACAGGAGAAATTTACGAACAACTCAATAAACAAATGTCCAAACAAAAAGAGATCATTCTCGAAAAAATTAATGTAGATCGTCACGATCCACTCACCTATGATCCAGGTACTTTGATCTATCACCAAACTAGATCACGAAACAAAGCTTGTCCCAAATTCAGGTCTCGACCTCTTAAGAAAAACAACAAAATAACTATTCAGGCCGTGAAACTTACCAAAAACCACCCTGGTAAAATCTGTCGCAAAACTATCACCTATCATAAGAGTAATTTGAGGCGACCTCTATCTAATCAGAAAATTGTCCCATTGCAGGCTTCTCCTCGTGCTTCCACTAGCCAAGACCACACAAGAAATCAAGCTGACTAACCTGGAATCCAACCCTGGCATATTACCATATAAGCTAGGAGATGCAAAATTAACAAGTACCTACCACGCTTTTATTCATTATTTTGATATGAATCCAATCGGAATCGAACTCGGAAAAATCGAGAATCAATTCAAAACAATTCAGCAAACAATTCATAGTAAAAACGAAATTTTTCATGAAGAACTGAAAACTATTCGAAATAATATTTTATTTCAACTTGATCAAACGAAAGCAAAATTTAACTTTCTACATTCTACTAAAAGAATAAAACGAGGCCTTATTGACGGTCTTGGAAGTATTTTCAAAAGCATTTCAGGAAACCTCGACGCAGAGGACGGGAAAAGATATGATAGTGCCATAGAGACTTTGAATTCGAATCAAAAACAAATAGTGACTACTCTGAACAAGCAAATTTCTTTGAATAGCAAAATAATTGATGATTATAATGAAACCATATCTTCAATCAAACAAAACGAAATACTAATTGCTGAAAAAATCAAAGAACTCAATGCAGAATTAAAAGAATTGATGTTTGATTACAATGGGTATCTCATAGCTAAGAATGCTTTAGATCAAATCAGTGCCGTACTCAATGTTTTAACGGAAATAATAAGCAATTTAGTAAACGCGGTTACATTTGCAAAATTAGAAACAATTCATTATAGTATTCTAAGAATAGAAGATTTGGAATTTATTATACAAGTCTTATTGAAAAATTATCCATCGGGAAACTTGATGTTTGGAAATCATTTTTCAACTTTGCACAAATATTATGACATACTCAAAGTAGAATCATATTATTCAAACGATAGGATTGTTTTCATAATTCACTTCCCTATCATGCTACCGGAAACCTATTCCTATTACCACTTATACTCAGTACCCACCAAGAACAATACCATTCTCGTTCCACCTAAACCATTCCTTGCCATGGGAAGTAAACTTTTCAAGTACGAAGACAAGAGATGCAAAAATACACACCCCACGTATTTTTGTCAAACCGATAATCAACTCCAGGCACCCGACCAGAATGATTGTATATTTCACCTACTCCAACTGGAAGCCGATGAACTTTCGACATGTGAACCAGTCCGAATCAAGATCGATCACGAGATCATCCAGCCAATCAATAATGTCCACTACATAGCTGTGTTTCCCTACGAAACAAAGGTCAAGGTTCATTGTCAAAAAACGGACCTAGCTACTCTTAAGGGCACCTACCTTCTCGAAGTGCCAACTGGTTGCAGTTTCCAAACTACAAAACACTTCTTTGCCAACACAGAAGACATCATTCCAGGCCAGGCGCTACTACTACCGGAAGTGAAAACCCCTAGAGCAAGTCCAAGTCATCTTCAAGAACTCCACCTCCACGACATACCCTTGGATCAAATAAATAAGCTACAAAGAGAGCAGGCGGAAATTCAACAAATTACGTTGAAGAATTCACCCCAAGATTTGTCATTTCAATGGACAATACCAATTTATATCGTCTTATCCTTATTGGCAATATATTGGTTTTCAAAGATCTTCAGAGCCAGATGTCTGACCCCAAGGGAAAACCAACCCTTGGCTACATCACCAACTATTTCCATTCCACTGAAGGAAATGCAAACTCAACATCTCCAGCTGCCCTCAAGAATCATCGATACCGACGAAGACGAATAACCAATAGGAGATCCACCCTCCGTATGGATCTCTCTAAGGAGGGAGGAATTATATCAAGAGAAATACCATTCCAACGACCCCAGCAATTCCAAGAAGCCAAGACGCTATCGCAACTGCGTCAGCTGTTTTCATCTCCGATGCTACTGGAGCTGATACGTAGCTTCAGCAGTCTTGATATTGCTCCAATACAATTTAGATGCAATTTATGACAATCAAATAATTTTATAATAAATAAAAATAAAGGTTTTGGTTCAAACTCATCCTGAGGAACTTAATTAGCTTAAGAATTTGTGGTGACGGGTTTTATTATATAAGTTAAACAATGAGTTGGGATACAACGGTTTTTGGGAATTACTCATGATAAAGATATCGTTTGGGAATTAGTATTAAGAGAACGGTTGATGAATAAACACGTTAATAGTTATTACCAACGAGTCTAATTTCACAAGGTGCTTACAGTTTCAACCATGGAAAAACTTTCTCCTCATACAATGCTGATGTTGAACACTACAAAATTGAAAACCTTCAACTGAGGAGAAAATTTTTCGACGTTCTTTTCATTTACAAAGTGGTCAACAATCTAATTGATTCTGACTTTTGCACCAATTCTCTCACTTTGAACTGTACTCCATATGCCGTGAGAAACAGACAACTCTTCACAATTGGACCTAGCTCTACTAACCCTCTACTGAAATCTCCCTTACATAGGTGCATAAATTCTTATAATGTGATAGGAAACAATTCTCTTGTAGATATTTTCACTACGAAAATATCCAGGTTTGAAACCAAACTGAGGCAAATTATTCACTCTTGACTTTTTTTCACATAATAATTAGGTATTGTAACCTCAATTGTAACGACTCCTCTTCAGCTAACTGAAATCAACCTTTTCCCATTTTCTGTTTCCTTATATTCCACTGTAGCAATCAATCTCACTTATATAAACTTCAACTTTTCATAACCTTCGATTGTTAACTGATGATAAGTATATTTTGTGCTTCTCTGTAATTGGGTCATTCGACCTGTTGAGTAGCCGGTAACCTATAAAAAAAATAAAAATAGAATAAAATAATCATCTTAATCAATCACATATCCCTTCCTCAATTGTACCTATTTTTCATATTTATCTCATCATCATTTACTCATTTCAATCATAGACGTTCGTCAGGAGTGAATGTTCAATCTGTTATTAGATGATTTCTCACATTCTCGTCCTGGGAATTCGTATATATTCATACTCTCAACTGAAATCATTTCATCAACTTCATGAAAGGTGCACTCATTCCTTGTATCCTGATATTTCTTTCAATTATCATCCAAATTGATTTATTCATTTTGGTATATTCCAAGTGTGAGGCATATAGGGACGGTTTCCAACAACTGCACTCGACTTTTACTGATGATTTCTTGATATTACTATCAGTTCACCTCTTCTGAAGACATCAAAACAATCAGCAGGGTTATTTCTGAGAAATCGAACGAGAATAAAACGACTAAACAACGACGAAAATAAAGAATAACATTCGGAATTTGAAATGTTTCTATGGTTCTCTAGGACTCTTCCTCAGAACTCAAGAATTCATCAAGAATTCAATTGAACAAGAGCTTTTTGACAGTAACGAAAAATCTTTTCTGGTTGGGTAGGTATGCAGAACTCTTATCAACTGAGAAAAATAACTTTCATATCATATCATAATCATGCACCGGAAATTCCAAATTAGCACCTCGCTTTCAATCGAATTGTAAAGATATTCATAGAAAAACAACTACTTTTCCGGCTAATACCATCGATGGATATCGAATTACATCTTTCAGATATTTGAAAGAATTTAATCATTTCCTCATTCACTCATTTTATTCCATTGTCTGGCAAATCCTTGATTGCAAACATTTTCCTCTCATTACATGACACCTATGTGCAATGCCTTGGCTTTGAGGGTCAGTATTCACCAATATTTCAGGATTCCTCCATACTTTCCTTCAACGAATTGGTGAGTTACCATTACCTACCTCATAGTGAAATATATCTCACAACTGAAATCGATCTATAACTCTCAAAATAATATCTTCTTCTCATAACATAGTACATAACTCACGTGTTATGTCTTAGCCCAATAGTGAGTTTTCACTAGTGTACTTGACAAAGCATCTGCCAAACCTCCCTTGCCGAGCTGGCTAGTAACCATTACTGAGCTCATTAGTAAACTCATAATAAAATACATCTTTTATCAATTCATCTCAAAAATCCATCAATATACAAATAGTCATCTCCAATATATCATAAATTCGATTATTTCTCTCTATATCATATTCTCACTCTCATCCTCTAATCATTCAATTCATATTCAATCACTTACTCCGCTATAAACATCAAGATACCAATATCTCAAATTTAAAAAATCTTGACCCCGCGAGAGGTATCTTGGGTTCGAGACAGGTCTTTTTCTGTCACGATGTCAAGGTACATGAGCGAGTAACGACCCCACGGCCCTAGTTGGCGCGAAGCACAGTAGAGTACGTAAATCCCGGCTGCTTCACTGAAACCCATCCTGTCACACCGGAAATCCTTCATCAGTCCTCTTCTCCGCACCCTCCACCCCTACTCACCTGTTCAATCCCTCACTACCAACTCAGGGACTCGCATCTAGCAAGTACGGGAATGGTTACCCCGAGGCACCCTAGCTGGACACTTACCTTACTTCAACTTGTCTTTGGTGATGTCCTCTTCTTTCTTCCTCCATTTTTCCTATCGGTCTCTCTTGACCACCCCTTCTTTTTCCTGACCTCTGATGACTTCATGTTATCCAAAGTCTCAGAAGGCTTTTTAATTTCTCGGACTACTTGAATGGAGCTCACCAGCCGTAAAAAAGCCGGAACCCAAGGTTTAAGCAATCGTGCCGATGGATGAGTGGCTAGTACGCAACTAGTCATAAGCGATGCCCTCTTTAGGCGACCTTCGGTTGTATGCAGCCTTCCTGTAGTACCCAGGCTCTGCTACAGATGACTTTCTGACCTAGGTTACTCGTGGGAACCAAATGCATGATTCTTTTGGAAAAACACAAACAGAGGTGCCATCCTCTTTAAATAGTGGCAACCCCAGATCGGGCCAGGAAAGGGCGGTTACACCCCGGTTCATAGTCGTCAAAAGGAAAGAAGGCGACTTCTCTACAGTCAGCCCTTTTATAATTGAGAGATCACTGAAAGGTATTTGCGGAACCCTGAAAATGATTGAGAAAACCAAAGCAGGTCTATTATTAGAAACCGTATCCGCTGGACAAAGCAGGAAACTTCTTAATACCACCAGAATACATGATCTGGATATCGAAGTAGTCCCACACAAAACCTTAAATGAGTCCGAGGGTGTCATATACTGCCCAGTTTCACTGAATTGCACTACAGATGAAATCTTGCAAGAGTTGTCGAACCAAGGTGTGCTTAACGTCTATAGGATCAAAATGGGACGAGAAGGTGAACTAACAGATTCTCCGAACCATGTATTGACATTTAATACCCCTGAACTCCCGAAGACCATAAAAATAGCCTCTCTACTCGTTAGCAGTTAGGATATATATATGCCGGCACCTATGAGATGTTTTCGTTGCCAGAAATTTGGTCACACATCTTCGAGATGTCAAGATAATCGAGTCTGCGTATGTGGAAAACCCTTACATAAAGGCAGCCGATGTGAAGAGCCTGTCGTATGTGTGAATTGCAGAGGAAATCATTCAGCCAGATCCAAAACATGCCCCATTTATGAACAGGAAATTGCAATACAAGAAGTGAAGGTCAAAGAAAACTTACCGTACTCTGAGGCTGAGAAAAAAGTAGTGGTTAATACTCCAACCGCAGGAGTTTCATATGCCCAGGCAGTAAACAAACCAACCTTCGATTGTAACACTCTTGTGAAAGGAATAACCCCCCTCTCAATGAAAGTCGTGATAGAAGCACTAAACCTCAATTATGCTTCTATTTCCTCGACTTTACCAAATGCAAATTTGCATTTACCTCCTCTCCCTCCAACCCCAGACCCTATGCAACCCTTTCTCAATTTGACTAGGGCAGTCAGCAAAAAGCCCAGTAGAGAAAATGAAACCTCTGAATCTGGAAAGAGGAAGAAAGTGACATCTTCATCTGAAGATGAGATGTCTCGTTCAAACCATAAAGAATCATCTTCATCCCAAAGTAAGACTACAAAAAAGAAAAAAGGATGGCCTGAAGGCAAGTCCAGAATAAGTTCAGCGTGAAGACCCTCGACTTTCCGTGATATATTCTGTGATAATTATCGTGATATTTTCTGTGATATTCACTGTTATTCTAATCTGAGATACATATATATATATATACATATATATTTTCAATCTTCTTTCATTGTTGTCCCTAGCTTATACTTTTCAAATAACTAAATATGTATAATACAACTTCCAACTTCATTCAATGGAACTGAAACGGTCTTAGACTCCATTTACCAGAATCACAACTTCTGAGGAGCGAATGGGATCCAGTTGCTTTTGCTCTGCAGGACACCCACTTGAGACCTGAAGAGTCATTCAGGCTTCGATGATTCTCTTCTTCTCGCAGAGACCTCAATCATGACGGTAGAGCGAGGAGAGGTGTGGCAATTTTCCTGAGAGATACCATATTCGCAAAACAGATCACATTGAATATACAGCTACAAGCTATCGCTGTTCAAATACATACAAACATACTCCACGAAAACTGACGCTCTGCTCAATTTATCTCCCAGATCACCATTGGAATACGCAAGAAGTCCAAAATATTCTACATCAATTACCTGAACCTGTCCTCATTATAGGCGACTTCAATGCACACTCTCCGGTGTGGGGTTCTGAATTGAGAGATTTCAGAGGTAGACGAATAGAAGACCTGATCGAAAAAGATAATATATGCATCCTCAATTCTGAAGAATCAACCCATTTTAATGCTCGTTCTAATTTCTTCTCTGCAATTGATCTCACTTTATGTACTCCCCACATTACTCCCTTCTTCACTTGGAACCCACTTGAAGACTTACACTCCATTGATCATTTTCCAATCAAAATCAGCCTTGATTCTTCTGAACAAAACAGAGCTCTTGGAGGAACATGGCTTATCAAAGAAGCGAATTTGAACTAATTCTCCCTCTCTGTGTCTTATCCAAATCCCGACCTCTTTGAAGAAATCAATGACGCTGTAGACGCTGTCACCAATTCAATCCTACTGGCTGCGCAGTATTCAATCTCAAAATCACAAGGCATTAGATCTTCAAAAGCAGTCCCTTGGTGAAATGAAGATATAAAGCACGCCATAACAAATAGAAAGAGAGCTTTGAGGGATTTCCGAAGACAACGTCAACGGAAAAACTAATAGAATTCGAAGAATTGAGAGCACGAGCACGGAGAATGATCAAGGAGAGCCAAAAGAGGTCTTGGGAGGAATATGTCTCTTCCCTAACTGCAGATACACCGATATCTGATGTTTGGAAGAAGGTAAAAATAATATCTGGAAAAACATTTTCAAACCTCTCCAAACCCTCTTGATTGATGATGACATTGTAACTAATGCTGAAGAGATACGCGAAATTTTTGCTGACCACTATGAGTCCGTAAGTGAAACAAGAATGTATGACCCCGAATTCCAAGTTAGAAAAACCAGGGAAGAATTTCTGTCAGACAACAGAGCTCAACCTAGATTACAATGCTCCGTTCAGTCTTGATGAATTAGAATATGCTCTGAACTCTGGCGGGGATAGCGCCCCCGGTCGTGACGAAATAATGTATGCAATGTTACGGCACTTACCAATTGATGGTGAACATATGGTACTGAAACTGTATAACAAAATGTGGGCTGATGGAGTTTATCCGGATAACTGGGAAGTTGCCATAATAGTACCCATTCCAAAAGCTAATCGCTCGCCTACGGATCCCAAACAATTCCGACCCATCTCATTACCTTCCTGTTTCGGAAAAACATTCGAGAAAATAATAAATTTCAGACTCACGTGGACGTTGGAATCCCAAGCTCTCTTGTCCCGACGCCAAGTTGGTTGTCGTCGGAACAATTCATGTGTCGATGCGCTTATTGCTTTAGAATCGGAAATTCGAAAATCCTTCCTCGCAAGAGAACGTCTTGTGGCAGTTATGCTCGACCTAGAGAGAGCATATGACATGACATGGCAAGATGCAATCACCAAACAATTACATGCATGGGGTTTTCGTCGATCTTTACCCATTGTCCTGAAAAGCTACCTACATGACAGGTTTTTTTCAGTACGAGTTGGGAACCAGTTATCATCTCGAAGATCACTGGAAAATGGCATACCAAAGGGATCTACCCTGTTTCTACAGGAATCATTGAATAGCATACAAAGGGTTGCAAGCGCAGAAGGTTTCAAATTTACTGCAACGAAATCACACCCCGTCCATTTCTGTAGGTTGAGATCACCACATCCAGAACCAACACTATACCTGGAAAATGAAGAAATCAGTGTAAAGGAAGAGTCAAAATTGTTTGGCATTATATTTGACCGTAAACTCACCTGGAAATCACATATCACATATGTAGCTACAAAATTTAAAAAAGCTATCAACCTAATGAGGAGCATAGGAAGCATAAGATGGGGCGCAGATAGGGAAGTCTTGATCAGAATTTGCCAGGATTTGATCCAAAGTAGAATCGACTATAAAAGTATCGTCTACGGATCCGCTAGTCCGTCTATTCTTAAAGTTCTTGACCGAACCCAAAACGCAGCAGTCCGCATTGCAACTGGATCTTTCAGAACAAGCCCTATCCAAGCTATCCAGTCTGAATCTTCTATACTACCCCTAACAATTCGCAGGCAAATGCAATCCATTAAATATGGTGCGAAAATACAGTATCTGCCTCGACACTTGAACCATCGCCTCTTTTGTTGCCAGATAGATACATCTGATCGCCCATATGGTGAAACAAAACCAGCGCATATTCGGTACTACGAGCAGATAGAGAATCTTTCCATTTCTGATCTATTAAGTGTCATGCCATTTTCGCAAAATGTGGCACCGTGGATGAGATTTTCCCCACGAACAAACACGCAACTAGCACACTGGAAAAAAGACAACACCCCAGCACATACCTACAGATCACTATTTCTAGAACAAATGTCGCGTTACCAGAATTTCCTTGTTCTCTTCACTGACGGATCGAAGACTCATGGGGGTACAGGTGCAGCATTTATCGTGAACAGTCAGCCATTTCCGTGGACTCTAAGTCCGAACAATGTTATTTTTTTCTGCTGAAATGTACGCAATATGGCAGGCACTATTACACTTTATGCATGTCGCGGATAATCAATGCCTTATCTGTACTGACTCCCTCAGTGCCATTCTATCTACAAAACCGGTTGTCTGAAAATGAATGGACAGTTCGAATACTCGAATTGATTACTCATTTTGAAACTCAGAATGAAAAAGCGATTATCATGTGGATCCCAGGACATTGCGACATTCCAGGCAATGAAATCGCCGACAAGGCGGCAAGAGATGCAACGAATATACCCACTGATGGAGGAATACCGGTGACTTTTGATGATCTGAAATCTTCCATCAGAGAAATATTCCACAACGAGTGGCGAACAAAATGGAATGATTGTGACACTCATCTGAGACCAATAAAACCATCTATTGAAAAATGGTTATATCCCTCAGAACTGTCTAGAAGGGAACAGGTTGTTCTATGTAGAATGAGGATTGGACACACGAATATGACTCACCTCTACCTCCTGAATGGGTCAGGCAGACCAAGATGTGATGTATGCCAATGCCGTCTTACTGTTCAGCACAGTTCAGCATATATTATCATGCAGGAAGTTTGAACTTCAGAGGCAAACGACCGGAGTTGAACCTGATATAGACCTAGCGCTACGAGTTGACGGAGAACACATTTCAAAGCTGATAAATTACCTGAGAGAGACGAATCAGTTCAATAAAATATAATCTCAACATGGAAGGAGCAAATGACCATAGCAATCGATGCTCTCAAAAAAAAAAATCTTGAACAATAATTCTATGTGTCCACAACAAACATCCATGTAGATATAACGCATCTGTAAAAATAGTCTCACTTCTACCTAACCTCCTGCACACCTATTGTCAAGTCGATGACGTCAAATCACTCTGTAAAAAATACAGTGAACTTCTGAAAAAGATCTTCCTTTAATTCGACAATAGATTCAACTCTGAAATAATGAAATTATCAGGAGAAATTGATTTTGTACTCATTTGAAACAAAAATCACAACAGAACAACAGAGTATGTCTCAGTTTTGTATTTGGAATTTTTAAGTCACCCGGTATTCTGAAATCTATATGTAGTGTCACCACCTTTTGCATTTTCTAGAGACTTACCCCAAAATAAATACCAAAAACAGCAAAATGGTGTTGTCGAGGTAACGGCAGCCAATGTGTCTGGAGAGCTGGGACGTGGGTTGGTCAGATGTTCATCAAACAGTTCTTCTTTTTTTATTTTGAAAGAGGCGCCACTTAAATTTGTTGGAATGAAAGATGAGAAATCAAAACAGTGCAGACTTTAGTCAGAGGTAGTTTAATTACTAAGCTTCATAGTGAATTAGTGAACAGGCATGTAAACCTTCTCAATTCTTGGAGAGAATATAATATGCAGTATAGTTAAGTTAAGCAACAGCTAATGATTTAAAAGCCTACTGAGACACTGGTTACCGCGTGCAGCTGCATGGGGTTTACAGGGACCATCATGTATCACAACTGTTGGTGATTATTTTATACATATACATCATACTATACTTTATATAAATACCAAAAATCAAAACCCCACTAAGTATATACCATAAACATGGTTGAAATAAACCCTGATCAATTAACCTTGATGGCACATGTTACTTGTGTATGAAAAATTGAGTTTAGTGATAAGACACAAGTATTGGTGAAATTAAATCAAACCAGTCCAGAACATACCTGGGACTCCTTGAACCCTGGAGTATCTCATTAAATGGACGTTTGGATCCAGGAAGGCTAGTAGACTCGAAGAGCCTCCTGAGATCTGGGGGTACTTCTAATCTGGCGAGACCGTCAGATGCTAGGCCGAGGACTTGAAGATAGCAGAACAAGTTGGGGATGAAACGAATGTCAGAGGTCAGGTCAGGGGTCGTCTTTCGTACACGTGGATTTAGATAATCCCGTGGGACTGATGGAGCTCGTGAAAGCCGGCAAATCTTCCACGGGGGATCGGCTTCACACAACCAAATGAAAATTAAGTGGCGACTTATCGCCTCGCCAGGCAAAATCGAAAAAGCTTTTCCTGCCCATGATGGCGTCGTTGAGACCAAGACGGAAAAGGACAATCCCTTCCCGAAAAATCATATTTGTCAAGAACAAAATCGAAGCATAGGAAAACCTATTCGAAAAAAACAGTCAACGCCACAACACCGCTCATGCGTGAGCATGAGTTAAGTTCTAAACCAATCACAGGCTATGGAGTCTTTCTACCTCTAGCCAATGAGAAAATTGGATTCACCCCACGTGGTTTGGTGACACTTGACAAATGACACATGCCTTTTTAATGACATGACTTTCCACTTAGTATTCACTTCAACCTGACTTTAAGACTGATTCTTAAGTGCAAACGAACAACCCTAAAATGAACGAAGAAACAAATCTGACGTGACTTGTGACCTATGACATTGACATGAAACAATTTGATATTTGACTTTGGACAAATTGTAATTTATCATGTTGACAGCCAATGAAAATAAATAAACAAATTCGAATTCGAAAATAACTTTCCAAAGAAGCGAATTTGGGGAAAAATAAAGAAAGTCCTAACACCTGTAAGACTCACTTGGTAAGTACAATGCTTGTTGAAGCTCAAATACTTTCTTTATGATTTCACCTAATCTTTTGTTTTTCTTTTCAGATTGTTCCTGGTGTTCAATGATTGCTTGGAGATGATCACCTCAGTTTGAAGAATACAGGGACTGACTTCAGGTAAGTTATGACTGTGACTTTGTGTAAAAATCTACATGTTTAATTCAATTTTAGGCATCAATATTCCCAAGAACATAAGCAGTAAGCCAACCAATCCAACAGGTACAAGAACATGATGAAATACCCACAATTGTTATGTAATGTAACTCACTTCTTGTAAGTTCCTGCAATAAAATGTGAACTGAATGCTCAGCTGTTTACTTTTGATGATACTTGACTCAAGTCTGAGCACAAAAAGAGGAAACTGTACCATTATGATAATTGAGTTTGGATAAAGGTAAATTTTCATGTTACAATCACCCCCCTCCTATGAAAAAAAAAAATTGTAACATGGGAACAATTTTTATTTATCCTGATTGAGACTAAACTACTTTGACCATTTTCTAATGATTTGCTGCTTAACCTATCTTACTATGGTAGAGAGCTCTCCTAACTAACTTATTCTATCTTACTTAGAAAGATGCATACAGTACTGTATTAGGACCATATAACAATGTAGCATGAAAATTTACACAGGGAAAGATTAATCCTATGATTATATACAAAAAATTTACAATTTAATCTTCAGATCCAGATTCGTGCCCACTCGACGAGATATCTGATAATAATGAACCATAGTATGGTTTTAAATTCTGAATATGCCACTCTCCGGCGTGACTACCGTCTTCATTTTTCAAGACATAAACTAATTTACTCTTTTTTCTACTAACTGTACATGGTACATATCGTGGCGCTAATTTTTGACTAAAGCTGTTTGCTGCGTTAGACAAAACGATATTCCGTTTCCAGACTTTATCGCCTACAAAAAATTCTCTCTCTCTCCGCCTGAGATTATAATACTTGGAATTTTCAGCATAAGCTAAATTTAACTTTTTCTCAACTTCTTTATAAATGTCTTCAAGATTACCCAAATTTTCTTTCCATACGTCCCTATTACCACACTCCAAATCATCTGATGCAATATTGCCATAATAATTTCCATTACATGGAACAATTCGTCCAAAATTTAAAAAAGCGGGACTATACCCGGTGACTTCGTGTACAGCCATTCTAATGGCATAACCAATTTTTCCTAATTCTTTGTCCCATTCTTTGTGAGAATTCCCTATATAGCTTCTAATAGCTGTGCAAATTGTTCGATTAGATCTTTCAACAAAATTTGCCTGAGGATGGTAATACGGAGTATACGAAATTTTTGATCCATAATCGGAAACTAACTTTTTCATCGAATTACTTATTAACTGTCTGCCGTTATCGCAGATGATACGTTGAGGAACCCCATAAATCAAAAAAACGTCATTCTCAAGAAATTTTAAAATTGCGTGAGACGTAGCATTTCTTAGCGGACATATTACTGGATACTTAGTAAACCAGTCGCTGACAACGAGTATATACTGAAAACCGTTCTTACTTCTGGGTAAAGGACCCATTAAGTCAAGTGCAATAACCTGCCATGGAAAACAAACCTTTTTTTCCATGCCCATTAATCCATACTTCGCATAGTAAGGGGATTTTTGTGAAGCACAGACCTTACATGATTTCACATACTTACATTTATCCCGTCGCATTCTAGGCCAGTAGTATGATAACTGAACCCTAGCAACTGTTTTTGAATATCCAGCATGAGAAGCTGTGGCTAAGTCATGATTTATATGAATAATTTTCCGACTTTGAGGTTTAGGTACAAGTAATTTCCAATCTGAAATATTAGTCTCTAGGGGTACTTTAGAAGGAGCAAATTTATATACATAACCCTGTTTAACTGTCCACTGAGGGAAAGAATTTGGAGACTCTAAAATTTGTCTACGCATTTTTTCATAAAAACTGTCTAAGTTGTCTAAATCCAAATCTAAGACATTATTATCAATATTATCAGTCGTAGCTACGACAAGACATGATGTGGATGGCTCTTCAGGCGCAGGATCCACAGGACTTCGAGAAAGTGCATCAGGTACTACATTAAATTTACCTTTTCTATGAAATATTTCAAATTGAAATTGACTTAATTTTACACTCCATCGTGCTAGACGACCAGATGGGTCTTTCATGTTAAATAACCACTTCAAAGAAGCATGATCCGTGATTACTGTGAAATTAACTCCTTCAATGTAAGGTCTAAATTTTTCACAAGCAAAAATACATGCGAGACACTCTTTCTCTGTAGTAGTGTAGTTTCTTTCACACCGAGAAAGGCTCCTAGAAGCAAATGCAATGACTTTTTCGACTCCATCCTGAGTCTGAGTAATCAGATCCAACGTCAGAGGCATCACACTGTATACAAAATGGCAAATTAAAATTCGGACTTGATAAAATTGGTGCAGATATTAAGGCTTCCTTAATTACTTTAAATGCTTTTTCAGCGTCTGCTGACCAAGTGACTTTCTGACCTTTCTTTTTGTCATGATGAAGAGAATTAATCGGCGCCATAATAGTTGAGAATTCTGGGATAAATCTGCGATACCATCCGCACATACCAGCAAATCTTTTTATCTCAGTTGTGGTCTTAGGTGTTGGAAAATTTACTATAGCAGAAACTTTGTCGGGATTTGTTCGTAAACTGAAACTGTCAACTATATACCCAAGGTATTTCAAAGAAGGTTTCAAAAAGACACATTTGTCAAAGTTAATGGTTAAATTTGCGTCTCGCAGACGACAAGCTACTTCCTTTAGCAGTCTGATATGTTCTTCAAATGTTGATGCAATGATGATAACATCATCTATGTAAACAAATACATGTGGCTCCAACTCTGGACCAAATACAGCATCCATCAACCTTTGTTGGCATTGGGCAGCATTTGCTAGGACAAATGGCAAAACGTTAAAGTGAAATAATCCCCTTCCTGGGATTGAAAAAGCAGTTTTTTCCTTCGAACTATCGTCTAGAGGAATCTGCCAAAATGCCGACTTAAGGTCAATTGATGAAATGAAACGAGCATTTCTCAACATAGATAGAATACGATCTACATAAGGTAGAGGATAGCTATCCTTTTTCGTTAAAGAATTTAGCTTGCGTCCATCAAAGCAAAATCTAAATTCGCCGTTAGCCTTTTCAACTAATAATACTGGAGATGACCATTCGCTACTGGAAGGTTCCACAATATTAAGCTCTAACATATGGTTAAGTCTCTTATTTAAATGTTTCAACATATAAGGCGACATTAGGTATTGACGTTGTTTAACCGCCCTAGCATCTCCTGTATCTATAGAATACACCATTTTATTTGTACGCCCTAACCTTCCTGCAAATCCAGCAAGTGTCTTGAATTCAGCCATCACACTATCGACTGTCTGAATATCTTCAGGTGGTAAATTCTCAAAAGTGAACGTTTGGTTGTTGGTACTAGCATCATCAACTTCAACAGATCCGATAGAGACGACGTTGATGTCGCTATTACCAAGAACCTCCCATGTATCATCCTTGAAATTCAAGGTCAAACCAAATGACCTACAAAAATCACTACCCAAAATGATGGAACAGTTTAAAGATGGCACAATCAAAAAGGAAAATAATTTACATGCGTTTTCAACGCAAATTGGTAATTCAACTATACCGGAAACTTGTTGTTTTGCACCATCTGCAGTCGTGACAAACTTATAAGGTGAAACATTGATTGAAATTTCAAAAAAACTTTCAATATCTGGAAACTTACGTCCTAGAATTGAATGATTGGCACCAGAGTCCAAGAGTGCAATGAATGCATTATCAAAAATATTAACATTTATATATGGTCGGTTATCCAAACCTTTTCTTGTAAAAACTGGAGCAGTTACTAGAGTTTTTAGATGTAGGAAATATTCCTTAACAAAATTCAAAAGAGATTTCTGTTCACCAGATAATCTATGATTGTTCAACTGAACTGTGGCCTCAAATTTTCGGAGCGGTGTTCGGCCACTGGAAACTGCCCCTACTGTTCGTTTCCCGAACACTTAGTGCACTCTGAGCTTATTACTCCAGGGTTGCCGCATTCAAAACAAAATTTTGATCTTTTAAGTGTACAAGCATGGAAAGTGTGGTTAGGCCCTTTACAATTCCAGCAAACAACAGTTTTGGCTCCACCAGCATTAGTAACTGAAGTATTCACAGTAGAAGTTTGGTTGCCTGAATTATTATTACTCTTTTTTCTGAAATTTGAATTCCTATAATAATTTCTATTTCCACCTCTGTTATTTTGAAATCTGTTATACCTACCCTGACTACTGGAATTACCTGAAGTTCCAGGTTCACTTCCAAAATTTAAAACATTTACTTAAGGTCTCTTGGAAATTGACTTAACTTGTGTGTCTTTCAAAACGGATTCTAAAATTTTTGCATCATGTAATAATTCATCTACAGTATTATATTCATTTAATGCTAATCGTGACATGTACTCCGATTTCAAATTTTTCCGCACCCATTTAACTCTAGTTACTACTGCAGGGGGAGAACTCAATCTGTTGAACAAAGATTCCATGATGGCTCCAAAAATAACAACTGATTCATCATCAGACTGTTTCCGATTCTTTATGGTTTCCCATAAGTCCTCATCATAATCCTTATCAAGGAAATCTGTTTCTAATCTTTTAACAAGTGAGTCCCAATCGTGAACATTACCTGAATCCTTTACATGGCGCAGCCATAACAATGCTTTGCCAGAAAATAAATCTACTGCAGACTCAAACAGTTGAACTTCAGTAACATGTCTTGCTTCAGACAACTCAGTGACTCTTTCAAGAAAAGCTTTGACGCCTAAACCTTTTTTAGTTCCATCAAACTTGAGATCCCACTTATAAATGGAAGCTACTTTAGAAGTACCCTGTATAACGGCAGGTGTTTGTTGCGCAAAGGTTGAAGAAAAATTTACATTGGAATTCAATTGATCGACAGGCTCTGAAATTCGCTCATCAAGATCAGCCTCTAAAGTTAAAGCTGTTGCTAAAGCTTCATTTTTAAATAATACCTCAGCAGCAACTGCAGAATCAATTGGCATTCTTTTTATTCTCCCTATGATATGAATGAATCTAGACCTTAAACGTAGGTATAAAGAATCTTCGGTTGAACCTTCAAAATCCGGAATTGCAGCTTTAATACTATCTAAGGTATTCTCAATTGCTGTGCATTCAGAAGCAAAAGTATAAGTAGGATCAGGAATCAGAACCGTATTGGTTTTTATAAGTCTTCCTAAAGCTTTTCTTTTATCATTCATGTCCCTTTGAGTAACAACACCCCGTATACGTAATTCATAATTTATTTCATCTATAAGTAGATATTTCACCTTCATATCGTCCGACATTTTGGGAAGTGGCTGTCAAAATTTACAAGAATTTGGAAATTTGCAAAAAATCAAGAATTCAAAATTTTTAAAAAAAATTTTTTCAGAAAAATTTTCCAAAAAAATATTTCTAAAAAGTTTTACCACCGAAGAACTATCGCCCTGTACAATGATTAATTAATTCCTTCAATCATGGAAGTATTGAAATCGCCTTTAAAATATTTGATAACAAGTACACTCTGTATAGTGTTTGTATCAAATATGAAAAAAAATCCGAAAATATTACTCAAATAATTCATACCCAGTAACTATATCATGTTTTCATCAAACATGAAAGAAATCCGCAAATATTTATCAAATATTGCATACCAAGCATCTATCACCCTGTATAGTGCTAATTTTCCAAAAATTCAATTTCCTCAAAAATTTTATAAATGTCAGCTGACACAAGTCAAAAAATATTTTTTCTTATATACATTCCATAAATGCAAAGAAACTCAACTTATGAGAACTTACAATGTCAGTATGTCAAATCCTGTAAAGTCTGTAATTTTCTCTTGCAAAGAAAGCTGAAATCACCTAATTATGCAAAAAAGCTAATGATGGTCACAATACCATACCAAAAGAAAGTAAATGTACCATTTCAATTTACCTTCATGAAAAATTCAAAGAGTATATTCAATACTTCAAAAAACCCAAGTTATTGTCCCTGTTGGACCAGAAAAACCACCGCTCACACATGGAAACATACCTAAATTTCACCTTTCAAAAGTGACCCCAAAAATTCCCAATTTTACCAGAAAATGTTATGTAAAAATTCACATATGTATAAAATGTATACCTATGAAATAATTCACCAATATAGTGCAGATCACATAAAAACTTTCAAAAATTTTCAAAAAAACTGGCCCCACGTTGGGCGCCAAATCTTGTCACCACCTTTTGCATTTTCTAGAGACTTACCCCAAAATGAATACCAAAAACAGCAAAATGGTGTTGTCAAGGTAACGGCAGCCAATGTGTCTGGAGAGCTGGGACGTGGGTTGGTCAGATGTTCATCAAACAGTTCTTTTTTTTTATTTTGAAAGGGGCGCCACTTAAATTTGTTGGAATGAAAGATAAGAAATCAAAACAGTGCAGACTTTAGTCGAAGGTAGTTTAATTACTAAGCTTCATAGTGAATTAGTGAACAGGCCTGTAAACCTTCTCAATTCTTGGAGAGAATATAATATGCAGTATAGTTAAGTTAAGCAACAGCTAATGATTTAAAAGCCTACTGAGACACTGGTTACCGCGTGCAGCTGCATGGGGTTTACAGGGACCATCATGTATCACAACTGTTGGTGATTATTTTATACATATACATCATACTATACTTTATATAAATACCAAAAATCAAAACCCCACTATGTATATACCATAAACATGGTTGAAATAAACCCTGATCAATTAACCTTGATGGCACATGTTACTTGTGTATGAAAAATTAAGTTTAGTGATAAGACACAAGTATTGGTGAAATTAAATCAAAAGAAAAATTACAAAAAACTTAATTAGATGGAGCTCACCGGGAGATGGTGCTTACTCTGGTACTAAAATTACTTGCTCCAGCATTCCAGAACCTTCTGACCAGTCTTCAGAACTGCGAGTTCACCAGTCCAGAACATACCTGGGACTCCTTGAACCCTGGAGTATCTCATTAAATGGACGTTTGGATCCAGGAAGGCTAGTAGACTCGAAGAGCCTCCTGAGATCTGGGGGTACTTCTAATCTGGCGACACCGTCAGATGCTAGGCCGAGGACTTGAAGATAGCAGAACAAGTTGGGGATGAAACGAATGCCAGAGGTCAGGTCAGGGGTCGTCTTTCGTACACGTGGATTTAGATAATCCCGTGGGACTGATGGAGCTCGTGGAAGCCGGCAAATCTTCCACGGGGGATCGGCTTCACACAACCAAATGAAAATTAAGTGGCGACTTATCGCCTCGCCAGGCAGAATCGAAAAAGCTTTTCCTGCCCATGATGGCGGCGTTGAGACCAAGACGGAAAAGGACAATCCCTTCCCGAAAAATCATATTTGTCAAGAACAAAATCGAAGCATAGGAAAACCTATTCGAAAAAAACAGTCAACGCCAACTATGCCTTCTGCGCAACAACACCGCTCATGCGTGAGCATGAGTTAAGTTCTAAACCAATCACAGGCTATGGAGTCTTTCTACCTCTAGCCAATGAGAAAATTGGATTCACCCCACGTGGTTTGGTGACACTTGACAAATGACACATGCCTTTTTAATGACATGACTTTCCACTTAGTATTCACTTCAACCTGACTTTAAGACTGATTCTTAAGTGCAAACGAACAACCCTAAAATGAACGAAGAAACAAATCTGACGTGACTTGTGACCTATGACATTGACATGAAACAATTTGATATTTGACTTTGGACAAATTGTAATTTATCATGTTGACAGCCAATGAAAATAAATAAACGAATTTGAAAATAACTTTCCAAAGAAGCGAATTTGGGGAAAAATAAAGAAAGTCCTAACACCTGTAAGACTCACTTGGTAAGTACAATGCTTGTTGAAGCTCAAATACTTTCTTTATGATTTCACCTAATCTTTTGTTTTTCTTTCCAGATTGTTCCTGGAGTTCAATGATTGCTTGGAGATGATCACCTCAGTTTGAAGAATACAGGGACTGACTTCAGGTAAGTTATGACTGTGACTTTGTGTGAAAATCTACATGTTTAATTCAATTTTAGGCATCAATATTCCCAAAAACATAAGCAGTGAGCCAACCAATCCAACAGGTACAAGAACATGATGAAATACCCACAATTGTTATGTAATGTAATTCACTTCTTGTATGTTCCTGCAATAAAATGTGAACTAAATGCTTAGCTGTTTACTTTTGATGATACTTGACTCAAGTCTGAGCACAAAAAGAGGAAACTGTACCATTATGATAATTGAGTTTGGATAAAGGTAAATTTTCATGTTACAGTAGGTATTGCGAAATTAAATCGATATGAAATGTCCAGCCATCCTATGCATTGACACCTAATACCAGCTCATTGTTTCAATCGAGTTCACCCTGTTGCGAGTGACCTTTGTGAAATATGATATTCAATAACGATGAGGTGATATCATCAGCTGTATGACCTATGTCTAGCAAAATGAATTAAATTTCGGTCACGTTGAATTACATATACTAAACATATAATACTTCCGTTTTTATTCTAAATAATATGCAAACATTGAAGAAATCCTGTCTGTAGGTTAATCGAGGAGGTGGTATATTCATTATTCCAAATTTTTTGGGATTTTCTCTCCTCGTTTCTATAAAATAAAAATATGAATATTATTTCAATATACGTGTAGTAAGGACAAATCAGATGATTTGCCCCAAAATGTCACTGCGTTTAAAGAATTTTCCTATCAGAGAGCCTAAAAGAAAAATTCACTAGCTTGTCAGTGACAATTTGTATTGAAAAAATTTTTGGAGAAGGAAAATAAAGGTATATAGAAAAAATATCAAATATCATTATACGACTTCGCTATTGAAATAATCTCTTCTCATGTTGAAAACGGGAGCAGAACCGGTCCCGAAACGTCCGTCCAAAGATAAGTGAAAATTTGATATTTTTTCTATATACCTTCATTTTCCTTCTCCAAAAATTTTTTCAATACAAATTGTCACTGACAAGCTAGTGAATTTTTCTTTCAGGCTCTCTGATAGGAAAATTCTTTAAACGCAGTGACATTTTGGGGCAAATCATCTGATTTGTCCTTACTACACGTATATTGAAATAATATTCATATTTTTATTTTATAGGAACGAGGAGAGAAAATCCCAAAAAATTTGGAATAATGAATTGAAGAAATCGCTGAGATATCAATACTTGAAATGTGGGACTAGGAAAAATAAACTATGTATTTTGAAAAATATATATTTTGATTTTTGAAAT
This sequence comes from Phaedon cochleariae, assembly GCA_918026855.4. Taxonomy (NCBI): domain Eukaryota; kingdom Metazoa; phylum Arthropoda; class Insecta; order Coleoptera; family Chrysomelidae; genus Phaedon; species Phaedon cochleariae. The sequence continues at coordinate 25,234,017 of OU896710.1, forward strand.
TATTCAGTTCTACTGTGATGGAGTTAACTTGTCATGATTGGAAATTTATCTCTCTAGTAATATTTTTGTTATTTATGAAGAGTATTTGAAAAAAAAATAAAAATATCCATACGGAGTGTTCAGAAGTGAGGAGAAGCTGAGAAGAACAGGTTTATTCTTCTTCATCTTTCTCCTCATCCGAATCGAAAGAGGTTGAACAGAAAATGATACCAAACTCGTGGAGAACCACCTGAATTTGGAGTCGGTTCGAAAGTTCACGTGAAAGACAAAGGAGCCTCATGAAATAAATAGAAATACACTTAGATAAAATACTCCACGAGTCACAACTCGGGAAACCTGGAGCTTTTTCTCCATCACAGAAAATGTTCCTGATAAACAAATCCCAAACAACTCGATAATATTGAATTGAGGAGTGAAAAAAAAAGTTAAATGATTTGCATAATATTCTACCCGCTTGTGCACATCGTGATGTACTCTTGAACTTATTATTTTGGAAACGTCATCAGAAAGGCAGGAGTACAACGATCATCCTGTAACACGCATACCAGATTGTTCTTCAACATCCTTATGATTCCTTCATGTACCAGCCTATTTCCGAACGCTCAATATATGTCGCGGTGACAAATAACGTGACGGAATACTTTGACACAATTGATGAAACAATTAGAAAGAGAGGTATTGTTCTTAAAAGCTTCTAGAACAAAAGTAGGGTACGGAAGATCATTCGAGACCGTTCAAGAAGCAAAGCCTACCAGAGGATCGCATTTATAAAATGGCCGGACAACTGCCGTCAGTCAGTCAGTCAAGCAGCGAGTGTCAGAAAGACAGTTATCTTCGTATGATATAAATCGTTCCACATGGATAGTAGTCATAAGTTTGGTATAAATAATGTTCATTTAGTTGAAATGAATCATTCCGAAAATAAATGGTGTCGTGTGCCTCCGCACCCGAATAACGTAACAATTGATGTCGAGAGAGGGACATTCTAGTGGGAAGTGAACAGACTGTAACGATGAAGAAACTACACGAGGTGAGAGTGGTGGACTTGAAAAGCGAGTTAGAGAAGAGAGATCTGGACACAACAGGAATCAAGGCTACACTTCAGCATCGTCTCAAAGAGTATATGGTAAGCGTCGGTCAAGATCCAGACTTTCACCTTCAAAGAACCATCTTCAGAAAAATCTATGCTGGCTATGGAATTAAAAATGTTTGTAATCGTCAAATTCAGCTGATGATGCAACTGTTATGTATTTCATTGTGTTTTACACCAATCTCACGTTAGTAAGTACTTTTTTTAAATGTATTATTGACAAAGTTTTTTCAATTATCCATTCTTTATAGATGTCTTGATGAAGAAAATGAACATTTCCGAAAGCTCGGCTGAGTAACAAAGTGAGTGGAATGTCAATTGGTGCAAGACGGAACGGATTAATTCTACAATCTTTCACTTCATACTCTTGCTCTTTGTGCATACACAATATCTTTTTTCCTCTTCTTACTCTGTCCTGTGAAGAAGAATAGGTTCTCAGCAAACTCAGATATGGATTTTATTACAACAGTCTGACAGGTTTGACAAGCAACAGAACTAAAATTAAATGAAGTGCTAATATCATAAACATATTCGCATATTCAGATATACTCTATGTAACATTCATGATTGTATACAATAATAGTACATACCTAAAACCAGGTGACTGTTGGTACCGAATATAATTCAATCTCACAGTTGAAAACCCAAATGGCTTTCAGTTCAACTTGTCTTGCTAACAAACTTTATAGTTTCTTAGCAACATGAAAAGTAATCATACCGCATGAATATCAAACCCAATAGATGATACTGAATGGTTATTTTGTCACATCTTGCCCCCCTTGAACTTCGTATACCCAGGCTATGTATGCGGAGTTCACTATATGAGAATAAAGTTAATTGATTTTTTTTTCCCACATGACGGATGTGACTCCTCTCGCTCTCAAGTATCCAAAGTTCGTTCTATTGAATTGAAATGTTTGAGATGACATGCATGAAACATACCTCTTTCTTCGTTTTCATTCACATGCTCTAGTATGAATGTTACCGGAGTAATCACCTTTTTGATCCGGAATGGACCTTCATATAAAAGAAGGAATTTTTTGGTTTCTTCTTTCAATGCAGACGAAATTGGGTTAGCACGAAGTAATACCATGTCACCTGCTTTAAACTCTTTATATTTTCTACTACTGAAAGTTGCCTTTCTTCGTGCTGCTTTACCCATCAATGTTTCCTTTGCTAGAATCATTTTAGTTTCTACATTTAACTTATTTTCTTCAACCAATGGACCACGTAGGTCAGCAGGTAGAAGTCTTTTTTTCTCGATGCCTAACTGTAATTCACGCGGACTATAGCCTGTCGATTCATGACATACTGAATTCATAAAATCTGCTAAGTTTTGCAATTCATTAGCCCACCGTTTTTGATGATCATGACAATACGTCCTAAATAATCTTCCTATCTCACGCATCACTCGTTCCGACGGGTTAGCTTGTGGCCTACGTACCGATGAATGTATAACTTTGATCTCCAATGCCTCGAGAGTTTCTTTCCATTTCGTTGAGGTAAATTGTGTCCCATGGTCACTCAAAATACTAACTACTTTGCCTACCTTCGGGAAATAATCTTTTATCAAACGATTCAAAATTGTACGCGTGGTAGCTTTTTTCAGGGCATATAATGTAACAAATTTGGAAAATACGTCTAACAAAACCAACACATATGAAACTCCTCCTCTGCTGATAGGAAGTGGACCATACAAATCCAGTGCTACTAATTCATTTTTCGACGAAGGAATTATTGAAATTAAATCCGGTTTAGGTAGGATACTACATTTCGCTTTTTGACATATTTCACATCTTTGATCATATTGTTCCACCATAATTCTGATCTAATAGCATGCCAAGTTTTATAGACTCCAAAATGTCCATATAACTGATGATATTGATCTACGAATATAGACGCAAATGATTTCGGTATACATAGTAAGTAATACTCTTCACAAGAATGTCTGATATACAATTTTTCATCATGGATTGAAAATCTATCTTGCAGTTTTGGGTCTTCGTCAATATTTTTGATGATATCTCCAAGTTTTCGGTCTTCTTGTTGATGAATTAAAATTTTCTTCAAGATATCTAAAATTTCTTTCGAAAAGTTTTTAATGGGAAGGACTTTGAAAGATTTATTTGATGGAGTGGGAGGTCGTATTGCTGAGAATCGAGAAAGAGCATCTGCTATGATATTTTTTGATCCAGGAATATACTTTATATCGAAGTCGTATTCTTGCAGCGCTAGCGCATATCTTGATATTCTGGCCGAAAGTAATCTGCATGTTTTCAAGTAGGTTACAGAGTTATTATCCGTGAATATGGTGAATTTCCTACCCAATAAATAAATTCTGAACTTGGACAATGCCCAAACAACACCTAAAGCTTCCTTCTCATTCACTGAATATCTAGTTTCACGATCAAGAAGAACCCTTGAAGCCCAAGCAATCGATTTACGCTCACCATCTATCACTTGAAAAAGATGACATCCTATCACTGGCATCTGTCTCTAAAGAATAAGGTACATTATCAACTGGATGATAGAGAAGCGTACTTTCTACAATTTTTCTCGTTATGGAATCAAAAGCATTTTGTTCTACGTCGGTCCATCTCCAGGGTGTTTTTTTCTTCAGAAGACTAGACAAAGGAACAGTCAAATCTGAAAAGTCTTTACAGAAAGACCTATCAAAATTAGCAAGTCCTAAAAAGCTTTGCAGTTCTTTGATATTTCTAGGTACTTTGTAATCTTTTATGGCTTGAATCCGATCTGGATTCGGGCGAATCCCTTGAGAGTCGAGTATGTAGCCAAGAAACACCATTTCCTCACGAAAAAACTTACATTTCCTGAATTTTACAGTGAAGCCAGCTTTTTGTATACGATGTGAAACTTTTTCGATATGAATTAAGTGTTCTTCGAATGATTTTGACAAAATTAAGATATCGTCCACGTACACTACCAAAAAACTACTAAACTCGTTACCGAAAATTGTATTCAAACACCTGACGAACGTACTCACACTAGTAGGCAGGCCAAATGGCAAAGTACAGAAACAATAGGTTTCACCCTCAAACTTAAAACCGGTATATTTTTGGGAATTCGTAGTTAAAGGGATTTGCCAGTAACCGCAACTCAAATCTAGTGATGACATGTATTTGAATGTTCCAACAGACCTCAAAATTTCATCTACCGGTTTCGGGGTATTGTGTTCTTTTTCAATTCTTTGATTTAAAAATCTTGCATCTAAGCATATTCGGACGGAATTATCTTTCTTAACCGTGGCCATTATTGGAGAAATGTAAGGTGTGGGTGTTTTAGTTATTACTCCCCATTTAATCATGGTATCCAATTGTTTCCTTACCGCCATCCTTTGGGCAATTGGGATTGAGTACTGTCTTTGACAAAATTCTGATGTATCCCGCATTCGAAGGTCATACTCATATTCATGTGTTCTGCCGGGTTTATCCGAAAAAATTTCTTTGAATTTTATTAATAAATCACTTACCTCATACTTTCGGTGTTCGCTCAAAGGAGAACCAGTAACTACTGCCCTTAATTCATCCGTAGACATTGAATAATCAATATCTGGCAATAATATATTATTTGTTCTTATGAAGAAGTTCCTGAGTTTTGGAATTTCAGTATATCGACAATCGTCGTTTACTTTCAGTTCGGGAACCACTTTCCAATTATTTGAAATCTTGATCAATAATTTTTCATTATCCAAATCTAATTTGGATTTAACCGAACGTAAAAAGTCAATGCCAATTATAATAGGATAAATTAAATCTGAAATAACAAAGAATTCAAAACAAAACTCGTTTTGAGAAATTGAGAATGTTAAAAGTGATTGCTGTCTGACTCTATTTTGTTTGGAGCCAAACGCACCCATGACAGTAACGCCAGTACAAGAAAATGTGGGAATGTCCGGGCGAAATATTTCAATTTGTTGCCATACTTCATCACTCAAACAACAAACGTCACTCCCTGTATCAATTATTGCTGGAAATTTGAAATTGTACAAATTGATCTCAATGGTTGGCGTACGTGTAGTTATACTATCTCTTTCATAGGCGTTATCTAACAATAAATCTTCACGCGGATTTTTACATACATCGATCCTTTTGATTGCCGACCTCACTGACGGACCTAATTCAAATGAGGTACCGACTCGTTTCCCGTATTCAAATCACAATCGGATACTAACTGATTATCAACCTCAATTACAGACACCTTGTTAACTTTTTCCGGATATCTTTTCGACTCGCCACGTTCCATATGCAATTTTCTGGTTTCATCAGAAAACTTACCTCGTGAGTCATTATTTCGGTGGAAATATTGGGAGTTTGTCGTTCCCGCAGTATCATTATTTCGGTAAGAGGGTTGGAAGTCTGAAAACATTGCAGAGTTAATATTATGATAGGCGTCAGCTTGTCTAAGTCTATCCAAAGCCAATGATAATGATTCACAATACATTAAAGTACTAGAAATATGGGGAGGGAAAACACGAGCTATTTTCTTAATGATATCTAGCTCACTCTGAGCCGTGGATGAATGTTTGGATAAATTAACACAACGCAAAAAATGTGTAACAAAAGAACCATTTTCGTATCGAAGCTTTCTCAACTTATCTTGTACGTCAAACTGAATATCCTCATTCCAAAATTGACCGATAAAAGCTTGTTTAAAGGCTGGAAAGTCAATGAAAATAGTTACACACGCTTGATACCACATCAAAGCCTCTCCTTTAAAATGATTAACGATACTGAGTTTGAAATATTCGAAAGGTACTTGATGAACTTGATGAAAATATTCCAACTGTGAGAGAAAATCTATAGGATGAATACTTTCCTTATTATCGAAAACTGGCAACTGTCGAAGAATCTCAATAGCATTGACACTCTTCGGCTTTAGGTAAAACATTTAAATTTTGCATTGCAGATACAACCTGTGTTACAATAGATATTAAATCTACATTATTCTGTACTCCTTGAGTTTCGGATTCGATGAGATTTCTATGCAAATTATAAACTCTTTGTATATTTCCATCACACGGTGCATCAAGTTCGTAACTTTGTGGAAAAGTCAAATCACGTCTGTTATCTCCTATGAGATTCCCCATATCCTGTCCCGAATAATATTGAGGTCCTGATGTAGACGGCTCACTGAAGTGCGATTCAGAAGCTGCAACATCCTGTAGATTCCTAACTGGAGTTTCACTTGATGTCAAATTTGATTTCGACAGGACTGGTTCAACTGAGATGACATTTCTTGTCAAAAAAGTCTCATCTCGATGTATGTATGCTATCACTAATATCAAAATTTCTCCTACCTCGACCAACGTTCGCTTTTGATGGTTCTTCTCTTACCCCAGGTAGAGGATTGGTTTTTGGCAAAACAGGTCTTCTCCTCAGGTTATATCTATCCATTTTTCTAGTTTGTTCCTTAGTTGGGCGCCAGATGAAGAAGAATAGGTTCTCAGCAAACTCAGATATGGATTTTATTACAACAGTCTGACAGGTTTGACAAGCAACAGAACTAAAATTAAATGAAGTACTAATATCATGAACATATTCGCATATTCAGATATACTCTATGTAACATTCATGATTGTATACAATAATAGTACATACCTAAAACCAGGTGACTGTTGGTACCGAATATAATTCAATCTCACAGTTGAAAACCCAAATGGCTTTCAGTTCAACTTGTCTTGCTAACAAACTTTATAGTTTCTTAGCAACATGAAAAGTAATTATACCGCATGAATATCAAACCCAATAGATGATACTGAATGGTTATTTTGTCACACCTGTGGTGGACCACACTATCGAGGTGCAGTCGGGGGACGTAGGTGTAGTAACAGAGATATCTGTCCTCCTGCGTCGTTGCCCGAAAAGCACGTTTCTGTCTAGTGCTAGTAGGTGGCACTGTACCAAACATCCGTATTCCGCACTGTTGAAGACTACATGTTGGTCTTCAAATAGTGACCGGTCCGTGAGTGTATTGTCGATTGGCCTAGTGCAACTGATGAAGCTTGGCGAGCTGAAACAGACTTCCTTGCACCAATTGACATTCCACTCACGGAACGGAATAATCCTACAAACTTTTACTTCATACTCTTGCTCTGTGTGCATACACAATATCTTTTCCTCTTGCTACTCTGTCCTGTGGTGAACCACACTATCGAGGTGCAGTCGGGGGACGTAGGTGTAGTAACAGAGATATCTGTACTCCTGCGTCGTGGCCCGAAAAGCACGTTTCTGTCTAATGCTAGTAGGTGGCACTGTACCAAACATCCGTATCCCGCACTATTGAAGACTACATATTGGTCTCCAAATAGTGACCGGTCTGTGAATGGATTGGCCTAGTGCAACTGATGAAGCTTGGCGAGCTGAAACAGACTGTCTTGCACCAATTGACATTCCACTCACGGAACGGATTAAGCCTACAATCTTTCACTTCATACTCTTGCTCTGTGTGCATACACAATATCTTTCCTCTTCTTACTCTGTCCTGTGGTGAACCACACTATCGAGGTGCAGTCAGGGGACGTAGGAGTAGTAACAGAGATATCTGTACTCCTGCGTCGTTGCCCGAAAAGCACGTTTCTGTCTAGTGGTAGTAGGTGGCCCTGTATCGAACATCCGTATTCCGCACTGTTGAAAACCACATGTTGGTCTTCAAATAGTGACCGGTCCGTCAGTGGATTGTCGATTGGCCTAGTGCAACTGATGATGCTTGGCGAGCTGAAACAGACTGTCTTGCACCAATTGACATTCCACTCACGGAACGGATTAATCCTACAATCTTTCACTTCATACTCTTGCTCTGTGTGCATACACAATATCTTTCCTCTTCTCACTATGTCCTGTGGTGAACCACACTATCGGGGTGCAGTCGAGGGACGTAGGTGTATTTACAGAGATATCTGTACTCCTGCGTCGTTGCCCGAAAAGCACGTTGCTGTCTAGTGGTAGTAGGTGGCACTGTATCAAACATCCGTATCCCGCACTGTTGAAAACTACATGTTGGTCTTCAAATAGTGACCGGTCCGTGCGTGGATTGTTGATTGGCCTAGTGCAACTGATGAAGCTTGGTGAGCTGAAACAGACTGTCTTGTACCAATTGACATTCCACTCACGGAACGAATTAATCCTTCAATCTTTCATTCCATACTCTTGCTCTGTGTGCATACAAAATATCTTTCCTCTTCCTTCTCTGTCCTGTGGTGAACCACACTATCGAGGTGCAGTCGGGGGACGTAGGGGTAGTAACAGAGATATCTGTACTCCTGCGTCGTTGCCCGAGAAGCAAGTTTCTGTCTAGTTCTAGTAGGTGGCACTGTACCAAACATCCGTATTCCGCACTGTTGAAGACTACATATTGGTCTTCAAATAGTGACCGGTCCGTGAGTGTATTGTCGATTGGCCTAGTGCAACTGATGGAGCTTGGCGAGCTGGAACAGACTGTCTTGCACCAATTGACATTCCACACACGGAATGGATTACTCCTACAACCTTTCACTTCATATTCTTGCTCTGTGTGCATACACAATATCTTTCCTCTTCTCACTCTGTCCTGTGGTGAACCACACTATCGAGGTGCAGTCGGGGGACGTAGGTGTAGTAACAGAGATATCTGTACTCCTGCGTTGTTGCCCGAAAAGCACGTTTCTGTCTAGTGCTAGTAGGTGGCACTGTACCAAACATCCGTATTCCGCACTGTTGAAGACTACATGTTGGTCTTTAAAAAGTGACCGCCCGTGAGTGGATTGTCGATTGGCCTTGTGCAACTGATGAAGCTTGGCGAGCTGAAACAGACCGTCTCGCACCAATTGACGATCCACTCACGGAACGGATTAATCCTACAATCTTTCACTATATATATATATATATATATATATATTCTTGGAAATATTAGTGGGATGCAGTCTGGACCAATGAATCAGTCAAATTTCTCCGTTATTTGTCGTCGAGCTTTCGAAAATTTTCATTTTCTTTATCAAATAACGAAGAAATTCAACTGATTCATTGGTCCAGACTGCATCCCACTAATATTTCCAAGAATATTATTATAGAACAGTCACGAAAGCTTCCTCTTGTTATATATATATAATCTATGGAATTGTATTCGTGCCATCTCTCATAAAAAAGTCTCTGAATCTTTCTATTCAACAGGGAGCCAGGTAGCCGTGCGGACAGAGTGCCAATATTCTAATCCGCATTTGCTTGCCGGTCGTGGGTTCGATTTCCATCGACTGCAGAAATATTGTTGATGGACCAAGAAAATGTTTGGATCACACGTTGGAAGTTAAGGCCCCCGTCATTCCTTGCTCGCACAAGACTCTCGAAGACTTCTGAGGGTTGCTCGTAAGGGGGCAACCGAATGACGAATAGAACAATTTCACAATTTACAAAAACAGTTGATGAGAACACAATTTACTCAAGTTTCAATTGTATGTTTGTATCATATTCGATCGAGAGTCATACCAACAATATCCCTAGTGGTCCTAGTGGTGTAGTTATGAAACCACGATATAACTTAATTTCACCTGGGGTGAGGGCTTCAACTCTCATATCCGATTTGATGTTATTGGAAGTTCTCATGAAGTCATTATGATTCCATATATCCGACGAAGCAAATTTCCAGATTGGGTAGTGTCTAATGTAACTGCTGAATGTATTTATGCAGTCAGTTAGGTGTACTCCTACAAGAGGAAGTAAGTAGAAAAGCTTTCACCTGACTATACCTTGTCGCAATCAAATATTCAATTGATTACTGTTCCCATAATATCAACTTGGAATATTGATTTTTCCTCCTATGGAGCATTCTTTTGAGTTTTCATTTGCTAGTTGATGTAAACTGGACATATTATTTTCAATCTCTGAATCCTTAAATTCATCATTATTTGATTATTACTTGAATTTATCATTTTGGATATTGATGGATTTTCATTTCAATTTTTCTTGTTGATTGAAAATGATACGATACATTATTGATGTACAGTGGACGCAATACTGCCTGTTGAAGTCGGGTCTGCTGATTGATAACCTAGGCTAACAAGCAAGCGAGACAATAGTCAATATTTAGCCGGGGTGCATATTAGATGTTTTCGTCGAAACCAAAAAAAATACTCATTCCGAATAAAAGATCGACTATTTCTGGAGTCAAGTTTTTTTTGTTTGCACACTTTTTGTCCTCTCACTCTTTTCATCCCCTGTGGCCACAATGAGTTTGTTGACGAAAAGTGTCTCATGTGTTCTCTGTGGTCACTATCATGAAGAACGGTGTGAGAGGGACGATTGAGTTGACAATACTCAACTATCATTTGTTGTGGTCGAATTGATTATTCACGAGATTCGATAGATTACTCCTATGGATAAGTCGGGGTGGGAATTGTGAGAATTTTATTGTTGGAGGTCGACTACAAAATATTATCTCTGACCAGGATTATATGCTTATATCGTCATAGTTACGCTTCTAATTAGGAGGGTCCTAACTCCCTTGGGACATAATAAATTCCATGATTTTCTCTACCTAAAAATGGATGAAATATGCATAGCAACAACCTAGCAACAACAATTCAAGGTCATCATGTGACGATGCGATGACATGAAAACTATACAGGAATACATGTTCAACTACCAATCGGGGAGGTTATGAATGGAATCGGTCAGAAATGAAATTATCTATATGTCTCAGAAATTAATGAGCCCTAATGACCTCAGATTATTTCTGTCCCTTTAGCCAGAGGCCCTCGGGACGCAAACTTTGCAATCGGTGATTAAGGCCCTCATAATTCCATTGATGCATGAATAACTATAACATGCACCTTGGCAAATATCTGTCATCATCTTCCTTGCCACTTTGCACACTAGACTATGGAAGACAGTTTTCGTTCTCGGTACATGAATAACTTTTTTCTGAAATCAGACGTAACAATGATGCCCTGACCTATTTCATCATCAAAAGGAGACAAAAATGCTCAGAGTCGTCTCTCTATCCAATTATGTTGTTATAAATACTCAAGAACATGTTTCGATCAGAAAAAATCCTCTTCAGCCTGAAAGAAGCTTTACAATACGAAAATGGTGATCTTGACATCAAGGAATCACAAACTTGTTATTGACTCACTCGGAGTTGGAAAATAGTATATCATACACCTAGGGTGGAGATTTTCAATGTCTTAATTGGTGATGAAATTATTCAGAAAGTGTGTGTGAGTGTGTGTGTGTGTGTGTATTGTTAGGAACGGGTTCTCATCGAATGAAGGTCCTTGTGCCCTGAGAGAGCGTTGTATAATAATGAATCAGATTCCAAATACCCGAATGATGCATGAAGGGAAATATGAAACAATTCCTGATATCATACTTTGTAAAACAGGGATTTCTACCCCTATGGGAGCATTGTGTATACTGCAAAAATCTATGAAAATTGATGGAGCAGGTAGCCAACACGTGTTTGAGTCTGAACTGAAAAGTTGAGACACGAAAAAACCAAATGACAGGCAAGGCAATAACATGAGTCAAAGTCAAAAGGTACAAGATGAAATTCTAACAAATCAGCAAGGCATAGAACAACAGCTATTTATTCAGTGTGAAGAGAGAGCAAGATGATACAAGTAGGGAAGATATGAGCCAACCTGGAAAGTGAATGTTAGTGAAATTATTATTTTTATTGAAAAGGAATATTCTCAGATATATTCATGAACACAAAAAAATTAAAAATATATTTAAAAAAATATATAAAGGAATACATTGGGAATTCGCATTCTCCATGTGATGGAAATATAAATTCTTTCTTGGTTCATTCAACAGAAAACAATTATTTAATGTATATGACAAACAAGCCAACGGCTATAGTACATAGACTAAAATCATTAAAATCAAATCTCGAACGTTTTCGGCAACATTGCCATCATCAGGAGATTTCTGAAAAGTGGAATTTAATTTTTATTAACATGTGCTTGAAAATTTTTTATTTGAGGTTAGGAAAGTAAAGAAATTTTGAAAACTCACTTGTCAGAAATCTGTACAAAAGATTACATAAGAGGTGATCATTTCGTCAATATTTGTTGTTATCCAGTTTAATATACTATAAATTACCGTGTAATTATAAAACCAAATGGCAGCCAAGCTGCCTCCACTGTAAAACGGGAATGACTGAATTTAAGAAATGACGTTTGAAAGATGACATTGATAGGCAAATTGAATGACTTACTGTTGACATATGTTGACAGACTACATGGAACATGAAAGTAAATTGAAAATTAGAAGAAACTGGATTTTGACACCAAGTTGACAGATACATTAATTTTTGAGTTTGAGTGTTAACCTAGAACAAATAAATAGGATATAATGCAATTGTTGTATAACAATATTAAATTACATTATGATGAAGATAATTTTAATGAAACAAATGAAAATGTCTCACCTGATCAAAGACTATAAAAACAAATATTATTGTGAAGAAGAACTACTAAGTTCTTTTAGAGATTTGAAAATTGGTTGAAAACGAGTTTGGTTTAAATGGATTTGAGTATTCAAGCAACTATTGTTTGTTGAAATTTCCTTAGTTATTTCTAAGTCTTCAAGGAGATCGAGTTGTAAGTTATTACCATTGACTGTATGTAAGATTTTTGTTCCTGATTCTAAGTCAAACTTATGTTTAGTTGCAGAAATATGTTCACCAAAACTGGAAGTTTGTGGCCTGTTAAGGTGTTCTTTGGTTCGAACTGAAATTTTCCTAGCAGTTTTTCCAATATATGTACTACTGCAGTCTGAACAGGATAGTTTATAAATACCACTTTTATCAAGAAAATTTATTTTATCTTTTGTATTTGTGAGAATAGAACTTAAATTGTTTACTGTTTTGAAAGAAATTCTGATATTATTCAATATATCTGAGAAATAATTGGATACTTTTTCTGAAACACCATTAATGTAAGGAAGGGAGAAATATTTAGGTGTTGGAACCATTTGTTCCTGACTATTGTAAGCTAGATTTCTATTTCTTTTGTAAATTGTTTTTTGAAGAATTTTGTCGACAATCAAAGGGTTATAACCATTGGTATATGCTATTTGTTTAATTATGTTAATTTCTTTTTTGTAATTTTCATTGGAAAGAGGGATATTGAGTAATCTATTGATGTAACAATGATAAGCTGCCATTTTGTGTTGATAAGGGTGATGAGATTTTGAATGAATTGTATGATCTGTTTGAGTTGATTTTCTATAAATATCAAATTCTAATTTATTGTTTTGTCTAATAATTTTTAAATCCAAAAAGTTTATGCTATTGTCTTTTTCGAGTTCAATGGTGAAGTTAATTTTGGGGTGTAGTTTATTAATTTTATCTAAGATTAGTGAGGCTTCATTTTCCCCACCTTTTATGAAAACTAAACAGTCGTCTACATATCTGAACCAATGTAATATTTCTGGGCAATTTTTTATAAATGTGGACTCTAAATTATCCATAAATAAATCTGCTAGAAAAGGTGATAAGGGGGAGCCCATGGCTAGACCATCTGGTTGTCGATAAAATTTGTTATTGAATTGAAACAATTACTCTCATGGCTATATGCCACGACGCATATTGAATAATATCTATTGAACACACACGATAAGAATTTGAAAACAACATCTTCTGAAGATTCTGTACCCTCCTTCATGTGAAGATTTGCATATAATATCATTCTGAATATTCAATACAGAAAACAACTACTTTCCTTGCTATTTGCCACGTTCAGAATTGAATTATTTTTAAATACTGTCTGTAGGTTAATCGAGGAGGTGGTACATTCATTTTACTCGGTTCTTTGGGATTTTCTCTCCTCGTTTCTATAAAATAAAAGTTTTCGTATTATTTCAATATATTTGAAGAGGGACAAATCAGATGATTTGCCCCAAAATGTCACTGCGTTTAACGAATTTTTCTATCAGGGAATCTAAAAGAAAAATCCAGTAGCTTGTCAGTGAAGTGTCAAACTATATACGCAGCACAACTTTCAAAGAAAAATAATTTGCATTTACATGTTGAGAACGGGAGCAGAATCGGTCCCGAAACGTCCAAAGATAAGTACAAATTCGATATTTTTTCAATATATCTATATTTCTTTCCTTCAAAAATTTTTTCAAACAAATTGTCACTGACAAGCTACTGGATTTTTTTTTTAGATTCCCTGATAGAAAAATTTGTTAAACGCAGTGACATTTTGGGGCAAATCATCTGATTTGTCCCTCTACAAATATATTGAAATGATACGAATACTTTTATTTTATAGAAACGAGGAGAGAAAATCCCAAAGAACCAAGTAAAATGAATTATTTTTGTTGAATATCCAAAAAAAGAGCATGAAAGAACAAAATCCGCTTGAATTGAAAATTGTCATTATTTCTCAAATCGGATCTAATAATATGATGTATCATGATATAAGAAAATATAACTTACCAATATGTTCAGTATTGAAATGAAAATAGGGGAATGTATAGGAGGAGTACACTTTCATGAACTCTGATCTTGATGACCTTGGAACTTCCAAAAAAGTCATTCGTATCAGATATGGGAATTATATCTCTCGCAAACAGGTTATATGACATAACTCGAGTAAACTCATATTCTCCCTTCTTGAATCCTTTCTTTCCCTCCACATCCATCAAAAAGTTCTTATCTTGGCTATTATTGTTTGATGCCTCGCTCAATTATATTGATTCGAACATTTGTTTTCTGACTATGGGCATCGGCAGAAAAAACTACTAGTTAGTGGTCAATAACAAATATGTGATTCTCTCACATCGAAATCTCTTTTTTATTGTATTCTAGAACTTCTACCAGGCTGAAGATGGTCTTTTCCAAGATCGGAACATATTCCTCAACATTATTGAATGTTTGTGGAGAAGACTTTGAGCATTCCTTACATTATTTTCGATGCTTAGGTACTTCTTATTCCTACTGCGACCTCGATATCCAGGTTGAATATGTGAGAGGAAAATACAAATATCCAGAGGTAACATTCACGGAATGCAAATAGTTTATTTAGAAGAATAAATTTTCTGAAAAATGTCGATTCTCAAAATTCCTTTTGAAAATTTGGGAATTAGGAAGTTTCAGTATCACAGTGGATGTTCATATTTTTGGGAAAAAATTCAGAACAAATTCACTTGTGTTTCATTGCATCAGCTCGTCTCATGAAACGTATGGATTGTTTTCCACCTTCACAAGAGTCCCATGAAAAATTCTGTATTTTGCATGTACATATGCACTAGTAGAAAACTAGGATCAAGAAGAACTGATATATTCACGATCAGTCGAGCTTCATCACACGTCCTTCAAATTACATTCCACCCTCATGGCGTATACCTCTAATAATATAGGTACGGGATTGATAGCACGAATCCATCACGGCTAATGAATGACTTTGGTTGAGTCATTCCATTTTTCCATGATGTATGGGCATGAAAAAATCAGAGATAATTCGAATTGGATCGTGAATCATGATTTGTGGTCTACACAAATCGCGGGATGAAACATCTATTGGAATGACCACACCAAATGTACTGACCAATTTGATCGAAGTGAAGTGACATAGATGCTCATCTGGAACATGTAATATGAAACATGATCTAAACTGTTTCACTCAATATAATATCACGAATGTTGAAATAATAGTTTTGATAGGACCACAACATATGCATGCATGCAATGCATTTCTTCAATTCTGAGACGGGACATATAGCTTTCAAATCTGTTTGTAGACAAAACTCATGCAGAATCCATCTAATGGTCATTTTGTGGCCCAATTTTCTTATTATGAATAGTTTCAATCAAGAACTGAATTGAAATAATGAATACATGTGCAAACGACAGCTTTTAGTGAACATACTTACATAGAAATAACCAAGTGGAATTACCACAACGGCCATTTGAAATAACGTTCAATGGAACCTCTTGATCACGTCGAACGTGAATTACCGTTTGAATCCGGTTTTTCGAACGTTTTGTGTCCACAATCATTTTATTATAATTTTCATCCCTTTCATACTTATTGCAATTCTGATTGAGTATGAGTATAACTCACTAACCTGATATGTTGTCTATGTATTGCGACCTTCCTAAACGGCACTAATGCCTAAGATCCCTAACCACCATTAATAGTGGGCATCCGCGCCAGCTACAGCCGAAGGTGGGGTGGTTCGTGATATTTTTTTTCTGTGATATCATCTATGAAGTGAATTAATTAATTGGGCGCCAGGAAATTTACCCCGCGCGAATACCCTAAACAGAACGAACTCAACCTCCAAATTTACCAAAAGCGAGATTGAGGCAAAACCATATCAAGGTGTTCAAATGAAATAAAAGACGTGTCACCCTTGGATGTCATTATAATTCGAGTTACTATACTATAGATAAAACAAGCCCAAGATAAAGTAATTCTAACAAATATCCTACAACAATAATGTTACACCAATAAGTCACAATACCCGATATAACGGCAAGCTAATAAGTATCCTACTTTTGAATTTACCGCCTAAACCAAACACTTTTAAGCAGTATCGAGCAACCAAAATTATGAAGCGAATAACGTATATTCAGCACTAAAAATGTACCAGATACATGGATGAAGCGCTCGAGGTGGGTAGGCAAGCGTGGGACATAAGGGCGGTTGATATACCAAGTTAGGCACTAGTCTGATAGCGCAACGCGTGAGCTCAGGCGAGGGCGTGATAGTAAATAAAAGCGTGCATGCAACAAACTCCGCTTACATAACCCCTCAAGTGATGCTAATAAATAATGCTGACTATAAGGCTAGTACATTAACCACTGAACTTCACCTATAGATTTTAGCAAATGCAAATACTCAAATAGCAAATATTAGCAACCAGAAGTAATAAGGTGAGCAAAATATAACCGTATTTGTAACTAATTAACGTAGTAAATTTCAGCAACCCTAACTAATCGGAAAGCAAAATATTTCAGCAATTGTCACTAACCAAATGGCAACTAACAGCAAATACAGACAATCAAATATGCAAAAAAATAGCGACATGCGCAAATAACAGTGAATACTTTCACTCGGTTTCACAATAGCAGGGATAAGCAAGCATGACCCAATCCCTAAGCAAATACATAAGCATATGCAACTAATAAATAAGCAAACAGTAGCAAAGATCAAAAGCAGATTTACGTGTACTGGGCCACCCCGTATCTCTGGTAGATGGGTTGTGCAATCTTCGTGAGCTTCTATCGTCGAAGAAGACTCAGTACAAAGTGTCCACCCGGTATAAGTGCCTCCTATGTGAATGGATTGGGAAGAAGTCTTACAATGCGGCGACCACCCTGTATAGCCACCTCACAGATGAATGAATCTGAAGATATTGTTACGACCCTGGCGATCAATCCCAGCTACCTGCTACGGAAGTAAATAAACCATATTTCTTGGAATAGAAATGAAGTGGATCGACGGCTATTGAGATGACTCGAGAAGATTATCGACCTGTTCACGATATTTCGAGTGGAATCTAGACGTTTTATTAGGTAGTATAAATAGTTGTTGTTAGGGACAGGAAGGGAAGTCTTTATTTGGAAGCGTTATAATAAAGATCGAAGAAGTGTTGTGAATCGGAAGTGTTTAGTACGAGTATTGTTATTATTGTATAGTAGTGTACAGAATAAATCGTTTTAAGTGTTCTACCGAGTGTTAAATTATTACGGACCCAGAGTAAAATCGTTACAGTGGTGTCAGAAGTGTGGATTTTTCGAGGACATTTGAAGACGTATGGTAAATACAAGGAGTACGTCATACGACGCGATGAAAGACATTTTGAAATTTATGCAAAATCAGTTCGCGGAACAAGAGGAACGACGACAGAAAGAAAAACAAGAGGAGGAGAAACGTCGTCGAGAGGAAATATTAGAAGAAGAGCAACGTCGTCAAGAAGAGTTACAGAAAATTCTAGAGCATCAAAAAAAAGAACGAGAACATCAGAAAATCTTCTTCGAACAAATTCTGCATAAAACTGAAGTGCAAATAGATGAGTTGAAGACAGATTTCACCAAAATTGACGACAAGCTTAACCAGGAAGTTTCAAGAATAGATTCCATGTTCGATACAATCAAAAGAGATGTAGCGAATCAGATCGCCTCGCTACGAAGTCAAGATCGTCGTGACAGGGTTGCCACATCGGGTTCTTCCGTGAAACCACCAACTTTTGATGGACAGTCGCCTTGGTCTATGTATAAATCTAAGTGCAAATGGGTGGAGTGACGAGGAAAAAGCTACTGCACTCATTCTAGCTCTGAGAGGACCAGCTTTGGGGATGTTACAGTCGATCCCAGTGGAACAACAAAACCACTTCGGAGATTTAGTGGCTGCACTAGAACTCAGGTATGGTGACCAACATCGAGAACAGCTTTACCGGGCTCAGATGAAAAATCGTGTGCAGAAGTCTGGAGAGAGCCTACAGGAGTTCGAAGCAGATGTGAGAAGACTGACTCAATTAGCCTACCCAGAGGCACCAGAGGACTTCAAAGAACAACTGGCGGTGCAGGTATTCATCGACGGGCTGAGAGACTCAGAAATACAGAAGACTCTGAGGCTTACACACTTTGAGAGGAGTGGTGAAGCCCTAGTAAGATCTCTGGAGGTAGAAGCGGCCTTCAACACCTCTAGGCCAAAAGTGAGAGCTGTGTCCATCGAGGAGCCTTCCGAAGACGTGGACCCAGTGGCGAAAATGTTGAGAAAAGTGCTTGAGGAACTCAAAGAAATTAAGAGTGGGTCTAGTAACCAGCGAAATAGATCCTGCTATCGCTGTGGCAGAACTGGACACCTGATAAGGGACTGTAAGGTGTGAGTACCACCACGATCTTCTTCACCTGCAAGGACGCCATCACGGTCGTACTCACCTGCGAGGACTAGGTCATCTAGTGAGTCCTCAGATAGATACCAGGAAAACTAGAACTAGCCAGCGTATCGGGGCGCATGCTGGCTAGTAATAACGAAGCCCCCAGGGTCATTAACATCAACAGGATAAGAAGAACAACTGATAGCCTGACCATCAAAGGAAAAATCAACCAAATGGATGTAACCTGCACCATAGATACCGGTGCATCAGTTTCTCTGGTACGCAGTGACATTCTCCGGCCTGGAAGTATAAAACCAACCACTTCCAACTTTGTTCTTCGTACGGTCACTGGGGAAAATGCACCAATACGAGGGATGGCTGATATTGAGTTGACGCTTGGAAGACTCCATATAATGAACATGGTATACGTCGCAGATATCGAAGATGAGTTCATCCTCGGCATGGATCTGATAAGTGACTACGGGTTTCCATTCGACAGTGATCAGAAGACCATGAAATTTGGAGGAGAAGAGTTTGTTCTAACGACACCAGCCGAGAGGGAGGCGTCTGTGAGGCTACGACTAGCGAAGACTGTGAGAATTCCTGGATTCACTGAGAAGATCATCCATGCGCGATTAGAAGAGGACCCTGGGTGCTGCGTTGGATTAGTACAGTCATGTGAGGAATCCCCCAGCAAGCTGTTACTTGCCCGAGCTTTAGTGACCACCAAACGAGACATTCCTGTGAGGGTAGCAAATGTTTTACCTACCACCATAACAGTAAGGAAAGGAGATATTATCGGAGCTTGTGAACCAGTCAGTTGGGTAGCAAAATGTGATAAGACTAACGAGCAGAGATGGAGGGAACGAGATGACAGTGCATTGAAAGTTCTGGAAACCTCCTTGGACCACTTATCACCAACAGAATATAAAGCTGCCAAGAAATTCATAGCAGACGAAAGTGATATCTTTGAATCAACATCAACAGGGCGGACGAACTTGGTCAAGCACAGAATAGATACTGGTAAAGCTCACCCAATTCGGCAACCACCAAGAAGAATGCCATTTGCTAAGCAACAGGAGGTGGAACAGCTGGTTGACAAAATGATGAAGGATGGGGTAATTGAAGAATCATCCAGCCCTTGGTCTGCACCGGTTGTATTAGTGTCCAAGAAGGATGGATCCACAAGATTCTGTGTGGATTATAGGAAGCTCAATGACGTCACCAAGAAGGATAGCTACCCGTTACCAAGGATTGATGACACTTTGACTACATTGGCTGGCTCCCGATGGTTTTCGACACTGGACTTGAAGAGCGGATACTGGCAAGTGGGCATTCACGAAGAAGATAAGGAGAAGACTGCTTTTACGACTGGTAATGGACTGAACCAGTTTACTGTGATGCCTTTTGGACTATGTAATGCCCCAGCAACCTTCGAAAGGCTGATGGAATTGGTACTGCGTGGGCTCGTTTGGAAAACTTTCCTGGTATATCTGGACGATGTTTTGGTCATGGGAAAGAATTTCGAGAAACACCTGAAGAACTTACGGGAAGTGTTCCAGCGATTCAGGAATGTCAACCTCAAACTGAACCTGAAGAAATGTTCACTATTCCAGAAACGAGTAGATTTCTTGGGCCACACGGTAACGTCAGAAGGAATACAAACTGACGAGACAAAGATTCAAGCCATTCGAGACTGGCCAAGACCGAAGGACAAACATGAAGTTAGAAGTTTCTTGGGATTGTGCACTCACTACCGTCTTTTTGTGGAAGGATTTGCTGATATTGCGGCACCACTCCATAGATTGACAGAAGATCGAGTCAACTTCAACTGGTCTGTAGAATGTGAGAAATCCTTCAAGAAATTGAAGGCTGGCCTCTGTTCGAGTCCTATTTTGGGGTTCCCACAAGAGAGAGGCTTGTTTATTTTGGACACAGACGCGAGTAACATCGGAATTGGAGCCGTGCTCTCACAAGTACAGGATGGTCAAGAAAAGGTTATAGAATACTACAGCAAAGTGATGGCCAAACCAGAAAGGAATTATTGTGTCACCAGGAAAGAACTGCTGGCAATTGTTAAGGCTGTTGACCATTTCCACAAATACTTATACGGGAGGGAATTTCTCATAAGGACGGATCATGCAGCTTTGAGGTGGCTGATGGAGATGAAGAATCCTGAAGGTCAAATAGTAAGATGGCTGGAAAAGCTGAACCAGTATCACTTCAAGATTAAGCATCGCCCAGGAAAACTACACCGGAATGCGCATTGAACATCGAGAAGGAACCGTTGATGTTAGAAAAACAAGACTTGTGACCGATGATAAGTGGACAGCAGCACACATGAGACGAGATCAGGAGAACGATCCGAATATCGCCGATTTTCTACGTTGGAAAGAAAGAGGAACAGAAAGACCGACATGGAAGGATATCTCGGATAAAGGGCCTGCTTTCAAGGCGATGTGGGCACAATGGGACTCACTAGTTGTGGAGAATGGATTATTGAAGCGAGTTTGGGAATCAGCTGATGGTAGATCAACAATTTCTCAGCTGGTTGTGCCCCACATCAGAGTTAATGAAGTTCTGGAAGAAGTCCATGGCGGAAAATCTGGTGGACATTTTGGAGTTAACAAGACATTGAGTGAAATTCGAGAACGATTTTACTGGGTTCAATGTCGTGACGACGTGGAAAGTTGGTGTAGAAGATGTCCTGTATGCGAAGCCAGTAAAGGTCACAGAACGAGATCAAGAGCTGGAATGAAGCAATACAATGTGGGTGCACCGTTTGAAAGGATCGCCATCGATGTAGCCGGACCATTCCCTTTGACTGATGATGGAAATAAATACATCTTGGTTGCTATGGACTACTTCAGTGAGTGGGTAGAAGCATACGGCATGCCAAACCAAGAAGCCTCCACAGTTGCCAGGATATTGGTCGACAACATGTTTTCACGGTTCGGAGTACCAATGGAATTACATTCTGATCAAGGGAGAAATTTTGAGTCGAACTTATTCAAAAAGGTCTGTGATCTAATGGGAATCAGAAAGACGAGAACAAATCCACTACATCCACAATCCGATGGCATGGTCGAAAGATTCAACCGAACTATGGAAGAACATCTTTCGAAAGTAGTCGAAGAGCATCAGAGGGACTGGGACAGGCATCTTCCCTTATTCCTGATGGCGTATAGAGCAGCTGTCCATGATTCAACGAAGCTAACTCCAGCTAGTATAGTCTTTGGAAGAGAACTCCGCTTACCTTGTGACTTGGTGTTCGGTTCACCAAGTGTTGAAGAAAAGGAAGTACGAGACTACGCAGATGAGCTCCGGAATGGCTTGATGAAAACTCATGAGACTGCTCGGAAAAGATTGAAATTAGCAAGTGACAAAATGAAGGCACGGTACGATCTCAAAGCCAATTCAGAGGGATTCTTTGAAGGAGATCGAGTTTGGCTGTATAATCCTCGACGGAAGAAACTCATCAAATAATTCTTCAACCCAAGAAAATTAAAACCCTGGGAAGAAATTCAATTACTATTTCTCCCAGACTTAAACCATATCATTTCCCCAGAATACCAGGAAAATGCATAAAAAAAAATAAAAATGTTCTCAAATCAGTAATATGGGCCATTCCAAAATCAGTCGAATAAAAGAAAAATAAAAGAGAAATTAACTCCTCAAGTTGTACCCACAACCAGAAGGAAGGAGTGTTCAACAACAGCCCCTGGAGAAATCATGTAATTTGTGAATTTAATGAAGTAAATAGGCCCTTGGGTATAATGCCTAAATTTTATGATATTTCACTGTGCCATTATATTAGCACATACAACTATAGTCGATGCTAAAATAACAATACAACTGTATCATGAAAATCAGTCTCTGCTCATTACAAGTAAATGGCAATAATCTACAGAGTCTAATAACAGATCAAGAAGTACTATAATTTAATTTATGCACTAGCGGGCCGTAAAGTGCACTTTACTGCCCGGTTTTGCGGGCTTTAAGTCGCACTTTACCGCTTGCGGGCTCATTATGGCCCACGGGCCGTAAAGTGCACTTTACCGCCTGCTGTTCTCAGTCACCTTATATCCACATATCAATTCATGAAAAACCTATAATCATATTCCTAGATTCTGATATATCCAGCGGTATAACATAAACTTCTTCTTTATCCGATTCCATAGCCTCGCTATTATTATTATCACTAATTTTACTCTTCAGTCAAAGAATGACAATTTAGCTCGTTTATTGGATGTATTGCTATTGACAACAACCATCAGATTGATTGACAACGTCAAAATTAAATAAGTTAGGTTTATATACTGGGTATGCATATTGTAAAATTCTGAAGAATGAATCTCTTCTAGAGCTGAAAGAGTTTCACTATTACGATAATTGCAATATTGGTACGATAATTTTCATATGTAAATCATCCATGAACATTACGCTTCTCTTGATTACTTAATTAATACGTAACAAATTAAATTCTGGGGAATATTAGTTTGTCGAAATATATAGTCATTACTTATGAGTCAGAAAAAACACAAGTGCATAAAATTTTGTATGTATCTCGTGCGTGAAATGCGTTTATGGCCTTCAGCGTGTAATGGCCCTCGGCTAGCGCCATCAAGTCATTATTCACGCCACAGGCCATAAACGCCTACTTTACGCCCTTGATACATAAATAACTATTATAAAAATATATGAAGTAATATAGAAAGAAAGATAAGCTCACCCGGCCCAGAGGGTTTTTTTTTGTTTCCTTATACACAATATTTGACAGTGCGCCAACGTATGAACGAACGAGTCTGATAATGGATTATGGGCCTTAACGCACCTGTCAATAAGGATATGATACGACATGGACTGTTTTCCTGCTGCAAGTAAAAAAAAATAGTGTTACTTGAGAAAATACTGCACGATCCAGATTCACAACAGATAGAATGCACACATCGAGAAAACACAGAAATCCACATACCTAATCATCAATCTCAGGAGCACTCGCTTCGATCACTTCACGAATATGATGGAGGTGGAGGAGAGGTGGAGGTGCGCTACAAAATATCTACCAAATAACAATCGCCTGACCCCAAAATTACCAAATGTGATCAACAAAAATAATCCCGGTTACAGATGATATGAAATATCAAAGATTTTGTGACACAAATTCCACCATCACACTCTCCACTACAAATCTAGAGAAGTCATCCTCCTGTCTCCGAAATTTCCCGATCGGACTTCTGTCAACGGTCATTGGTTCTTCGGACACGACCAAAACTCAACTCTTCAACTATCGAGTTCGACACCATGGATATCACCAATGATATAGGTCACAGTCCATGGGATAGAAACAAGGGTTCATGAAATCATGTTATGTAACCCCTTTCAGACTAATCCAGGTGAGTATAAGGCTCAATTTTCAATAAATACATTTTCATTTCTACGGAATTTTCTTTTTTAGATGTGGCAACGTCGCGAAAATCGATAGTGATCGATTTATGTCTCCCATCGCCATTTGAACACGAGAGCTGGTTTTGTGACCTATATTTACGGTGCCATTAACCTGCCCAGCTACCCAGTCAAAACAGAGACATATAACCCCTCATAATTTACCCAATATTATGATTTATAATATTGCAAATCCAAGAGATATCCCCTATACTACTATCGTATCAGGATCAGGTACGTCCAAATCTTATTCAATTATAATATTTACACTCCATACATCATTTTTTGCTTATGGCATACCAGCAGAAATACTATTCTCTTATTCATTATTTTTACATATAAACATACTTATTCAGATAATCCTCCAATATTATTATTAACAATACGTTTTCTTTTCCAGGACTGACTAGGCCAATAAATGAAATCCAGCCAGGAACAGACTTTTGGACGAATCGAGGCGTCAGTATCAGCTGTGAGATGAAACTAGATTTGCGATTGAATCAACCGATCAACAACTTCAAGACTACAAGGACTATGTTCGTCAACGCAATGAGAGGAAGTGATTTACATTAAACACAGAGTGTTGTGGAAATGACTTGTGAGATCTACGTTGAATAAATATCCAGAGTGAGTAAGATTTTATGTTTATTTTGGTATTGTTACTGAAAGTAATCTGAAATTAAGTCATGGAAACCATCCATTCTCAAAGTGGCCCAGTATTTTTCAAAGGGAGAAAAACAATAACTCAAAGTCGGTCGACCACAAAATTTTGTGGTCGACCGACTTTGAGTTATTGTTTTTCTCCCTTTGGAATCTGAAATTGTTAACGAGGAATTTGAACGTTACAGTATTTCCTTTTCTTAGTAGTTTCACTTTCTTTTTATTGAGGTGCCTATCTCTATGTACCCCTATTCAAATATGCTCGACATAAACAGGGTGATTGAGATTTTAAGTTTCGAACTTTAATGGGTGATAAAGATCTCATCATTTCAATTAAAAAATTTTATATGAACATGATTCTGATCTCGATCAGTAGCAGAGCTACAGAGAGTCAAATTTCGATAATTTTTTCTTATTAAATGAAATATCTTACTGACTTTCGGAGATAGCAATTTGAAATTCATTGAAGTGGATACTTGGAAAATTATGATTTTGAAAGTTTCAATGGTTTCAAAATCCACAAGGTGATACGTTTTTGAAGGCATTATCCCCCTCCACATTTTTTTGTAGTACGCCTCTGACATCTCCAAATAGAAAGAATTGTTCGATTTGGAGTCTCATTTTACATTTCATGTTGTTTCGAGAAATGAACCGTTTCCGAGATGAATAAGCGTAAGTATATTAAGAACATATGAATTTCATCTATCTTTTTCTATTGGACTTAATTCTTGGACAAAATTCGTTGATCATATTTACAATGATGGATAGTACAAAATATATGTGATGTGGACTGATAAAGCCACATTCAACAGATTCATGCTGGTGAATTACCATAATTCAAATGTGATTTGAAAAATTGTTGCCTAATACCCTTTCCCAGGCAACCAGATGGATGACTTTTGGGTTGACGTCTCCTTACGTCAGTTGTGTGAATGAGTCACAGCCCAATGACGTCATATTACTCACGTTTATTGACGTCAGGCACTCACCTAACGGTAACGTTGAAATGACGTCAAAAAGACGTAACAGTAACGTTTAAATTTGATGATGGAACGTGAATACTTTCATCAAACATAGTGTTATGAACATCACAGACCTCTGATGATATCTAATATTGATTATGCATTATTGAAACTGATTGGTGGTCCCTCGGATGCAAGTTATGTTGTTGTCGTCTGATCGTTCGATCGTCCGATCGTCTATTCTCAGAATAAGATCAATTACTCGTATTTGTATCAACAATTATGTGATTTGTGTCAGCAAACCATGAATAGTTTGATAGCAATGTGAAGGAGGTTGGCGAGGTAAGCTCAACTTCAAATACTGTTCATGCATCCTTTGTCACCCTACAGGAATGTAGAGAGAGAATTTCGGACAAATTTTCTGAATGACGAATCCCATCAATTTGGCTCGTCAAACTGACATCATATCATATCATAGATATGTCACTGCAGAGTCATAAAAGTGACCTCCTCGATAGGTACACATATTATCATCAATACAAACACAAATGATAACTTATTACCTTCCTCCCAACTCCCCTCGTATATACAGGGTGTTCAAACTATATGGCCCATTACACGTTTCTGGAGAGCAAAACATAGGTTTATTCCAAAGATGTAGTTCTTCGTGTAATCAGTTCTGCTTGGTCAATCTTATAACATTCTCAGCGCTGCGTTGTTGCCGCATCTATCAAAAGGTCGCAAAAACTCTGTATTCCGAATATAACCCCTAGTCTATCGGGAAAGATAGAGATTTTTCATCTTCAGGAATTTTTCGTGTTGAAACTATTTATTATTATTGATTCAAACAGATTTCAATCAATTGATATTTAATTGGAACAGATACATGTTGATTAGAATCCTCAATGATAAATCACCCTTTGTTCCAATTGAATGTCAGTATATCGTATATCAGAGGATGAGAAGGGACATGGAAGCCGTTTTCACTAATAATTAATAGTTTCAACACATTGAATAACTGGATTTTGAATATCAGAATTGTTTACACCCTTAATTTTTGTAATCTGTACAACTTTCTGATAGAAGAGGCAACCTCGAAATGCTGAAAATATTTTAGATCGATAGAAGAGAACTGCTTCTCTGAAAAACCCAATCCTTCAATCAACCCTATGTCCTATTCTCCAGAAACGTTCAAAAGGTCATTGAGTTTGGGACACCCTGTATATATATCCTCAACACATATTGCGAACTATAGAAAAACATGACGGTGACATAAAGTCTCTGCAACGTCGTAATGATCACTTCAGAAAAAGTACGTCATAGTGACGTCAGAAATTGGTGTGTGACGTCCCTGACGAAAAATCACCAATTTGGTACGTCACAGTGACGTAATCATCCGTCTTCTGGTTGCATGGGTTGTGACCGTCAATTTTTTTCGACAGGTTGAATGGTACATTATTTTTCCATTTATATTATATGAGCCCGAAACATGTACCTCTATGTGATCGATCTCTGATCGTCAAATAAATGTTGTGGAGATGACTTTGGATTTCTTCATCTATGGAATATATCACCCCACTTTGAGTTACCATGGACTCCTTTCAAAGATCAGATTTCTTTTTTCCTTTCTTGATGAAACAATAATAAAATCTTGAATCCTTGTAGCTCCGGCACTGATCGAGATAGGACCAATATTCAGATGAAATTCTTGGATTTAAATGATGAGATCTATCACCTATTACAGTTTTTTTCTCAAAACCTGAATCACCATGTATATGTAGAACTGATTAACGCAAGATATTGAAAATTTGTAGAGACGTTGGAGGGAAAAATCGAGAATCCAAGTAAAATATGTTCATCATTCTCAAGCTTTCGGTTTGTTTGAGAGATATAGTATTTTAGTTACCATCAATAGGACACCTAGTTCTCAAATTGATTGAATTTTCTCAGAAGAAGTGACAAATGCTGTCAATCGAACATAATCCATTTTCCATCCCAATTGAGATTCAACTTTTTTTCCACTGTTCAATTTCTGTATTTTCGTACGAGATTTGCATTTTTTGTGGATAAAAAATTCGAAAATGAGATTTTTGATAGCTTATAGTCTTGAGCTATCCGAAAGTAACAAAAATTAAATGAAAAATTCTATTCCTTAATAAAAAAAAACGATGATGGTTTCCAAATTTGTAAACACTATCTTGTAGGGAAAAATGAGTTTTCATAATGAAGTGTCATTCATTCCGATTGATCTCCTCAAATGAGTAAAATGTAATGGAGGTTTTGGGAAATGTTGTTTTTGTTTTTCGAATATCTCCGGAATTATTTTGTATTATCCAAGTTCCAAAACAGGCATGATAATGTGCGAATTATCCAACCGACACTGTATCCCTTCCAGTTTGAGAGATTTCAATGATGAGGCTCTGATTTCAGCCACCCTGTACATATACGCCATTTTCATGTGAGTTGAAATTTTTAGTGATATGCAAAGATTACTCCTTCTCTCACCGTTGGATAGCCCATAAGCTATAAACCATCACAAATTTCAATAATCGAATGTTCCATTCACGAGAATTGTCAGTTTCTCTATTTTGATATTGATATACAATTCGAAACTGTAGATTTTTGTGACCGAAAGATTCGAGAATAAGATTTTTGGTAGCTTATAGCATTGGGCTATCCGAGGGTTACAAAAATGAAATGAAAAATTCAAGTCAGTATTCAAAAATGAATAAGCTGATGATGGTTTCTGGAAGAAGAAACCTCAGATTCCAAATCCAAAAATGCCAACTCGTAGGAAAAAAGAAGTCTCCATGATAATGTCTCATTCATTTCGATTGATTTCTTGATATTACTCAAAAATAATAGTAGTTTCAAAAAATTTTGTTCCTGTTCCTCGGATATATCCGAGAGTATTCCGGATTCTTGAAGTTTCAGAACAGATATGATGATGCACAAAGTCATAACTCAACTGACACTGTATCTCTACCGGTTCAAGAGATCCCAATAATGAGGCTCTAATTCCAGCCACCCTGTACATAGTTGGTAAATTTCAATATTGGGAAAAACGTTCCATTATTCAATATTCCAAATGTAGGATCATAAACGACTGATTTCATCGTTTGAAGAATTCTAATATCGATTAATCCTCTTTTTCACATAATAGGACACGTACTCAAATAGGCGACTTTCTCAGTATTTTCAAGATTATTAGTACATGATTGAACGACCGATTGAGTACACCAGAAGCTATGAATATTTTATTTCCAAACATTGATATAATCAAAAATTTGTCGTTTCAATCTACAATATCTCTTACATTATATAATAACAGGTTATTTGTAGCAATTATTCTACCGCACGTTGTCAATGTGACGTTTTTTCGAGATAAAATGACGTGTTACTCATCGCTTGAAAGTATCAAGGTTCCGTTTCAACGTTTGATAGTGAAATAAAACGTTTCGATAACGTGTTAGTTTCTCGGTTTGCATCAACCAAATTTTAACGTTGTTGTTTACAACCATTAACTCCATTTCCAGGATTGCAGCCGTCATTGAACGTTCAATGAATGGGTTCACTGGGTTTTCTGCCAGAGAACAGATGAGTGGATTCAAGATATCAGTAGATAGCTTTAAAACTCGAATTCACAGACCCAATCTGAAAAAACATTCTGGTAATTCAATAATTAAGGAAACCAGATACCTATGATTCCAAAAAATTCTGAAATAGCAACACAAACATATAAATTTCCTTATTGCAATGCTAGCACATCATGTAAATAAATTGAACTATATCAAGTTACAGACCTTTTCATAATTTTGAGTCAATTGTTCTTCAGTTGATTCGACATTCGTGCTTAGTTTATCAAAGTTTGTCTAAACACACCCTGATGATTATCTCCTATCAGCTGTAATGCAGGTATAGAAATCATCATATTCTAACTATTGGACAGGATATAAGAATATTAAAAAATTGACAGGGCACTAACTCCTGAGTGACTTGAAACCACTGTCATATAGTACCATGAAAGAGTTTGACAAGAGCTTCAGATTCTCCAGATATGGTTCAGATGGAACTTTCAAGAATCAAGATTTTCAAACAAAGATCAGGTGAAACGGTTTTTTTATTGAAAATAATAATGATCAAAAAATAGTTATTCATACATCAAGGTGGTGACGAATATCATTATAACCCAGGGAACAAGGATATATCCAGAAGCTCCAGCTGAGGGGTATAGGGTTCCGTGGTGATGATATTTTCGATTGTTTTTTCACCACTAGCAATATATTTCAATCATTATAGTTCCGTAAAACTGGAATGTCAGCCCATGTCACTACAAAAGCACTTCTTTTCAATTTCAATAGAAATCTAGTCACCATGACAGCATATGACAAGTCGTCTTTGTTGAATACTTACTAGATTCGAGTGTCATTCCTAAGGATATCGCATCAGAACAGTGAATGCGGGTTGATTATAATAGAGGTGGCTAGGTCTCTATTGACTAGTGATTCATGAAATGACGAATACTCATTTGATAGTTAGAACACGTCACGCTTTCAAAAGAAGTAAATAATAGTAGCTTCTAAAGCTAGTGGTGAAAACAAGAATATGGTTTGTTGAGGGGCCATATTTTGATGGTACAATCACCCCTATCCAAGGTCGTTCATGTTATCTAGGCATGCTGGGAGATGATGACCAAACAGAGAAGTTGGACCTTCACAGTCCGTAGCAGGGCTCAGTGGTGCAGCTCAGCCGTCAGTCTTCACCGAAACTACTAGTCTGGGTTACCTGTGAATTCTGGTTAGGATATATCGAGTGACTTGGTTCTAATGGAAATTATTGCAATCAAGGTCGGCTGAATCAGTAAAGCCGATAAATAGCCATGCTGTATCGTCATACCCACATGTTAATATAACCTGGGTTGGTCCATGGCCAGATTAGTTGATGTGCCTGACAGTTTTTTCAGAATTCATTATTCCAGATTTCTTGGAATTTTCTCTTCTCGTCTCAATGAGATAGAAATATAAATGCTATACAAATATACGCGTAGTTATGGCAAATCACATGATTTGCCCCAAAATTCACTGCATTCAAAGAATTTTCCTATCGGAGAGCCTATAATTGGCAAGCCTATCAGTGACAAATCATATCGGAAGAGTTTGGAGAAGAGAAATGAAGGAATATAGAAAAAATATCAAATTTTTACTTATCTTTGGACAAAGAAGGTTTGTCACTGGGAACTGAAAAATGTCAGGACAAATACGAATTTTCCACAGGAAGAATCCATTTTCTATGTTGGAAACGGGAGCAGATTCCACCAAAACTCGAGCCTGTATTTTCTCTGTTTAGGCGGAACTTAGTGCGCCTGATATAACAATGTTTGGTACCATCATCTTCACCAAGACCACTATATTGATGCTCGGTTTTTCCATCAGCAATACTCTCTCATGGAAAAATCATGTTTGATCCATCTCTAGAGGTCCTTCACAAAAACTTGGATTATTATTTCGTGCGGAAACTTATTTTACACCTCAACAGTAACCTTGTCGACTCAGTTATGACCCACAGATTCTATATATATTATCAATGTTCTCATCATTCAAAAATATCCAGGAGGTTGAGAAATTTTTTCATATCCTTTTAAAAATTATGTTCTCTAACTAACTCCACCAGGTAATACAGCAACACAGGGTAGTAATACCAGCTATCATATTCTGATTTCCAGAAAGGAAGAACCGTCTGCAGATGTCTACACAATATTTTTACAGAAAGAGATATATCCTGGTGTTTTTATTCCAAACTGTATGATGGAGGAGAAATCACCAATCCTCACTCGAGGTATGATTTATTCCCATAACCACTCTGTGCAAGAAGGTATTAATGTATTGAATTTCTCATCTTTTTATGGAAACTGACTAACAAAATTGAAGGCTGAACTGAATTTGGAGAGCATAAACACAAAAGAACGAGAATATTCGGGGAATTTGTGAACAGTTGAATGATATATCACCTAGAGGGTGAAACTTCAAATCAAATAGATACCCTTCAACATTCAATATCTCTACTATCAAACAAACCTATTCATGTGATGCCTCATTGCCCACCCCACCATTGCAAGCAAGGAGTGAAAGATCAGCAAATAAAATGCTTCAAGATGAGTCAAGTTATTCACCATATTCTTCAAATTCAATCGTTCCCAAAGAACCCGACTCAAGAAAAAAAAATTGTCATAGATTATCAAATGGATTTCACCAAGTCTTTCTGAGTGAGGAATCAAGACATCTAAGTGCATTCTCATTTTTTGACTATCATCTTCACAAGAGACTCCCTATGGGCCTCAAGGGTAGTCCAGCAGCGTTTCAACTCCTTATTCATGACGTTTCAATGGAAATATATAGAATAAATTGTTTTGTATATCTCGACGACATTTGCGTATTTGGAGATAGTTTGGGCGACTCCAACTCGAAACTAATTGATGCATCCAAACGACTACGACAGCCTAACCCCAAATTACAACCCAATAAATGCCAACTCCTTCGTGAGGAACTCATATATACTGGTCATGTTATTTCGTGATCTCGCATTGAACCTGATTCCAATGAATAGCTTCAGTCATTTTGCTAAAATAGCACAACCTCTCAATAAATCATCGAAAAAATTTATTGAGTTTATTTGGGATCTGCGATCTTTTGCAGAATTGAAGAACATCATGACAACTCCTGCTCTACTTCAATATCGAGATTTTTTTGAAAAATTTAATCCTGCTACTGATGCTATTGGATTCGCCAGTGGTGCAGTTTTGTCACAAGGCGAAATTGGAAAAGATTTACCCGTCGCCGTACGCTTCACGAACTCTTAACAAAGAAAAAATATATAGCACCATAGAAAGGGAACTCCTTGCGATATGATGAGCATGCTTATGTTCCAGACCATATTTATATGGGATTGAAACTTGGAGAGAATGAATATGCAATTATTTTCAAATCAGGCCGCCATAATTTTAATGGCGTTGCCCCTATTCGAATAATCTATCTTATTGAGAGTACAAGAATCTTGAAATCAACAGCAACAATCAATAAAATATCTGGAAACCTGATACTATTGTATCGAAATTACTCAAAGTATATTCGACATCATGTCATTTCAAATATGAATCCAACTGATTTTGAAGATGACCTCACAGCGTCATCTAAGAAAGTCAGAGTCGTTCATGCAACTGATAAAAATAAAATTTCACTTGATTATTTGAGATTTTTCCTCATTTGCCTAAAAAATGTCACTGCATTTCACAAATTCTTCCATCAGGGAGCCTACAAGTGAAATTCAATAGCTCGTCAGTGACACCTCATTGAGAGAAATGTTTGAAGGAAAGTAATAGATATATATTGAATGGACGTTTTGGGTACGAATCTGCTACGGTTCTACATAAAAATGCTTAATTTCCAACGCGAAACGCGTCATAGCTTTGACATTCTTCGAGTGTGAAAACCAAGGATTCAACCCCTCTTCAGAACACTCAATTGTAGAGTGTTGGGTATTATTATGAGGTTAGACGTAATTCAAGAAAGTTTGCCTGTATCATCAAATGCTGAAAAGTAGATTATATACTTGAATTAACAACAGATTTGAGTATCATTGTACACCAACCCCTCTCTTTCCCCACACCTGATGCACTACAGACTTTCGATGATGTTTAAAGGTGTCAGTGCATTCTTGGAAA
This sequence comes from Phaedon cochleariae, assembly GCA_918026855.4. NCBI lineage: Eukaryota > Metazoa > Arthropoda > Insecta > Coleoptera > Chrysomelidae > Phaedon > Phaedon cochleariae. The sequence goes on from OU896710.1 coordinate 25,267,719, forward strand.
TCGGTAGATTGTTCCGAATGGACAGGGGAATAGTCGTATTTGTATTTGAAATTATGGATTCACTGTTGGTGAGTAAGCGGGTCAATAGCAATTTGACTGCAATGTGATAGAAGTTCGCGCATGAAGCTTTGAGTTTTTGATAAACATTATAATCGAACTCACATACGATGAAATGAATGCTGAACAAGGTTGGGATTCGGTTAAAAAATTCCATGAATTGAAGTTGCTTCCAATAAGATGAGAAGACCACCATTATTGGTGGAAAAACATGAAATAGCTATTTTAAACCGCGCATAGTGCGGGTGAGTAACTGTCAGGAAACCATAATAACAGCTTAGTTTCCGAAGATTAAATTATGATAAAAATCAAATATTGAATTGATTCAACATGGGGGCCTGAATTTGTTGAATTAGGTTAACTAATCACAAATGGGAATCGACAAATGACAATTGATAACAATGACGCTGAAGACAGAACACAACATCAGAATGACACCAGTCAAGTCAAAACCAAGGATTGTTTTGATTCGAAGTGACATAGAACACAGAACAAAATTGTAGTTGAAATAACAAGGAGTTGAAATATTTGAGATTATAGAATTGAGTTTGTTGATTGAGGTAGTTGAGGTTAGAGTTTTTGACAGCTTCAATAATTTCCAGAGTTTCAAGAAGGTTAAGTTTTTTCCCTTGTCACAGATATGTGGAATTTCTATGTCAGATTGGGATCAAGAGAGTGTTTGTCATTGATAATATGGTTAGTGAAAACAGAATTGGACTCAGAAAAATCTTTTTCAAAATTATTTTCTATGATTGTGTTCTGATACTCTGGTATCAAATTTGCGACCTGTTTGACCAATGTAGTACACTTTACAATCATCATTCTAACAATTCAATTTATAAACACCAGATTTTTCTAGAATTTCAATCTTGTCTTTTGTGTTGACTAAGGCACTCCCTAGAGTATTGGCGGTTTTCAAAGAACAAATTAAAATAACTGGTATTATTGGTATTGGTTTTTTTTTCAGCATCTTCCTGATTTCGAAGGAAATAGAACCAAAGAAATAAAGGAGGAAATATTTGGATGTTAACACAGAAGTTGTTGATGAAAAGTTATTTGAAAATTTATTGGCATATTTCAAGTGAAGTCGATCAAATAAATGGATGAAAAAATTATTATGAACTGCGATTCATTTAATGATATTCAATTCAAAGGACTCCGCACTTTCCTTATGAAAAATGGCTTTCGATTAAATTTCCTGAATTTTTGGTTTGATGTAGATTTTGACTTCCTAAGCAGAAGTGTCCATGGGCACGAATAAATCTGGTGACTAGTTTTCGAAATACAGGGTGTCAAAGATGAAAAGTGAAGCTTGCTGCTCAGAATTTTTAACAACTTCGAGAATTGACAAAACGGCCATTTATTCATGGAATAACATGCCTGAATGATGGTACAATGTCATGTAGATCTCGTGTCCATTATAATTTCACGTTTTGGCCTCTACAACAGGGTGAACAAAGAAAAATCCAATTCGATTAATTTCAAACCAATCAGGGTAAGTTCTTTCATGAGAATTGAAGATCCAATTGAAGTCTGGACGAAAATCCTCGATATCGATCGGAGTTTACTGATTTTTTTAATATATACAGGGTCGTTCGAAAATAGGGGTACGTCAATCCCTAGTTTTTTGAATCGGAAAGGGGAGAGCATGTATTATATATATCAGACATCCTTTAATGTTGAGAACGTCGCATACTCAGTTCATATATATTGGGTAAGTAAAGAGATACAGTCCAAGTTTCTTGAAAAAATGCGGATTTTTTCAATGAATACCCTGTATTACGAAAAAGAATCGGTTAATTCTCTTGAATGTTTGATATAATGTGCGATTTGATTTATTATCATCAATATCAGCATGGGTCTCTGGACTGGTTTGTCGGCTATATACTTTTGAATATACGGATTTTATTGATACCCGATATACTCCATTGGAGTCCAAAATGGGCTATTTTCCAACAATTCATGTTGAAAAATTATGTTTGAATGTAGTCTCGTACTTTCAGTTACCCCTAAACTATTAGTGCCTATTCAAATATTACCTCTCGCAAACTATTAAGCCAAGCATTAACTCTTATAGCTAAATCGATATGGATGGACTAAACATCTCCTTTATTGTGACATTATAATGGATACGAGATCCAAATGACATTGTACCATCATTCAGGTATGTTATTCCATTTATAATTGGCCGTTTTGACAATTCTCGGATTTGTTGAAAATTCTGAGCAGAAAGCTTCACTTTCCATCTTTGACACCCTGTATCTCGAAAACTAGTCACCCGATTTATTTGTGCCCATAGACACTTTTGCTAAGGAATTCGAAATCAACATCATACCAAAAATTCAGGAAATTAAACCGAAAGCCATTTTCCATAAGGAAAGTGCGGAGTCCTTTGTCATTGTTCTAGGGTATTGTAATGATATTCCCCTCAACGGGGCACTAGAAACATCAGCAGGAAGGCAGGAGTGCAACAATCATTCTGTTACACGCATCCCAGATAACTCTTCAACCTTTCAATGATTCCTACATGCACCAGCATATTTCCGAACACTCAATATATGCCGCAGTGACAAATAACGTCACAGAAGATTATGGAATGTTCTAGAAACAATCGATGGAACAATTAGAGAGAGAGGTTCTGTTCTAAGAAGCTTCTAGAACAAGAAGAAGGAGGAGGAAAATCATTCGGGAACGTTCTCGAACCAAAGCCTGCCAAGTGATCTCATATATAAACGACCGAACAACTGCAGTCAGGCAGTCGAGCAGCGAGTGTCAGAAAGACAGTTATATACCGCGTGATATGAATCGTTTTACATAATGTCACCACCTTTTGCATTTTACTAGACTTACCAAAAGTAAAAACCAAGCTCTGCAAAATAGTGTTGTCAAGGAACGGCAGCCAATGAGTCTGGAGAGCTGGGACGTGGGTTGGTCAGATGTTCATTAAACAGTTTTTTTTTCCACTACACTGTTTTACCACTAACCAAACCGATTTTTTAACGCCTCGACACGTGTTTCGCTAACTATGTTAGCATCTTCAGGAGAAGATTAAAACTAAATATCCTATTCTAGTGTGCTGCTTATATACTAGGTATATGTTCACCCAACTGTGAAAAATACTAAACGTCAAGTTAATGTTTGTCATGGTTGAGTTCACATGTTAATCTAAATTTTTATTTTACTAAACTATATAGAGGGCTATATGGAATAGGTCCATTATCCTTATTCATTACTCTATTACTATTCTTAAATATCTCTAAGCTTTCATATGCGTCTAGTTTTCTAATGTTATTAACTTGCTTAACTAATTTGAGGTTAGTAATATGTGTGTTATGATTGTGATTGAACATATGTTCGGCTACACAAGATTTATCTAACCTGCCATATTTCATCATAACACACATATTTTTAACCTCAAATTAGTTAAGCAAGTTGATAACATTAGAAAACTAGACGCATATGAAAGCTTAGAGATATTTAAGAATAGTAATAGAGTAATGAATAAGGATAATGGACCTATTCCATATAGCCCTCTATATAGTTTAGTAAAATAAAAATTTAGATTGACATGTGAACTCAACCATGACAAACATTAACTTGACGTTTAGTATTTTTCACAGTTGGGTGAACATATACCTAGTATATAAGCAGCACACTAGAATAGGATATTTAGTTTTAATCTTCTCCTGAAGATGCTAACATAGTTAGCGAAACACGTGTCGAGGCGTTAAAAAATCGGTTTGGTTAGTGGTGAAACAGTGTAGTGTATTATCGTGCCAAAGGTTCCAGTCTTCGATATAGTTTTTTTTGATTTTGAAAGGGGCGCCACTTGAATTTGTTGGAATGAAAGATAAGAAATCAAAACAGTGCAGATTTTAGTCAAAGATAGTTTAATTACTAAGCTTCATAGTGAATTAGTAAACAGGCAAGTAAACCTTCTCAATTCTTGGAGAGACTATATGCAGTATAGTTAAGTTAAACTAAACAACAGCTAATGATTTAGAAGCCTACTAAGACACTGGTTACCGCGTGCAGCTGCATGGGGTTTACAGGGACCATCATGTATCACAACTTTTGGTGATTATTTTATACATTTACATCATACTATACTTTATATAGATACCACAATCAAAACCCCACTATGTATATACCATAAACATGGTTGAAATGAACCCTAATCAATTAACCTTAATGGCACATTTGTGTATGAAAAATTAAGTTTTGTGATAAGACACAGATATTGGTGGGATTAAATCATTTAAACCCATGAACAAAAATCATATTTGGATCGAGCTCACCAAGAACTTGAATATAGGCCCCATATCTCCTCCCTTGGAACTCCAGGAACCTCTCACTCCAGGTCAGGACAGGGTGACCTCAACAGTCCCAGTGAAGCCTGCCTTGAATCAGGGGTACTTCCATCAAATGGAGGCTTGACTGCAGCGGGGAAATTGAACCCAAGGGACCCCTTGGAATTAGGAGGCTCTTCAGAGCTGACGAGCACGATGCCGTCAGAAACCAGGCTGAAGATCAGCAGGTGGTCATCAAAAAGGGCGTCTTCTTCAAGGCAGTGGTCAGTGGTGAGGTAGTGGTCCGGGTTCAGATTCAGAGTTATTAGTAAGGGAACTCGTGGGGCTCGTGGAAACCGGCAAATCTATAATACAGAACGTCCCTGTTGCAGGCCAAAAATATGCCACAACTGGTTCAAAAAACTCATCTTCCACGGGGGATCGGCTTCACATAACAAAATGAAAATTGAGTGGCGACTTATCGCCTCGCCAGGCAAAATCGAAAATGAGATTTTCCTGCCCATGATGGCGTCGTTGAGACCAAGACGAAAAAGGACAATCCCTTCCCGAAAAATTATATTTGTCAAGAACAAAATCGAAGCATAGGAAAACCTATTCAAAAAAACAGTCAGCGCCAACTATGCCTTCTGCGCAACAACGCCGCCCATGCGTGAGCACGAGTTAAGTTCTAAACCAATCACAGGCTTTGGAATCTTTCTACCTCTAGCCAATGAGAATATTGGATTTACCCCACGTGGTTTGGTGACACTTGACATATGACACACGACTTTTTAATGACATGACTTTCCACTTAGTATTCACTTCGACCTGACTTTAAGACTGAATCTTAAGTGCGAACGAACAACCCTAAAATGAACGAAGAAACAAATCTGACGTGACTTGTGACCTATGACATTGACATGAAACAATTTGATATTTGACTTCGGACAAATTGTAATTCATCATGGTGACAGCCAATGAAAATAAATAAACAAATTCGAATTTGAAAATAACTTTCCAAAGGAACGAATTTGGGGAAAAATAAAGAAAGTCCTAACACCTGTAACTCACTTGGTAAGTACAATGCTTGTTGGAGCTCAAATACTTTCTTTATGATTTCACCTAATCTTTTGTTTTTCTTTTCAGATTGTTCCTGGAGTTCAAGGATTGCTTGGAGATGATCACATCAGTTTGAAGAATACAGGGACTGACTTCAGGTGAGTTATGACTGTGACTTTGTGTAAAAATCTACATGTTTCATTCAATTTCTGGCATCAATCTTCCCAAAAACATAAGCAGTGAGCCAACCAATCCAACAGGTACAAGAACATGATGAAATACCCACAATTGTTATGTGATGTAATTCACTTCTTGTAAGTTCCTGCAATAAAATGTGAACTAAATGCTCAGCTGTTTACTTTGGATGATACTTGACTCAAGTCTGAGCACAAAAAGAGGAAACTGTAGCATTCTGATAATTGAGTTTGGATAAAGGTAAATTTTCATGTTACAACCACCCCCCTCCTATGAAAAATAAAAATTGTAACATGGGTACAATTTTCATTTACTCTGAGAATAAACTACTTTGACCATTTTCTAATGATTTGCTGCTTAACCTATCTTACTATGGTAGAGAGCTCTCTTAACTAACTTATTCTATCTTACTTGAAAAGATGCATACAGTACTATATTAGGACCGTATAACAATGTAGCATGGAAATTTACACAGGGAAAAAATGAATCCTATGATTACATACAAAAAAATTTACAATTTAATCTTCAGATCCAGATTCGTGCCCACTCAACGAGATATCTGATAATGAACCATAGTATGGTTTTAAATTCTGAATATGCCACTCTTTGGCGTGACTACCGTCTTCATTTTTCAAGACATAAACTAATTTACTCTTTTTTCTACTAACTGTACATAGTACATATTATCGTGGTGCTAATCTTCGACTGAAGCTGTTTTCTGCGTTAGACAAAACTATATTCCGTTTCCAGACTTTATCGCCTACAAAAAATTCTTTCTCTCTCCGCCTGAGATTATAATACTTGGTATTTTTAGCATAAGCTGAATTTAACTTTTCCTCAACTTCTTCATAAATGTCTTAAAGTTTACCCAAATTTTCTTCCCATACATCCCTATTACCACACTCCAAATCATCTGATGCAATATTGCCATAATAATTTCCATTACATGGAACAATTCGTCTGAAATTTAAAAATGCGGGACTATACCCAGTGACTTCGTGTACAGCCGTTCTAATGGCATAACCAATTTCTCCTAATTCTGTGTCCCATTCTTTGTGAGAATTCCCTATATAGCTTCTAATAGCTGTGCAAATTGTTCGATTAGATCTTTCAACAAAATTTGCCTGAGGATGGTAATACGGAGTATACGAAATCTTTGATCCATAATCGGAAACTAACTTTTTCATTGAATTACTGATTAATTGTCTGCCATTATCGCAGATGATACGTTGGGGAACCCCATAAATTAAAAAAACGTCATTTTCGAGAAACTTGAGACTTGAGACGTCGCATTTCTTAGCAGACATATTACTGGATACTTAGTAAACCAGTCGCTGACAACGAGTATATACTGAAAACCGTTCTTACTTCTGGGTAAAGGACCCATTAAGTCAAGTGCAAAAACCTGCCATGGAAAACCAACTTTTTTTTCCATGCCCATTAATCCATACTTCGCATAGTTAGGGGATTTTTGTGAAGCACAGACCTTACACGATTTCACATACCTACATATATCCCGTCGCATTCTAGGCCAGTAGTATGATAGCTGAACCCTAGCAACTGTTTTTGAATACCCAGCATGAGAAGCTGTGGCTAAGTAATAATAATTTATTCACAACTATAAATATGCATAATACATTTCATAAATCAGATAATCAATATTAGTTGCAAAAAGGGGTTGAAAACAATTAAAATTGATCCTAGTTCAACCCCTGGAATTATATAATTTAAAAAAATAAAATATTTCCGCAATGTAAATGTTACTAAGTTGGCTGTTGAAGATTGAAAATCAGTTAATACTTCATGTATATAGTTCAGTATTTCATGACGAGATTCTTGTATGATTTTTTAAAAGTTTCTGGTTTCAAAGATTTTATTTCATATGGCAGTTCATCAAATAATTTGAATACATTATAAGTGAATGATCGTTGGAAATGCTGTGTTTGATGAGGTGGGGGAGAAATATAACTTTTGAATCTTAAATTCAACGTATGTACATCAGTTCTGTATTTTATTTTATTACATAAATAAGGAGGGCATTTGGTGAATATAATATTATGGAATAAATTCACTGCATGGATTTTACGTCTTTCTTCCATGCTCAACCACTGGGTTTCCTTCAATTTGAATGAGATACTTTTATATTTGCGAATGCCATAGATGAATCTTAAGCACGATTTCTGAACTTTCTGGATTCTTTCACTATCTTTCTTATCTATACACGGTCCATATACAGCATCGCAGTAATTGAAGTGGCTCAGCACCAGTGAATCTGTTAATTTTATTTTCAATGACTCTGACAACAAATGGCGATTACGGTACAACATTTTCAAGCTACCATACGCTCGTTGGATTCATTTATCAACGTGCAGCTTGAAACGTAAATGAGTATCGAATTCGAGACCGAGATTTCTTGAATTTTTGGAGCACTGCAAAGAATTATCTTGAATTTTAACACTAAACACCGATTCTACCAACTGCTTTTGTCTACCGAATATTAATACTGATGACTTTGATGCATTCAATTGTAAATTGTGGTCATCTGAAAATGCGATTAATCGATTTAAATCAGAGTTAATTTTATCTTGAGCTAGTTGTTTATCGCTTGGGAAAAAAGACAAATATAATTGTGTGTCGTCTGCATATAAATGAACAGAACAATGCATCAGGCACGTTGGTAAATTACATGTGTATATACCAAACAATAGAGGGCCAAGTATTGAACCTTGAGGAACTCCGCATACTGAAAGTTGTTTCGTTGAAACACCTTTGCTGGTTTCTACAAATTGAAGTCTGTTTGTTAGATAATCCCTCATTAATTCGATCGCATTCTCAGAGAATCCAATGAAATGTAATATAGATATTAACAAGGAATGATTCAAGGTATCAAATGCTTTCGAATAATCAAGAAGCACCAAAGCTGTTGTTTTTCCCTGATCTGTTGCTCTTATAATGTCATCTGTGATATTTAGTAAAGCAGTGGTGCAACTGAATCCTGGTCTGAATCCTGATTGATTTTGTGGCAATATATTGAAAGTATTCAGATGTTCCCTGATTTGATAATCCATAATTTTCTCAATAACCTTCGACAAAACTGGTAAAATGCTAACAGGTCGTAAATCGTTATAGGCAGACGGATCTTTTTTTTTTGGTAATGGAATAACTCTGGCGATTTTCCAGTCATCTGGAAAGATGTTATCCAAAATACAGGAATTTACTATATTGGTGATGAACGGAAGAATTCTTGAAGTCATGAATTATATGAATAATTTTTCGTCTCTGAGGTTTAGGTACCAGTAATTTCCAATCTGAAATATTAGTCTCTATGAGTACTTTAGAAGGAGCAAATTTATATACATAACCCTGTTTAACTGTCCACTGAGGGAAAGAATTTGGAGACTCTGAAATTTGTCTACGCATTTTTTCATAAAAACTGTCTAAGTTGTCTAAATTCAAATCTAAGACATTATTATCAATATTTTCAGTCGTAGCTACAAGACATGATGTGGATGGCTATTCAGGCGCAGGATCCACAGGACTACGAGAAAGTGCATCAGGTACTACATTAAATTTACCTTTCCTATGAAATATTTCAAATTGAAATTGACTTAACTTCACACTCCATCGTGCTAGACGACCAGATAGGTCTTTCATGTTGAATAACCACTTCAAAGAAGCATGATCTGTGATTACTGTAAAATTAACTCCTTCAATGTAAGGTCTAAATTTTTCACAAGCAAAAATACATGCGAGACACTCTTTCTCTGTAGTAGTGTAGTTTCTTTCACACCGAGAAAGACTCCTAGAAGCAAATGCAATGACTTTTTCAACTCCATCCTGAGTCTGAGTAAGTATGCAGCCTAATCCAACATCAGACGCATCACACTGTATGCAAAACGGTGATTTAAAATTCGGACTTGATAAAATTGGTGCAGAAATTAAGGCTTTCTTAATTACTTTAAATGCTTTTTCAGCGTCTGCTGACCAAATGACATTCTGACCTTTCTTTTTGTCATAAAGAAGAGAATTAATCGGCGCCATAATAGTTGAAGATTCTGGAATAAATCTGCGATACCATCCGCACAAACCAGCAAATCTTTTTATCTCAGTTGTGGTCTTAGGTGTTGGAAAATTTACAATAGTAGAAACCTTGTCGGGATTTGTTCGTAAACCGAAACTGTCGACTATATACCCAAGGTATTTCAAAGAAGGTTTCAAAAAGACACATTTGTCAAAATTAATGGTTAAATTTGCGTCTCGCAGACGACAAGCTACTTCCCTTAGCAATTTAATATGTTCTTCAAATGTTGACGAAATTATGATGAGATCATCTATGTATACAAATACATGTGGCTCCAACTCTGGACCGAATACAGCATCCATCAACCTTTGTTGGCATTGGGCAGCATTTGCTAGGCCAAATGGCAAAACGTTAAAGTGAAATAATCCCCTTCCTGGGATTGAAAAAGCAGTTTTTTTCCTTCGAACTATCGTCGAGAGGAATCTGCCAAAATGCCGACTTCAGGTCAATTGATGAAATAAAACGAGCATTTCTCAACATAGACAGAATACGATCTACATAAGGTAGAGGATAGCTATCCTTTTTCGTTAAAGAATTTAACTTGCGTCCATCGGAGCAAAAACTAAATTCGCCGTTAGCCTTTTTAACTTATAATACTGGGGATGACCACTCACTACTAGAAGAATCCACAATATTGAGCTTCAACATATGGTTAAGTTCCTTATTTAAATGTTCCAACATATAAGGCGATATTAGGTATTGGCGTTGCTTAACCGCCCTAGCATCTCCTGTATCTATAGTATACACCATTTTATTTGTACGCCCTAACTTCCCTGCAAATCCAGCAAGTGTCTTGAATTCAGCTATCACATCACTGACTGTCTGAATATCTTCAGGTGGTAAATTCTCAAGAGTGAACGTTTGGTTGTTGGTACTAGCATCATCAACTTCAACAGATCCGATGGAGACGACGTTGATATTGCTATCACCAAGGACCTCCCATGTATCATCCTTGAAATTCAAGGTCAAACCAAATGACTTACAAAAATCACTACCCAAAATGATTGAGCAATCTAAGGATGGTGTTACACTTCGTTTTATTCCTAACGAAAATCCTGCATATAGCAAATCTATTCAACATTGTTTACGTACGCAACCTTGTATTATTCTGTTCCTCCGCTCATCAATCCGTGAAATTAGGTAGGTAGAGATACCGTGGCCGTGTTATCGTTGGTCTGTGAACTGGTCCAACACATTTTGTTTTATTTGGCTGAACTATTTAGTTATGATTCTCCGTTCATCAGGTACTGTCAGTACACGATATCTTACCTGGGCGAGGCCTGCCTGACTGTTGATCTCCGTGAATTGTAGCATAGGTGGTGAATCTTGACCATACTTGAATTGTGAGACCTTTTATAGACAGTCATTCTACAATTTCATTTCCATTTCGATCATTGTTTTGTTTACATCGAAATAATTTTTAATTAACCAATATTCCACTGTCAAAGGTGTCACCTGGCGATGACTGACAAGTGAGTGTTATTTGCGAGCTCATCTTCTTTTGTTTACGTATGAGCACACTTCTTCTCTATCTTAAGCCGCTGTCAGAAGAGGTTATTGACGGTAGTTCGGTTACATTGTTTTTGTAAAATGGGATCTAGTTCAGACAATAATTATGATTGAAGGGTTCTGTTCGACTCACAACCCCTTTAGTTTGTTATTCGATTACTATGTGGAATATTCGGTGTGATGTACTCATGGGTTGTGTCCCATCATGTCAGCGGCTCTGGCCGAGGAAGAAGATTCCTTACGTAATTCTGACGCCTTCTTCGACCTTCGACATCGGCGCAGGTCCGAATTCGAGAATATTCTAGATTTTTCTGGAATTAATTGATGCGCATCAGGTTGGCTGTGGCGCAATAATATCCGCTTCTGTGCTGTGCTTCGGAAGTGTAGTCTGGCGAAAGTCAGGCCATTTTCCTTTTTCAAAAACAAATGTGGTGTAAAGCCATTTAGACTCAAGTGTTGTGTTGGTGGTCGGGATGGCTCCCACCAACAAGGCTGATTGCCATATTAGGATGGCTAGAAAAACATTCTTCCGGCGGGAGGACAGCCCACTGAAACCGGCGAGACGATCCGGATTCATCTTGGAAACTTTGAGTGGACCACCTCGTGGTACAAGTAAGCCTGAGATTCGGTTCTTTGTAAATAAGTTACTTATAGTAGTAATTTTTCCAATAGTGTTGGGATTAGTTGACCAAGCATCTCTATGTTCTGGATACCTTTGTTGGTTCTGGTACCAGACCTCATTTTCGAGGGATTTGTGGCTGAAGAACACGAGGCCGGCGTCACTCATCAACTTCATCAAACCCGCCCATCATCAAAGGTATGAGGTTTTGTCTGATCTTTTCGAGTGCTATACATGTTCTCTTTAGGGTTTTTCGTCCCAGTCCCTGGGTACTACCTCTACCAAGAGGCCATAGAGCTGTAGGGGCTCTAATCTGTGGCTGATCAGATCCACAGCCTTCTGTACCTCGCACCCTGAGGATTTACCCTGTAGCACCCCTGCACTTCTTCACACCTATGTTCTGCACATCTTCACATCAACGTCTGCACATCTTTACACCTACGTCTGCACATCTTTACACCTACGTTCTTCACCCTGGACATCTGTATCCTGCACCCTGGACATCTGTATGCTGCACCCTGTACACAACTACCCTGCATATTTAGGACTGTGCACCTGTAGTTCTGCTTCCTGCTGGTGAGTTCGTTCCATTTTTTTTTTTGTACTGGATAACTGCCACCAAGTATTACTACCTATAAGCCTAGTAAAAAGTTGATTCAGTCCTGAGGGGTTAATATCATATAAGTTTTGACCTATTCATAGTTTAAATACCATATTTTGTTATCTTTTGTCTGATTTTCACACCTGGAAACCAATGTGCACTGCGGTATTATCACCTAGATTTCACACATGAATTTTATCTAATTGTAGGCTGTTTTGGAGAGTTGATTTCAACCAGTCATTTTTATGTACCTTGAGTCAAATTGACTACCATCTACTGAACCAGAGAGTTGGTTTTGGTCAGTCTAGATTATGTATGTTAGCCATATAGTTTTGTTAAAATCACATACAAGAGTGTGACATGCCTTTGCAGAATATTAAAGGTGATATTTTGGTAGGGAAATATAAGTATTTTCTTTACTGTGCCTAACGTACCCACCCCAGTGTCCTGCTGAGCTACCAGTGTCTTATTCCTGCTGTAAAGAACAAGGCACTAAAAATACTCAATTTTGTAGCAAAAACTCATGAAATTCAAATCACCTAGTGGATTTCAGGCTGATAAACAGCCACCTCAGGGGAAAATCCCAACTCAGTTCAATAATCCTTACCCCCTGAGTTTTGCAAGTTACAATGGCGCCCAACCTGTTCTGAAGAAGGCACTATAGGGTGTTTATGGTAGACTAGGTAAATTCAAAGGCAATTGGTGGTAGTTTTGAATTTTTATAAAATTTTGTATCGAATTTTTGGTCACAGTATACATTTTCTGTGTAGCTATATGGTGTATTGAATTTATCTGAAGGTACTGTGAATTTATTTCTTCTTGAGATCATACAGGGTGGTCAACTCACAATGATTGCAAACAGAGCTTAATAAATACTTGTTTTTTTTGCTAATTTTTTTCAAAGATTACAGATGTGAAGTATGATGGTAGGGTATAGATATTTGTTGAAAGAAAAACAAAATTAAGAACAGATTTTTTTTGTAGTTTTTTTTTATAAAAGCAAGTTAGTGATTGAATAATCTGCAGAAGATTATTAAAGTAGTTTTGGAGACAATTTTCTCAAATTATATAACCAACAAGGAATGGTCAATTTTCTGAATTTTCTTTTCTGGATCTGATCTGTTTATGAATTGAACAGTTATATTTTAGTTCATAGTTTTTTTGTATTTATCATTGTATAGGGGTCAAAACTAACTTGACAGCTGTAGATGGCAGGACAAATTTCTGGTTATCTTAAAGGGGTAATTTTCTGAATACAGGGTGATACCCACCTACAGGGTGTGAGTGTTATTAATTAGGATTTTATTGGTACTTTTTCATATTGGATAGAAATTGGGAGAAAAATATATTTATATAGTATATACAAAAAAAAATATATAAAAAAAAACACAAAAAAAAACCACAAAAATAGATATATATATATATATATAACAAAACAAAAAAAAAATATTTTTACTTAAATTTGCAAACTGGATTATACAGGGACGCTCTCTGAATTGATATAATATTATTGCTTCATACATGGGGTGTATGTTGAATTAGTTCCCTGGATAACCAATCCTGATTTGATTTGAGTTTTTTCTTTTGTTTCAACTTGGAATTACTAGTGGGGAGTGGAGCTCTGGTGAGGGTATTTGCGTATACTTATTTTTCAGGATTGCACGTCTGGACTTGGTCGTGTGCAGGGTGTAGAGTACTGGTTGCTCCCAGATTTTGCAGTTAAAATTTTTTTTTTTCTTCTTCTTCTCCGGGAAGGGAGGGGGTATGTAAACTTGAGTTAACATGTGCTAGACATATTTTTTTTCCCATCGATATTATTCGATTTTCAACTTGAAGAAAATTGTCTAAAGTGCAATTTTTTTTTTCCCATCGATATTATTCGATTTTCAGCTTGAAGAAAATTGCCTAAAGTGCAAATATTTTTTTCCCATCGATATTATTCGATTTTTAGCTTGAAGAAAATTGCCTAAAGTGCAAATATTTTTTTTTTCCCATCGATATTATTCGATTTTCAGCTTGAATAAAATTGCCTAAAGTGCAAATATTTTTTTCCATCGATATTATTCGATTTTCAGCTTGAAGAAACTTGCCTACAGTGCAAATATTTTTTTTCTCCTCGATTATGCGATTTTCAATACGGTCTACATAACTTAAGAGTATTTGGATTCTTGCAGCATAGGCTAGGCCTGCTGGATTTGTCATCGCCATTAGTTGGGATAAACTGAGAAATTTCGGGATCAATATGGAGATCAATAGGTTACGAAGCGACGAGCTTACTTATGAACTATTGTTGCGTGGTTCGGGTCTAGGTAATGGAACGGTTCAAGAGAAGCGCGCGTTATTGAGAACTGCCCTACAGGCGGAGCAAGAAGGTTCATCACAAACATCCACAATACAATTTGATCCTAAGAATGAAATATTAATATGTCATAATAAACTTACTGAATTGTTAGGCAGTATTCAAACGTTTGAGGATAGTAATTTTGAGAATGAGTTTCAAAAAATTAATTCGAGGTTAATCCATGTTACAAATCGTATCAACCGACTCCCGGCCAAAGAACCGGATGATGAGATTGAGAGACTCAAATTGACCGTATTAGCTAAGGATCTGACACTTGCTCTGGATTGTGCATATAGGTCTGCTGGTAGGAAAGTTAATGATAACTCGGGTTTCCCCAAACTGACTCCTCCGCGTGCAAGTTCAACTAGCCACTCGTTTGTCGATGATCTCATAAATCTGGATGAGGCAGAGGAACATGTCAACAGTTACCGCAGCACTAGTTATGAACCTGCAGCACAAGCCATCCCTAAGAATCCGAAGCAAAATACCTCAAAAGTACAGAAAGATGTTGATGTTGATGTTTCAAATCTCACCGATAGGATATCCGAATTAATGCGAGACATGCACGTTAATCTCCTACAACAGAAAGTAGATAATTCTTGTAAAGATAATAATAATCTCCCTGATAGCCGTTGCGCTACTGCGAGCAGTACTCGAGTAGGGTTTGGTACGCCCGTCCATTATCCCGCGACAGCTGGTAGTCGACATTTTTCTAATAATATTTGTGATTTTGGAGTAAATTCCCAAAGATTTGTTGACGTAAGTCGTTGGAGACTTCGGTTCAATGGCACTACAAGTGTCACTGACTTTCTTGAAAAATTGGAAGAAATGCGTGTTTCTCGCGGAGTGTCGAAAACACAGTTATATGATTCAATTCCAGAAATACTGGAAGGAGATGCTGCGATTTTCTTTCGTTTCGCTCGGAACAATATTGGAACTTACGATGAGTTCACGGGAGCATTACGACATAGTTTTTTGCCTCGTAATTACGAAGAAAGGATTTGGGATACCCTAAAGAGAAGGACTGAGGGCCCAACTGAAAATGTTATTATTTATGTTTCATACATGGAAAATTTGTTTGACAAGCTGACTCATAAACCCAGCGAGGAGTATAGGGTTAGTTTCATGAAGGGGAAAATGTTACCGTATTTGCAAATGGCTATGGCCGGAAAAGGAATCTATTCCTTAAATACCCTCATCACCATTGGGCGCGATATTGAAGAAGCGAACCAAAGCGCACAAGAATACCGAGCCCCCTTAGTTGGCCCTAGGAATTCTGTGGAACCGGGACTAGAATACCAACGGGTGTCAAATCTCCGTGTTTCCGCCATTGAACCACAATTTCAAGATGGAGCTTTTGCTTCAACCCCTTATGATGGTAGTCACCATATGAATTCGCGGTCGCACTTCATGCTGCCTGCTGACAATGGTCAGTTGATCGGATCGGAAGTTGATCCTTGTCTGTCTTCAAACCCTCATCAAAATTTCTCTTCACCGTCTGATATCGTTCAGCCTAATCAGTCTCAATATAATCTCCTTGAGCCTAGCCCTATTCAAGTATCTCCTGTCAACACGAGGACTACTTCAAACAACCCGGCTTCTTCAACTTCTAGACCTTCGACAGGCTCAGGTCCAACTTGCTGGAACTGTGGCCAGGCTGGTCATGTACGTAGTCGTTGTACCCAACCTCATAGACTACATTGCTTTAAATGTGGTAGGCCGGAAGTAACCGTCAGATCATGTCCCAACTGTTCGGAAAACGTGCAGCAGAGCCGTTAGAGGGTCGCATAACGTGCTCTAGAAATGAATTGCGCGACGACTCATTTCATCGGGATTACTACCCTCAAACCGTTTTGCCAGTCCTGTCGTATATTCTATCTCATTGTATAGGTGATAATAGACCGTTTTTGTCAATAGAAATTTTTGGAATTAAATTCAAGGCTCTTCTGGATAGTGGCGCGAATAACACTGTTTCAGGAAAAATTGGGTGGGACATTATCAAAAATTTGGGTATTAAGTTGAATAAATCAAGTATCAACTCTTGCATTGTTGCGAATAATCAGGACTGCTTGGTCCTCGGTTCACTCTCCTTACCGGTTAAGTTAGAACATAAAGTTCAAATCCTAGAGATATTAGTTGTTCCCGAATTAAATCATTCTATCATTTTAGGAGTCGACTTTTGGTTGGCTATGGGTATAATTCCTGACTTAAAACGCGGATGTTGGTCATTTGATAACCCATCTTCATGTATCAACATTATTAGTACCGACAGCAATATAGTCTCTAAAGAAGTTTTGTCGCCTGAGGAAAAGTCTCGTCTTGACCGACTAGTTAGTGAATATTTTGAACAACAAGGGGATAAATTAGGTTGCACCTCATTGATTGAGCATAAAATTATAACCGACTCGGAACCGATTAAGCAGAGAGCCTATAGGGTTTCGCCTATTATGCAAGAACACATCGACAAAGCTGTTAAAGAAATGTTGGACTTGGACGTGATTGAGCCCTCTAGTTCCGCTTGGTCCAGTCCTGTTCTCCTTGTACCGAAGAAAGGAGGCGAGTATCGCTTCTGTGTCGATTATCGACAACTTAATAGAGTAACAAAGAAAGACGCTCATCCACTTCCATTTATTTCGTCAATATTGGACAAATTACGGGGAGCTAAATATTTGAGTTCAATTGATATAAAGTCGGCCTATTGGCAAGTTCCAATCGCGCCAGAATCTCGAGATTACACTGCTTTTACAATCCCAGGTCGTGGACTTTACCATTTTAAAAGAATGCCATTCGGGCTATGTAATGCGCCGGCTACGTTCGAACGTCTTATTGACAAGGTTTTAGGTCCTGAGCTAGAGCCTCAAGTTTTCTATTACTTAGATGACGTAATCATCGTTTCTTCTTCATTTGAAGATCATATGAAGACCTTGAAAGAGGTTTCTGAACGTTTTAAGGAAGCAGGGCTGACAGTCTCAAAATCGAAGTGTTTCTTTTGCCGTCCCGAACTGCGATACTTAGGATACGTCGTTGATGGCCGGGGTCTCCATGTGGATCCTGACAAAGTATCGTCAATCCTAAATATTCCGCCTCCTAAAAATGTTACCGAGGTCCGTCGCGTGTTAGGTGTTGCTTCCTGGTACAGGAGATTCATAGCAAATTTTTCTACTTTAGTTGCGCCCATGACCGCGCTACTTTCGAAAAACAAGAAGTGGTGCTGGTCCGAAGATTGCCAAATTTCATTTCAGGGTATCAAGAATGCTTTGGCTTCTGCTCCCGTACTAACGTGTCTAGATTTCAGTCGGCCATTTCAAGTACAAACCGATGCATCCGCGTATGGCATAGGTGGAGTTCTTTCCCAAATTTTTGACGATGGCGAACATGTCATTTGCTATGTTAGTCGATCCCTAACTCGACAAGAGCGCAATTATAGCACAGTAGAACGAGAATGTCTTGCTGTCCTGTACTCGGTAGAGAAGTTACGTCCTTACCTAGAAGGTTACGAATTTTCCGTCATTACAGACCACCACAGTTTGGTATGGCTCCATAACTTACGAGAACCTAAGGGGCGTATTGCCCGCTGGTTACTCCGTCTCCAACAATTTAACTTTAAAATATTTCATCGTAAAGGCAAAGACAACGTCGTACCCGACGTATTGTCCAGAGCAGTTCCAGAAATCAATTCTGTGTCTGTCCATATTTCGACAATTTCATCTTCAGATAAATGGTACCTTTGCACGGTTCAACAAGTTGGAGAGAGTCCTTCAAAGTTTCCTCAATGGCGCCTAGTTAATGAAAGATTATTTAAGTATGTTTCTTGTCCCTATCCTGGTCTACGAGACAAAACAGATTATTGGAAGGAGGTAGTACCGAAAGAAAAGCGGAAGAAAATTATTGGTGACAATCATGACAAAACAATAGCCTGTCATGCCGGTGTTTTTGAGACCTTTGAACGAATAAAGGAGCGTTACTATTGGCCAAAAATGCGAGCTGATATAGCCGCTTACGTCCGGAAATGTCAGATTTGTAATCGTCATAAACCGGAGTTACAACGTCCCGCTGGTTACATGGGGAAGCACCCTGAACCAACTACTCCATGGCAGATGATCTCGGTAGATCTCGTCGGACCATTGCCTCGTTCAAAAGAGGGGTACCGATTCATTTATGTTGTAACCGACACTTTTAGCAAATCTTCTTTATTCTTCCCTTTGAGGACCGCGACTGCTGCTGCTGTTACGCGTATAACTGAAGAACACATTTTTCTGATGTTCAGTTGCCCTCAAATTTTGATCTGTGACAATGGAGTGCAGTTTCAATCCAATGTATTCAAGAAGTTATGCGAAGATTATCATGTTCATATTAGATTCACGCCTCTGTACCATCCGCAAGCAAATCCCGTAGAAAGAGTCAACCGAGTTCTTAAAGCAATGCTTTCGTGTTATGTGGAGGAGAACCATAGAGTATGGGCTGAGTTATTGCCAAAGGTAGGATGTGCGATCCGCACTTCAGTTCACGAGGCCACGGGCCTAACACCATTCTTTATAAATTTCGGACGCGAGCACAAACCCAGTGGTAATAACTACGAACATCCTCTTGCTAATGTAGATAGCGTTCCTACTCCCAGAAGAGCGGTAGAAGAATTCAAAAACATTTATCGTGATGTCCGGAAACGTCTTGACGACGCACACTCAAAGTCCAAGCGGCGCTATAATCTGAGGCGAAGACCGGTTAATTATTCGGTTGGTGATTCTGTCTATGTGAGGAATCATGTTCTCTCCGACGCTACTAATCATTTCACTGCTAAATTCGCACCAAATTATAAAGGTCCTTTCACCATTAGAAAGAAGCTCTCTCCCGTAACATATGAGGTGGTGGATGGCAATGATAAGTCTAGGGGTATTTGGCATGTTCAAGATATTAAGGCTCGTCCGCCTAATCCAGGTTCTGAGGATGAGGACTTTCCTGGTCCCTCTACGGATATTTAAGTTCTCCTGCAGTATTTTCGACGGAATTTTGAGATTTACAGGTAAATCTCTTCGGGGTAGAGGGGGAGTGTTACACTTCGTTTTATTCCTAACGAAAATCCTGCATATAGCAAATCTATTTAACATTGTTTACGTACGCAACCTTGTATTATTCTGTTCCTCCGCTCATCAATTCGTGAAATTAGGTAGGTAGAGATACCGTGGCCGTGTTATCGTTGGTCTGTGAACTGGTCCAACACATTTTGTTTTATTTGGCTGAACTATTTAGTTATGATTCTCCGTTCATCAGGTACTGTCAGTACACGATATCTTACCTGGGCGAGGCCTGCCTGACTGTTGATCTCCGTGAATTGTAGCATAGGTGGTGAATCTTGACCATACTTGAATTGTGAGACCTTTTATAGACAGTCATTCTACAATTTCATTTCCATTTCGATCATTGTTTTGTTTACATCGAAATAATTTTTAATTAACCAATATTCCACTGTCAAAGGTGTCACCTGGCGATGACTGACAAGTGAGTGTTATTTGCGAGCTAATCTTCTTTTGTTTACGTATGAGCACACTTCTTCTCTATCTTAAGCCGCTGTCAGAAGAGGTTATTGACGGTAGTTCGGTTACATTGTTTTTGTAAAATGGGGTCTAGTTCAGACAATAATTATGATTGAAGGGTTCTGTTCGACTCACAACCCCTTTAGTTTGTTATTCGATTACTATGTGGAATATTCGGTGTGATGTACTCATGGGTTGTGTCCCATCATGTCAGCGGCTCTGGCCGAGGAAGAAGATTCCTTACGTAATTCTGACGCCTTCTTCGACCTTCGACATCGGCGCAGGTCCGAATTCGAGAATATTCTAGATTTTTCTGGAATTAATTGATGCGCATCAGGTTGGCTGTGGCGCAATAATATCCGCTTCTGTGCTGTGCTTCGGAAGTGTAGTCTGGCGAAAGTCAGGCCATTTTCCTTTTTCAAAAACAAATGTGGTGTAAAGCCATTTAGACTCAAGTGTTGTGTTGGTGGTCGGGATGGCTCCCACCAACAAGGCTGATTGCCATATTAGGATGGCTAGAAAAACATTCTTCCGGCGGGAGGACAGCCCACTGAAACCGGCGAGACGATCCGGATTCATTTTGGAAACTTTGAGTGGACCACCTCGTGGTACAAGTAAGCCTGAGATTCGGTTCTTTGTAAATAAGTTACTTATAGTAGTAATTTTTCTAATAGTGTTGGAATTAGTTGACCAAGCATCTCTATTTTCTGGATACCTTTGTTGGTTCTGGTACCAGACCTCATTTTCGAGGGATTTGTGGCTGAAGAACACGAGGCCGGCGTCACTCATCAACTCCATCAAACCCGCCCATCATCAAAGGTATGAGGTTTTGTCTGATCTTTTCGAGTGCTATACATGTTCTCTTTAGGGTTTTTCGTCCCAGTCCCTGGGTACTACCTCTACCAAGAGGCCATAGAGCTGTAGGGGCTCTAATCTGTGGCTGATCAGATCCACAGCCTTCTGTACCTCGCACCCTGAGGATTTACCCTGTAGCACCCCTGCACTTCTTCACACCTATGTTCTGCACATCTTCACATCAACGTCTGCACATCTTTACACCTACGTCTGCACATCTTTACACCTACGTTCTTCACCCTGGACATCTGTATCCTGCACCCTGGACATCTGTATGCTGCACCCTGTACACAACTACCCTGCATATTTAGGACTGTGCACCTGTAGTTCTGCTTCCTGCTGGTGAGTTCGTTCCATTTTTTTTTTTGTACTGGATAACTGCCACCAAGTATTACTACCTATAAGCCTAGTTAAAAGTTGATTCAGTCCTGAGGGGTTAATATCATATAAGTTTTGACCTATTCATAGTTTAAATACCATATTTTGTTATCTTTTGTCTGATTTTCACACCTGGAAACCAATGTGCACTGCGGTATTATCACCTAGATTTCACACATGAATTTTATATAATTGTAGGCTGTTTTGGAGAGTTGATTTCAACCAGTCATTTTTATGTACCTTGAGTCAAATTGACTACCATCTACTGAACCAGAGAGTTGGTTTTGGTCAGTCTAGATTATGTATGTTAGCCATATAGTTTTGTTAAAATCACATACAAGAGTGTGATATGCCTTTGCAGAATATTAAAGGTGATATTTTGGTAGAAAAATATAAGTATTTTCTTTACTGTGCCTAACGTACCCACCCCAGTGTCCTGCTGAGCTACCAGTGTCTTATTCCTGCTGTATAGAACAAGGCACTAAAAATACTCAATTTTGTAGCAAAAACTCATGAAATTCAAATCACCTAGTGGATTTCAGGCTGATAAACAGCCACCTCAGGGGAAAATCCCAACTCAGTTCAATAATCCTTACCCCCTGAGTTTCGCAAGTTACAATGGGACTAACAAAAATGAAAATAGTTTACAAGTATTTTCAATACAAATCGGTAATTCAACTATACCAGAAACTCGTTGTTTTGCACCATCTGCAGTCGTGACAAATTTATAAGGTGAAACATTAATTAAAAGTTCAAAAAAACTTCCAATATCTGGAAACTCACGTCCTAGAATTGAATGATTGGCACCAGAGTCCAAAAGTGCAATGAATGCATTATCAAAAATATTAACATTTATATAAGGTCGGTTATCTGAGCCTTTTCTTGTAAAAACTGGAGCAGTTACTAGAGTTTTTGAATGTAGATAATGATTTTTAAGAAAATTCAAATGAGATTTCTGTTCACCAGATAATCTATGGTTGTTCAACTGAACTGTGGCCTCAAATTTTCGGAGCGGTGTTCGGCCACTGGAAACTGCCCCTACTGTCCGTTTCCCGAACACTTAGTGCACTTTGAGCTTATTACTCCAGGGTTGCCGCATTTAAAACAAAATTTTGATCTTTCAAGTGTACAAGCATGGAAAGTGTGGTTAGGCCCTTTACAATTCCAGCGAACAACAGTTTTGGCTCCACCAGCATTAGTAACTGAAGTATTCACAGTAGAAGTTTGGTTGTCTGAATTAATGCAACTCTTTTTTCTGTAATTTGAATTCCTATAAACATTTTCATTTCCACCTCTGTTATTTTGAAATCTGTTATACCTACCCTGACTACTGGAATTACCTGAAGTTCCAGGTTCACTTTCGAAATTTAAAACATTTACTTGAGGTCTCTTGGAAATTGATTTAACTTGTGTGTCTTTCAAATCGGATTCTAAAATTTTTGCATCATGTAATAATCCATCAACTGTATTATATTCATTAAGTGCTAAACGAGACATACCGGGTGGCTACGGAAGTATTGCCTACGGAATATCTCAGTTATTGTATGAAGTAAGTTTGTGAAATTTGGAGCGTCGATATAATGACATGAGAGCTGGAATTTGAGCATATTGACATGTCGAAGTTAACTTCTGGTCTGACCGGAAGTAACATCAACTTTCTTATTTTGAATGGAAACCCTTTTTTTTTTTTTCTTTTCGCTTTATTCAGCATTCAATTCCCTTTCTAATGACATATCACAAGTTGGTATTTGACCAGAAACTAGATCAGAAAAAAATTATTATTGAAATTCACCGAGTAGGCCGTGGGAGCAAAATGAAAGCAAAAAATTGAAAAGTTCGCTATGGAAACCATACGTCCCTTGATAACAGTTGCTACTACTGTGATATTTTATTTTCATTCGTCGGCGTTATGAGAAGCCGCCAAAAAAAATATTGGAAAAATTGGGAAAAAAACAATACTCTGTAGGTCCATAACTTAAATAGAAACATACAACTTTTGCTTGCCTGTACTATTCAGCATAACCATTCCATTTTATTGATATAATAGACAGTCATTTTTTTAAATGAAATACCAAAAAATCCAATTATTATTCTTCAAATAACAAAACAGATACTCAATAATAATAATTTTTTCTGATCTAGTTTCTGGTTAGATACCAACTTGTGATATGTCATTAGAAAGGGAATTGAATGCTGAATGAAGCGAAAAGAAAAAAAATAGGGTTTCCATTCAAAATAAGAAAGTTGATGTTACTTCCGGTCAGACCGGAAGTTAATTCGACATGTCAATATGCTCATATTCTAGCTCTTATGTCATTATATCGACGCTCCAAATTTCACAAACCTACTTCATACAATAACTGAGATATTCCGTAGGCAATACTTCCGTAGCCACCCGGTATACTCCGGTTTCAAATTTTTCCGCACCCATTTAACTCTTCTTACTACTGCAGGGGGAGAACTCAATCTATTAAACGAAGATTCCATAATGGCTCCAAAAATAACAACTGATTCATCATCAGACTGTTTCCGATTCTTTATGGTTTCCTATAAGTCCTCATCGTAATCCTTATCAAGGAAATCTGTTTCTAATCTTTTAACAAGTGAGTCCCAATCGTGAACATTACCTGAATCCTTTACATGGCGCAGCCATAACAATGCTTTGCCAGAAAATAAATCTACTGCAGACTCAAACAGTTGAACTGTAACATGTCTTGCTTCAGACAACTCAGTGACTCTTTCAAGAAAAGCTTTGACGCCTAAACCTTTCTTAGTTCCATCAAACTTTAGGTCCCACTTATAGATGGAAGCTACTTTAGGAGTACCATGTATAACGGCAGGTGGTTGTTGCGCAAAGGTTGAAGAAAAATTTACATTCGAATTTAATTGATCGACAGGCTCTGTAATTCGCTCATCAAGATCAGCCTCCAAAGTTAAAGCTGTTGCTAGAGCTTCATTTTTTAATAATACCTCAGCAGCAACTGCTGAATCAATTGGCATTCTTTTTATTCTCCCTATGATATGAATGAATCTAGACCTTAAACGTAGGTATAAAGAATCTTCGGTTGAACCTTCAAAATCCGGAATTGCAGCTTCAATACTATCTAAGGTATTCTCAATTGCTGTGCATTCAGAAGCAAAAGTATAGGTAGGATCAGGAATCAGAAACGTATTGGTTTTTATAAGTCTTCCTAAGGCTTTTTTTTTATCATTCATGTCCCTTTGAGTAACAATACCCCGTATACGTAATTCATAATTTATTTCATCTATAAGTAGATGTTTCACCTTCATACTGTCCGGCATTCTGGGAAGTGACTGTCAAAATTTACAAGAATTTCAAAATTTGCAAAAATTCAAGAGTTCGAAATTGTCCAGAAAAATTTTCCAAAAAAAAAAATTTTTTTTTAATCTTTTCAAAAAATTTCTCGAAAAATATTTCAAAAAAATATTTCCATATAGCTTTACCACCGAAGAACTATCACACGGTACAATGATGATTCAATTCGTTTAATCATATAAGTATTGAAATTGCATTTAAAATATTATATACACCATGTATAGTGCTTGTATCAAGTATGAACAAAAAATCCGAAAATATTATTCAAATAATTCATACCAAGTAACTACTTCATGTTTTCATCAAACATGAAAGAAATCCGCAAATATTTATCAAATATTGCATACCAAGCATCTATCACCCTGTATAGTGCTTATTTTTCAAAAATTCAATTGTCTAAAAAAATTTATAAGTGTCAGCTGACACAAGTGAAAAAATATCTTTTCTCATAAGAAAATTCCATAAATGCAAATAAACTCAACTTATGAGAACTTACAATGTCAGTATGTCAAATCCTGCAAAGTCTGTAATTTTCTCTTGCAAAGAAAGCTGAAATCACCTAATTATGCAAAAAAGCTAATGATGGTCACAATACCATACCAAAAGAAAGTGAATGTAACATTTCAATTTACCTTCAAGAAAAATTCAAAGGGTATATTCAATACTTAAAAAATTACCCCAGTTATTGTCCCTATTGGACCAGAAAATCCACTGCTCACACATGGAAAAGTACCTGAATTTCACCTCTCAAGAGTTACCCCAAAAATTCCCAATTGTACTAAAAAATGTTATGCAAAAATTCACATATGTATAAAATGTATACCCATGAAATAATTCACCAATAGTGCCTTTCACATGAAAATTACTTTCAAAAAAATTCAAAAACTGGCCCTACACGTTGCGTCGCCAAATCTTGTCACCACCTTTTGCATTTTACTAGACTTACCAAGAGTAAAAACCAAGCTATGCAAAATAGTGTTGTCAAGAAACGGCAGCCAATGAGTCTGGAGAGCTGGGACGTGGGTTGGTCAGATGTTCATCAAACAGTTTTTTTCTTATTTTGAAAGGGGCGCCACTTGAATTTGTTGGAATGAAAGATTGGAAATCAAAACAGTGCAGATTTTAGTCAAAGATAGTTTGATTACTAAGCTTCATAGTGAATTAGTGAACAGGCAAGTAAACCTTCTCAATTCTTGGAGAGACTATATGCAGTATAGTTAAGTTAAACTAAACAACAGCTAATGATTTAAAAGCCTACTGAGACACTGGTTACTGCGTGCAGCTGCATGGGGTTTACAGGGACCATCATGTATCACAACTGTTGGTGATTATTTTATACATTTACATCATCCTATACTTCATATAGATACCACAATCAAAACCCCACTATGTATATACCATAAACATGGTTGAAATAAACCCTAATCAATTAACCTTAATGGCACATTTGTGTATGAAAAATTAAGTTTTGTGATAAGACACAGATATTGGTGAAATTACATCATTTAAACCCATAAACAGAAATCATATTTGGATCGAGCTCACCAAGAACTTGAATATAGGCCCCATAGCTCCTCCCTTGGAACTCCAGGAACCTCTCACTCCAGGTCAGGACAGGGTGACCACCTCAACAGTCCCAGTGAAGCCTGCCTTGAATCAGGGGCACTTCCATCAAATGGAGGCTTGACTGCAGCGGGGAAATTGAACCCAAGGAACCCCTTGGAATTAGGAGGCTCTTCAGAGCTGACGAGCACGAGGCCGTCAGAAACCAGGCTGAAGATCAGCAGGTGGTCATCAAAAAGGGCGTCTTCTTCAATGGTGATAAGGCAGTGGTCAGTGGTGAGGTAGTGGTCCGGGTTCAGATTTAGAGTTATCAGTAAGGGAACTCGTGGAGATCGTGGAAACCGGCAAGTCTATAATACACAACGTCCCTGTTGCAGGCCAAAAATATGCCACAAGTGGTTCAAAAAACTCATCTTCCACGGGGGATCGGCTTCACACAACAAAATGAAAATTAAGTGGCGACTTATCGCCTCGCCAGGCAAAATCGAAAATGAGCTTCTCCTGCCCATGATGGCGTCGTTGACACCAAGACGGAAAAGGACAAACCCTTCCCGAAAAATTATAATTGTCAAGAACAAAATCGAAGCATAGGAAAACCTATTCAAAAAAACAGTCAGCGCCAACTATGCCATCTGCGCTACAACGCCGCTCAGGCGTGAGCACGAGTTAAGTTCTAAACCAATCACAGGCTATGGAATCTTTCTACCTCTAGCAAATGAGAAAATTGGATTTACCCCACGTGGATGATACTTGACTCAAGTCTGAGCACAAAAAGAGGAAACTGTACCATTCTGATAATTGAGTTTGGATAAAGGTAAATTTTCATGTTACAATAAATAGTAGTTATAAGTTCGTTATGAATTAGAGTTTTCATAGTTCGAATAGATCAGTTCGAAAATAAATAGTGTCGTGTTCGCTTCTGCACCCGAATAACGTAACAAATGGTGTCAGAAGTGTGGGATATTCCAGTGTGAAGTGAACAGACCATTGCTATGAAGAAACTACACGAGTTGAAAGTGGTGGACTTGAAACGTGAGTTGGAGGAGAGAGATCTCGATACAACATAGAATATGGTGAGCGTAGGTCAAGATCCAGAGACGTTCATCTTTGAGGAACCAGCTTCAGCGGAATCGATGTTGGCTGGTATTTCGGAACAGATAGCGGCTCAGCGACAGGACATTGCGAACCAGATGGTGGCTCAGCAGGAGGAGATCACGGACCAGATGGTGGCTCAGCAGGAGAAAATCACGGAACAGATAGCGGCTCAGCAGGAGATGATCACGGAACAGATAGCGGCTCAGCGACAGGACATCGCAGCTCAGCGACAGGAGATAGCGGATCAGATGCGTGCTCAGCAGAAGAAAATCTCAGTTCAGCAAGATCAAAAAGCATTCCAGATCTCAGCCCAACAAGACGAGGTATTAGCTCAGATGATCGCTAAGCGAGGAGATGTGCTGGCACGTATTTCTGCTCAGCAAGATCAGATCGCTTCCCAAATATCAGCCCAACGAGAAGGAGTATTGACCCAGATATCAACACATCGGGAAGAAGTTATGACTCGAATCGCTGCTCAGCAAGAACAGCTCGCGTCTCAGCAGGACAAGATCATAGCTAAGGTTTCAACTCAATTCACCACTCAGATAGAAGCAATGGAGAAGAAGCTGCAGCTCGGAATAGAAAGAAGATCTTTGCTGGAGAAGTCTGGAAATGGTCAACGACTCATGATTGAAACCACAGTAGGGCCAGATGCAGTGACTCCTACCAATCGAGTGAAGCCGCCTACATTTGATGGAAAAACATCATGGCCAAACTATCTGAAGCAGTTAGAAGCAGCTTCCAAAGCCAATGGGTGGACATCAAAGGATAAAATGGTAGCTCTCACTGTTGCTCTACGAGGTGATGCACTGAACATTTTGCAAGCCATTCCGGAAGTAGAAGCCGATAGCTTCGATCATCTCGTCAAACGCCTCGGAATGCGGTATGGTCACGAACATCTTCAGCAAGTGTTCCAATCATAAATGAAGAACCGTCGACAGAGAGTCAACGAGAGTCTTCAAGAATTCGAAGTGGATGTAGCCCGATTGGTCCACTGTGCCACCCCGTCAGCCCCAGAGTCCCTTATGGAATGTCTAGCTGTTCAAACGTTCGTGGATGGATTGCGGGATATCGAAATGCAGAAAGCAGTTCGCCTGACTCGACCAAAAGACCTCACCAGTGCTCTGGCAGCTGCGCTTGAGATCGAGGCCGCAGCAGGAGCTTCCCGAGGATCAGCGAGAGTCCGAGCAATGAACGACAGCAAAATCATAGCGGAAAATAACAGGCAAGATCCTAATGAAGCCTTGATAAACGCCATCAAGGGCCTCTTAAATGAGAAAAAGAGACCAGTTCAAACGACTGCAGGAAAACTGAAGCCGATCACAAGAAACCAGCTTCGACCCATCATTCTCAAGACCCCCTCATCTTTGTGGCATCCCTACGGCGTGATAACAGCAGCGTCTACGTAAATGGACAGATCGACGAAAAGAAATGCGCATTGTTGGTGGATACTGGTGCATCGAAGACAATCCTGCGACGTGAACTTCTGAAGTCTTCAAGAAAGCAACTTGTGAACTCAAAATGCCGTCTGAGAACTGCTACGGGTGAAGCTGCCACCGTTTATGGGGAAGTCGATGTGGATATATCGATCGGGACCGTAGAATTTACACATCGAGCTATCATGGCAGATATTGAAGAATATGTTATTCTGGGAATGGACATCATGGGTGCGCAAGGAATTCAACTGGACTTTGGAAGCCGAACACTCAAGGTGGGTGCCGAAGAGATATTCTTACTTCCACGAGTGAAGGTAGCTTGCAGAGGTAACGTTAGAAGAGGACGTCCTGTTAACGAAACGGAGCAAGACCATTGTCGCAGCGCGGATTGAGGGTACATTGGAGCGAGGCAGTCCCATCATCATGGAACCCTGGAACCATGAAAAGGAAGTCGGATGTGGAATTTTAGTCGGCAAGCTTTCCTGTCAGCAGACGATCATGTACCTTTTCGATTTATCAACATAAATAACTACCCTGTGACGATTGGCAAAGGGACCAAGATTGGAACCTGTGTCCCGGCAGCCTTCATAATCCACCAGGTGGCGGCAACCACTGATGGGGCCGACAAGTATGAAGAACTCGTCTCTGCTGCAAGCGACTCACTCAACAACCGACAGAAGAAGAAGTTAACCGAGTTACTACAGCGGTATGGATCCATTTTCATACCTGCCAATGGAAAAACAGGTAGATCCGACATCGTCAGTCACAAAATCGATACGGAAGATACCAGACCGATTCGTCAACCAGCCCGAAGATTACCACAGACCAAGAGAGGAATTGCAGAAAAGATCATCCAGGAAATGAAACAAGAAGGGGTAATTGAGCCATCCAATAGTCCTTGGGCTTCACCAGTGGTACAAGTAAAGAAGAAAGATGGAAACACTCGTTTCTGTGTGGACTATCGCCGATTGAACAACGTGACGAAGAAGGACAGATATTCTTTGCCTCGAATTGACGACACACTCGACACGTTGGCGGAATCGAATCTTCTCTCCACTCTAGACCTGAAAAGTGGATATTGGCAGGTGGAAATGAATCTGGCAGATAAGGAAAAGGCAGCTTTCACCATTGGCACAGGGTTATGACAATTCAAGGTTATGCCTTTCGAACTCTGCAATGCTCCAGCCACCTTTGAACGAATCATGGAGAATGAGTTGAGGAGACTCTCCTGGAAGACATGCCTAGTCTATTTGGATGACATCATCGTGATCGATGAAACTTTTGAAGAACATCTGGTTAACCTAGAGGTAGTTTTCTAGAGACTTCAGGCTTCAAACTTCACACTTAATCTGAAGGAATGTCATCTGCTGCAGAAACGGGTTAACTACTTGGGACACGTCGTATGAAGGCAGGGTTTGGAAGTCGACCCTGAGAAGGTACGAGCAGTGAATCAATAGCCAATATCAGGAAAAAAGGAACAACTCAGGAGCTTTCTTGGGCTCTGTTACGTTCGAATGTTTTCGGATATCGCAAAGCCCCTGACTCGTCTCACCGAGGATGCAAGTTATGCAAATGCCAGTAATATCAGCATTGGTGGAGTCCTTTCGCAGTATCAAGGTGGGCGAGAGCGAGTCATCGGTTACTTCAGCAAGGTGCTATCAAAGGCAGAACGTAACTACTGCGTTACCAGGAGGGAACTATTGGCCATGATAAAATCAGTGGAACACTTCTATGAGTACCTCTATGGACGAAAATTCCTACTCAGGACGGGCCACGCTGCATTGAAGTGGCTCCTGAATTCCAAGAACCCCGAAAGCCAAGTAGCTCGTTAGATCGAGGAGCTCTAGGAATATGACTTCGAAATAGCACACCGAGTGGGGACGAGCCATAAGAATGCAGATGCATTGTCCAGAAAGCCATGTCCATCTGAGTGCTCACATTGTAGTCGTTTGGAGGATAAGGAAGCAGCCCTCTACAGAACCACCGTTGTCAATGAAGATTGGTTACTTGCAGCAATCAAGCAAGAGCAAGAAGAGGATCCAGAACTTCGGAAGCTTCGAGAATGGAAGAAAGCGAATCGCCACCCTTCTTGGCAAGAGGTAGCACCTTATTCACAGACCTTGAAGGCGTACTGGAGTCAGTGGGACTCCTTGGTATTAGAAGACGACCTGCTCAAGAGGAATCTCGAGAGCGATGATGGGTCGGACAATCAAATGCAGTTGGTGATTCCTAGGAGCCGAGTGTCGGAAGTACTCGGTTATGTACATAATGGAACTTCAGGAGGACATCTAGGAGTGGAGAAGACACTGCAGCGAGTACGAGAGCGGTTCAACTGGGTGAACTGCAGTGACGACGTCAGGGACTGGTGCCGTAAATGCACCGTGTGCTTTGATAGCAATGAGCCTCATCGTGAACCAAGGGCACCCATAAGACAGTACAATGTTGAAAGCCCTTTCGAGAGGATTGTCATGGATGTTGCGGGGTCGTTTCCAGTGACTAATAATGCTAATAAATACATCCTTGTCTGCATAGACTACTTCACCAAGTGGGTAGAAGCGTATGCGATCCCTAATCAGGAGGCCGTAACTGTCGCCGATGTCCTATTGAATCAACTCATCAGTCGTTTTGGGGTGCCATTGGAACTTCACTCTGATCAGAAGATGAGCGAGAAGCAAGGAATCAAGAACAACTTCATTGCATTCACAGTCAGATGGCATGGTGGAGCGAATGAACCGAACCATATGGAGGTATCTCTGCAAAGTCGTAGATCAACATCAACAAGACTGGGACTGACATCTTCCGTTGTTCTTGATGGCCTACAGATCTGCAGTACAGGAATCTAAAGGACAGACTCCGGCGAAGGTTCTATTTGGACAAGAGATGAGGCTTCCATGTGACTTGGTCTTCAGATGTAGACCTGGTGAGGACATAGTGGGGAAAGATTACGTTACGAATCTGATGAAAAAGATGAACGATATTCACGAATTGGTTCGTTTTAATCTGAAAATCGCCAGCGATCGCATGAAAGGCCGGTACGACATCAGAGCTGGGGGTGCAGGATACGCAGAAAGAGACCTGGTGTGGTTGTACAATCCACAGAGGAAACGAGGTATTTGTCCAAAACTACAGAGATCTTGGGAAGGGCCTTATACCGTCAAGAAGAAGATCAACGATTTCATCTACCGCATCAGTAAAGAACCCAGTGACAAACCAAGAGTCGTTCATTTCAACAGACTAGCATCATTCGAGGAAACACAAGATCAACAAGTTCAACAAATTTGTCCGGAAGAAAAGGAGCTTACATTCGACGAATTCATTGGGACATTCAGTGGTTCATCAAAAGCAAGGTCTGGCGTCACCAAGGAAGAGCACCGCGACCTTTTTGCCATTCCTGTAGAATACGCACTAGCTCACTGCGTCGCCAGGGATCTTCAGATGTCTCAAGGAATAGCCAACAAGTTCATGAGGAACTTCGGGAAGTTAGAGGAGCTTCATCAACAGGGTCCCTCCGTCGGTCGAGCACCAGAAATAAAAGATATCAGCGCTGAAGTAAAAAGGTCTCTGTTCTATCTTATAACGAAAGGAAGATCTCTTGAGAAACCCACTAACAAGGATCTCTGGGACACACTGATCGACTTGCGAAGCACCATACTCGAGAAGGGCATACAGAAGATGGCTGTTCCAAAGCTGGAATGTGGACTGGATGGCTTGAATTGAAGTGTTGTGAGGAACATGCTGGATGTTGTATTTAGATTCACCGGAGTTGAAATTCTGGTATGCTGCTGGAACTCTAGGGGAACTCCAAGAGAGAAGACAGTTTCATGCTATTTTTACCATACTGCACGTTGTGAAAATGAAACCAGTTGTCCCTATCTTCATAGTGATCAGAGTGCATTCCAGGAGGAATGCGTTTTGAAGAGGGGGCAGTGTAATGATATTCCCCTCAACGGGGCACTAGAAACATCAGCAGGAAGGCAGGAGTACAACAATCATCCTGTTACACGCATCTCAGATCGTTCTTCAACCTCCCAATGATTCCTACATGCACCAGCATATTTTCGAACACTCAATATATGCCGCAGTGAAAAATAACGTCACAGAAGATTCTGGAATGTTCTGGAAACAATCGATGGAACAATTAGACAGAGAGGTTTTGTTCTAAGGGGCTTCTAGAACAAAAAGAAGGAGACGGAAGATCATTCGAGAACGTTCTCGAACCAAAGCCTGCCAATTGATCTCATATATAAACGACCGAACAACTGCAGTCAGGCAGTCGAGCAGCGAGTGTCAGAGAGACAGTTATATACCGCGTGATATAAATCGTTTTACGTAAATAGTAGTTGTAAGTTCGTTATGAACTAGTGTTTTTATAGTTCAAATGAATCAGTTCGAAAATAAATAGTGTCGTGTTCGCTCCTGCACCCGAATAACGTGACAGTATTGTGAAAAGTCTATGAAAAAGTGCATGAGAAGCTGAAAATTTCTGGCTGTGAAGGTGGAACGGATTGAAAGGTATAATATCATCAGAACATGTTGGTTTTCTGAAAATTGAGGAGTTGAAAGAATTTCTTATGTGTATCAAGATATCAAGAAAGGGTGAATGATCAGTTACCCAACTAGATTTTCGCGTGCAACATTCTTTTGACATCATCCGAAACACGGAAATATTATATTTCTCATATGATGAGCTTCATCATATTCTAATGAAGATGATCGACGTCATGATCTTATTGTGACCATCTTAACTCGTAACTACTGAGGTGAAGACTATCAGACTCCGCACCCCCTTCAACGCTCAACCTCCTTTCTAATTCAGGACCTATCACTCCGTCGCTTCAGGTCTTAGTTAAGTCTCACCGTACACGTGTGAGCAGCCAGATATCGTGATCGCTCAACTTGTTATTAGCAGTAGCAAAAAAGTAGAATAGTTGGTAAGGAAAATATGCACATGAAAAGAAAAGGATGAAGTGTGCACTGACAGCACCTACGCGAAATGTAAGAAGACCCCAGCATAAAATCTTGAAACTCCCAACATTACGTGGTGCTGCTCGCTTGGTGGAGTCTGCAACTCCAGAAGAAATCTGGGATACAATGTTTGATGATCAAATGATCGCAATGGTCGTTCAATAGACGAATGTGAAAATGCGGAAAAGAGCCGCTAGATATAGGGATAAAAAGAGAACTGAATTGAGGGACACTGATGCAATTGAAATAAGGACGTTCATTGATCTTTTGTATTTTACGGCCGTTCTCAAATCCAATCATGAAGATTCCTTGCTGCTGTTTCCTACAGATGGCAGTGGAAGATATATCTTCTGGGCAGTATTGAGTAGAGAAAGGATTTATATGCCCCTCATACATTTCAGATTCGATAACCAAGAGAATCGGAATGAAAGGAAGAAATCTGATCCAACTGCAGCAGTTAGTACGATTTTCAACAGTTTCATACGAAACGCGCAAGCAATGTACTCTATTGATGCAAATGCATCCAAAGACGAGATGTTGGTATGTTTCAGGGGACTTTGTCATTTCAAAATGTATATGGCAAGGTCAAGTATGGTCTCAAGATAATGATGCTGACAGATGCTCGAACTGGATATGCATATAATGCTTATATTTATTCTGAAAAAGGTAGTGATGGAATGCCCTTGACTGATATGCAAAGAAAAGGTTGGAATGCACCCACTCAAGCAAAAATGCGTTTGACTCAACCAATATACGCCCCAACCGCAATTTAACAGTTGACAATTAGTTTTCTTCATTACAAGTGGTTGACGAATGGAAGAAGCATGTTGGTACTTCGGAAAAAAATTAAAGTGAAGTGCCGTTGCAGTTCTTTCGAGAAAAAAAGCTGGTACAAGCATGTGAGGATTCACTGGAGATGTGACTCTATTATCTCATGTTCCTAAGATGAGAAAGGTTGTGCTACCGGTATCATCCATGCACCACTGCATATACGATGATCATGGAACAGGGAAGCCGGAAATTAAAACTCACTATGATAGCACAAAAGGCGAAGTAGATTCCTTGGACGAGAATTGTGCAGTCTATGGAACAAGTCGTCGAACGCAAAGATGGCCCATGGCTATATCCTACAGTATTTCAGATATGTAAGAAATCCAAGGATAAGAAAAGAAGTGGAAATGCTCATTAGTCGAATACTGGACATATCTTTTTCCGCTCCTGATGAGGCAATTGTCCTTGAAAATAAGAGGTATAAAAAGGTAGAGAAACGAAATACGTATGCTCTCACTGCCAAAGGCCAACCTGTCTTCGATGTTTCAGAAAAATATTTAGACTTTGCTCAGAACTAAGGGAGTAAGACCCTACTGCACGATTGTTTTCCTCACAAAATATTTCTATGTTTCTCACGTTTTCACTTTTTTCATCCTTTCTTGTCATACTTGAGCGGTTATATGAATATTTTTCCATTCTCAAGGTCACAAACGGCTCGAAAAGAAATATGTGTTTTGAATAGTATTCTGGAGTTCGATTATGTGCGGGCTGTGATCATAGATAGTGAGGTCGTCTACATAGAGAACAGCATCGATACAATTTATGGTAATGGGATGGACTCTTGCGGTATTCCATTTTTCAATAATCGTCCCGAAGATTTTTTATTTCCCACAGTCACATAGAAGTATCTGTTCAGTAGAAAGCTAATGATAATGGTCGGTAAGATTCCACGGAAACCTCAGGCATGAAGTTGTCTCATAATGGCGTATTTCCATGTCATACATTTTCTAGGTCTAACATGACTGCTACTAGATGTTCACGTTGGAGAAGAGAATGTTGAATTTTTGACCAAAGGCAACTGAAGCGTCAATGGTAAAATTATTTTTGCGTCATTCCACTTGCAGTTTCGATAGGAGCGATTGAGATTTTTTCAAAGATTTTTCTCGAACATGAGGTTAAGGTGATTGGTCGGTACTGCTTTGGATCAGTAGTAAACAAGTAATTTTTGGAGATTGGAATGATACATGCGATTTTCCAGTTGTTTGGGTAGTGGCCTGAACGCCAAATTGCATTAAAA
Source organism: Phaedon cochleariae (assembly GCA_918026855.4). NCBI lineage: Eukaryota > Metazoa > Arthropoda > Insecta > Coleoptera > Chrysomelidae > Phaedon > Phaedon cochleariae. The sequence goes on from OU896710.1 coordinate 25,303,698, forward strand.
AGGACCAAAATATGGTTTTTGCTTTCTATTGGTGAATGTCGGATCATTCCATACATGATGGTCATGACCCGCGGCGCTTTCCGAACAAGAGCATAGAACATTATTCCAGTTCCTTTATAAAAAATATGTCATTATATGGTAACGAATTGTTCGTGTGGAAGTCAAAAGGAACGCTTTCATCTCGAGTTCTCATTGTCTGGAAATCAATACTTTAATTATGAGAACTTCTAACAGACTCAAAGAAACTGGTGAAGGCTGCTCAGATATCCTGTAGTTCTGTTACTAGGGTATCGTCGATCTTCAGAGCTTGCGGGACCAACCATTGATTCCTTTCCACTATGGGCCTGATTTCCTATCGAGGATACGAGAGAACATGGCGACAATTGCAGATCCACTGTCTCTTCACTCTAGAGAAAATAGTGAATTTACGTGTAAACACTGCCAGGAAAAAGTCGTAAACAAAGTGAAGTGCAACAAATGTGAAGAAGTTTTTCATCCTGCATGTCTCAGGCAAGCTAATGATTCTAAAAAAGGAGATTGTAAACATGTGGTGGCCAACCAAAAAAGCCAAAGTGATTCAGTATTCACGGAGGAAATATTCCTGAAAGAAGAAAATGACCTCTTGAGAAGTATAATCCAAGATAAGGATACAATTATAAACGACAAAGAGATGGTTATTTCGTTGATGAATGACAAAATTGCATTCCTAGAAAATAAATTGGCACATTATAGTCACAATAATCTATCTGAACAAAAAAACTCCAAGCAGATAGCACAAAAAGATCACCTACTAAAAAAAGGGAGACTGATAAAATCAAACACAAGCAGAACCTTATCAATGAACCAGAGATAATTAAAAACTGCTCGACAGCAGATAAATCCCAATTACAGGTTGATTCAACTTTCAAATTTGATCAGGTTGCACCCAAGATATTGCAAATTCAAACTGAACAGAAAATGAATGAAATCATAATGTTGACAAAAAATGGTGAAGAAAACCAGCAAAATTATCAAATAGTCACAAGAAGGAAAAGAAGACATAACATCGGAAATGGTGATGGAAATAAAGATTTTTATGGAAAACAAGAAAATAAAAATAAAAGGATATGGCTGTTTGTGTCACGTGTACCAGACGAAATAACGGAGGATAACATAGAGAAATATATTAAAGATGGGGCAAAGACAGAAAATGTGAGCATAAAAAAACTGGAAACAAAGAGCAAACGAAGGAATAACCAGTCTTTCATGATTGGAGTAGAACCTCATCTTAAGGAACTTGTCTATGCCCCTGATTTCTGGCCCAGGAAAATATTGTACAATCGATTCCACTTTAAGCTAGGGCAGCACTTTCTAGATGGTCAGACAAAAGAAGAAGAGACTCACACTACCCAACCATGATCTTTTTTATGAATACCATAGAAAGATTCTCATCTTCCAAATCACTACTGCATTGTGATGATGCACTCAATATAGTACATTTCAACATACAGGGTCTTTCTGGAAAATGTGATGACCTAAATATTCTACTGACAACACTCAATGTGAAAATTGCTTGTATTGATGAACACTGGCTAACGGAACATGAACTGAAGGTAACAGTGATTAAAGACTACAAACTTATCTCATACTTTGCAAGAACACAACATCGGAGAGGAGGAGTATGTATATTTGCTAGGAACGAAGTTAGCATTGAAACAGTAGCTTATAAAGGTAGTCTAGAAAAGGGCTTTGAAACATGTTTAGCACGACTCAAATTCCCAAACAAAAATAATCTCATATATATTATTAGCACATACAGAACTCCAGATAGTGACTTTGGTACTTTTATTAACAAAATTGAGCTATTGCTATATGAAATATATAACAAAGGAGACACTGTTATTATCTGTAGTGACATAAATATCAACTTTCCCGAATGCAGTGTAAAAAAAAATCTGTTGATGAATCTGCTACAAGATTGCAATATTGATTATCACATTAAAGAGCCCACAAGAATAACTAATCATTCTGCAACTTGCATTGATAATATTTTTTCAAATACGGAATTAAGCCATGTGAATGTACTCCACCCTTTCCTATCTGATCATACCAACCAGCTCTGCACTCTGAATATTTCTGTGACTGAAGAAAACAGAAATGTGTATATTCAGAAAAGAATATTCAATGATTCTAATACAAGTACATTTTAATATCATATATCCAGGGAAGACTGGAGTGAAGTATACTCAGCTAGCACTTTTCAAGAAAAGTTTTCAATGTTCCATGAAACTTTTATTTATTATTATGACATCTCATTTCCCATCACAAAAACTAAATTGGAAAATAATACAAAAAAATGGTATTCTCCTGAAATCAAGGAAATGCATGACCAACTTTGTGAATTGGAAAGAGAGAAAAAACAAACACAGGATGAAAGCTGCATAGGAGCACATAGAAAACTTAAAAGAGAATATAAATGTCGAGTGAGAAACTTTCAAAAACAAAAAAATGATGATAGACTTCTCAATTCAGATAATATTGTGAAAGAGAGCTGGAGGATTATTAACGCAGGAAATTGTGATGAGCAGAAAAATAAGTTGAACGAACATTGTTGATAATCAAGAACAGGCAATCACTGACCCCGTCATGAAAAGTGATTTCATTAACGATTTTCTCATAGAGTCATCTCAAAATTTTATCACACCAAATAATGATAATAGAAAGATATGCAGATTGCACAGAAGCTTCTTCCTTGAACCAGTGACGCCATTTGAAGTTATCTCTATTATAAACAAGACAACATCCAAACAGTCTGCTGGCATTGATGATATAAATGGTAAAATTGTCAAATCTGTCTGTACTCTTGTAGCAGAAATTATATCATATCTACTAAACGAATCTTTCACATCTGGAACATTTCCAGATGTGAAGGATTCGAAATGTATACCTGTATTCAAAAATAAAGGATCTGCTAGTGATATACATAACTATAGAGCTATATGCATACAGAGTCAAATTGCTAAAATATTTGAAGCATCTTATTGTGTTAGATTGACCAAGTACTTGGAACACTTCAATCTCCTCCCAGCAAATCAAAATGGTTTTCGCCAAAATAAATCAACCTGCTCGGCAATCTCTGACTGCTTAGAGTTTATCTACAAGGCACTAAATGATAGAAAAAATGTTTCAGGACTATTCTATGACTTTAGTCGTGCTTTTTATACTATTGATCATGATTTATTAATCATCAAATTGGAAGGGTTAGGAGTTAGAGGTGTTCCACTTCAATGGGTAACATCATATTTGACAAACAGAACTCAGACAACGGTAGTGAATAATGTGAAATCAGAATCAAGAACAATAAATAAAGGAGTTCCACAGGGTTCAATCTTGGGACCAGTACTGTTCATTGCCTTTCTGAGCGACATTGATGACACTTGTACCTCCGCAAATCGAACGATAATATATCCTGATGATACAAATATTCTAATGTCACACAACAACATTGACCAACTTACAGAATTGAGCAACAATGCATCTAAAGAAATAGCAAAGTATAGCCTTGAAAATGATCTCATTTTGAATGCAAACAGAACCAATTATGTCCGTTTCCTGCCAAAAAACGTAAATCCAAATTATGACCTATACCTAAACTTTTCTGGAAAATCTATACAATCAGTGGAGACTATCAAGTTCTTAGGTGTTACTTTGGATAGTAAGCTAACATGGTGTGATAATGATTCAATACCCTGTACTTTATTTTATATGATAGTAGTTGTTAATTGTTCTGACAGTACTTGTCAATCATACCTTAATTTGTAAACCCGTCTATGTTTTACGGAATAAAGCCTACAAGTTGTGAAGGTTTACTACAATTGAAACTACTCATCAACCTAATATCACATGCTGTGTATGAATTCATTAGCGAAATCAAGGAAATCGACAAAGCTATCGAGACACTTAACCGTGTGTTTATCAAGCAATCAAATGAAGTATTTGCAAGACATTTATTGGGCACTAGACGACAACAAGTTAACGAGACTATCGATCAGTATGTACAACATTAAATACTCCTAAGCAAAGACTGCAATTTCAAGAAAGTTAGCATAGAGCAAAACAAACATGACTACATTCGAGATGCGTTCATAAATGGATTATCATCGAACGAAATTCGTCAAAGATTGCTTGAAAACAATACTCTGAATCTAGACGAGGCTATTTCTCAATCACGATCCTTAGAAGATGCACGCAAGCACTCTGAAGCGTTCACTTCCAGCTATAGCGCTCTCAATGCTGTATATGCCATAGAAACTGACGAACAAAATCAGTTTCATTCTGAACTCATGTCTTCCTCAGCTTCTGCTCAAAAATGTTATTTTTGTGGGGGTGCTAAACATTCGCGTGCTGTATGCCCTGCCCGAGATGCCATCTGTAACTACTGTAAAAAAAATGGGCATTTTGCTAAAGTATGCATGAAAAGTAAGAATTCCAAATCAAGATCAACCACAGCTTCGATATCCCTCCTCGCTTCGGCAAGTCCAACGTTTCCACAAAGTTTGCATAAAAGTTCGATTAAAGCTGAAATAAATAACAAAATGGCAAATTGTCTTGTCGATACTGGAAGTTCTGACAGTTTTCTTAACTACGATTTTGCTTTACATCATAACCTCAGAATATTTCCTAGTAGTGGAAAAGTCTCTATGGCATCTACCAGTCTCTCGTCAAACCTTAAGGGCTACTGTTTCATAAATCTTGAATTTCTTGGGAACAGTTATACAAATTTAAAACTTGCGATCTTGCCAAATTTGTGTGCGGATTCGATAATTGGGCTTGACATTATGAAGCAACATTGCCGAGTAGAGGTACATTTTGGAGGATTAAAACCACCTATATCTATTTGTTGTCTCACTGAAGCAAATGTCAGTCCTCCAAAGTTATTTGCCAATTTATCTCCTGACTGTAAGCCCATAGTAACGAAATCACGCCGTCATTCCGAACAAGATGAGCAATTTATTCGATTAGAAGTGAAGAAGCTATTAGAAGAAAATATCATTGAAGAAAGCGTTTCACCCTGGCGAGCTCAAGTGCTGGTGATGAAAAATGAACATCATAAACGCCGAATGGTTATAGATTATTCCCAAACTATAAACAGATTCACACTCCTGGACGCTTATCCGTTGCCAAATATAGAAAATTTGGTCTCCAAAGTAGCTAAATATGAAATATTTAGTACAATTGACTTGAAGAGTGCATATCACCAAATTCCCATACAAGTAGATGAAAAACCATTTACAGCTTTCGAAGCAGGAGGACACTCATTTCAATTTAGACGCATACCATTTGGTGTAACCAATGGCGTATCATGTTTTCAAAGAACACTTGATGGTATCATTGAAAAGGGACAATTGAACGGTGTATATACTTATCTCGATGACGTAACTATATGTGGTGAGAATCAAGTAGCTCACGATAAAAATCTTCAAGATTTTTTATCAATGGTAAATAAGTATGGATTAACACTGAACGAGAATAAATGTCAGTTTTCGAAAACAAAAATCAATTTGCTTGGATATACAATTGAGAATAAAAAATTGAAGCCTGATCCTGAAAGATTGAAGCCGCTTCTCGAATTACCACCACCTAACAATACTGCATCATTACGACGAGTACTAGGAATGTTCTCTCATTATTCTAAGTGGATTTCGAGATTTTCTGAAAAGATTCGAAGTTTATTCAGCACTAAAACCTTCCCTTTGCAATCTGATGCTATCGCAGATTTTGAAAAGTTATCTGATGATGAATATTTGGTAGTTGAGACAGATGCATCAGATTTCGCTATTGCTGCAACTCTAAGCCAAGCTAATAGACCTGTTGCATTTTATTCAAGAACTTTGTCCGATTCAGAACGCAGATATTCAGCTATCGAGAAAGAAGCACAAGCTATTGTTGAAGCTATCAGGAAATGGAGATATCATTTAATAGGAAGGCATTTCAAACTGCTAACTGACCAACAATCCGTTTCATTTATGTTTGATGTGAAACACACGAAGAAAATCAAGAACGATAAAATAATGAGATGGAGATTCGAACTATCCTGTTACAGCTATGATATCATTTATCGTCCGGGAATCGACAATGTTGTTGCCGATACCTTCTCAAGAATCTGTGGTGCGAGTAGCGATAGAAAATTATTCGAATTGCATGAAGCACTATGTCACCCAGGAATCACCAGGATGTATCATTTTGTTCGTACCCGAAATTTGCCATACTCACTGGAAAACGTCAAAGAAATGACTACCGCCTGTCCTATTTGTGCTGAAGTCAAACCTCAGTTCCACAAGAATCAAGAAAATAAGCTTATAAAAGCTACATCTCCATTCGAACGTTTGAATATTGATTTCAAAGGTCCAATACCCTCTGTTTCACACAATCGATACATACCTACCATCATCGATGAATATTCTCGTTTTCCCTTTGCTTTTCCATGCCCAGACACCAATACGTCTACAGTTATCAACTGCCTGAATCAGTTATTCTCAATATTCGGTATGCCTTCCTATATACATTCTGACAGAGGATCGTCATTTATTTCTCGGGAACTAGCCATTTTCCTCAATCCACGTGACATTGCTTCAAGTAGAACGACTCCTTATAACCCTCAAGGTAATGGACTTGTGGAGAGTTATAATGGTATAATCTGGAAAGCTGTGAACTTGGCACTAAGAAGTAGAAATTTAAAAACGTCTCAGTGGGAAACAGTTCTTCCAGATGCACTACATTCAATACGATCTCTACTTTGCACTGCAATAAACTGCAGTCCACATGAACGAATGTTCTATCATCCTCGCAGATCAACCAATGGAACTTCTATACCTTCATGGCTATCACCTTCTGATGAAGTTTTCTTGAAGAAACATGTTCGGCAGAGCAAGTATGACCCTCTTGTTGAAGAAGTAGAAGATATCGAGGTTAATCCTAAATACGCTTTAATACGTCATGAGAACGGAAAAGAATCCACTGTGTCTCTGAAACATTTAGCTCCAAGGGGAAACATTGGATTATCAGAAGACGAAGATAATGATTCCGATATATCCCCAGAAAAAGACAAAACCTCAACCTCCGCGGAACAGCCTGAGCTTCGTCGATCTACACGGTTTCGTCGATCTCCTCAACATTTTGATGCATCGTCGCATACAAATTGAGTGGGGGAGAATGTGATAATAATTCAATACCCTGTACTTTATTTTATATGATAGTTGTTGATTGTTCTGACAGTACTTGTCAATCATACCTTAATTTGTAAACCCGTCTATGTTCTGCGGAATAAAGCCTACAAGTTGTTAAGGTTTACTACACATGGGAAGCACACATAAACACTGTATGTTCGAAACTAAGCACTACATGTTATGTAATAAAAAATCTGCGAGATACTGTATCTACAAACATCCTGAAGTTACTTCATTTTGGGCTGGTTCAGTCAACTCTGCAATATGGCCTGATATTTTGGGGGTCCTCTTGTCACTTTGAAAGGGTATTTGTATCACAAAAAAGGATAATGAGAACACTTTGTCATGCCCATCCAATGAAAACATGTAAACCACTCTTCAAGAAATTTCAAATACTAACCCTACCATGTTTGTATATTCTTGAACTAACTATGTATATAAAAATGAACCAAAATGAATTCATGAGAAATGAAGATATGCATATATGTATAATACTAGGAATAAAAAAAAATTTCGACAGCCCTATTCAAGATTGACAGTCTGTGAAAATTCACCAAAGCATATGGGTATCAAATGTTTCAATAAAATACGAGACATAATAGATGTAAACTTGAATGATATTTCATTCAAAAATAAATTGAAGAACTCTCTTCTTGAAAATGCATTTTATAGTATGGAGGAGTTCTATAATAATTGTTGATGTTCAAATATTGTCAAAGTTTCTAATGTGTATGTATGAGTGTTTTATATTTTCTCTCTGTGACTTTACCTATAGGTACACTATTTTAGCATTGTATTATTTGTAACCATTCCTTCGTTTGAGCTATATCTTGTATAATCTTTGATTGACGAATAAATTTATCTTATCTTATCTCATCTTCCTTTCATATTTCGGAAATATTGGTATCTGCTGACATTGTAGAAATATACTCTTTTCATGATCGTTTTTTGCTTCATTGATCATTTTCCGAGCACGTGCTCTCAGTTTTTTGACTTAGATCAGGTTCAGAGCTCTTCTTCACTCTGATATAGCATGACGGATATCTTCATTCCACCAGGGTACCGCTCTAGGAAAGCGTCCGGTTCCGGATTTTGGAATGAACTCTTGAGCAGCAAGTAAAATGTATCTGTTGACATCAGCTACAGCATCGTCATGGTCATCGTACAGGTCGGGATTAGGTATGCTGACCAGGTTAGAGAAAGTTCCCCAGTTCGCTTTCTTGATGAGCCATCTTTCAGTTGAGAGGTACTCTTGGAAAAAAGAATTCACACATATCTGTATTGGAAAATGGTCGCTAAAGTGTGGGTCATCCAATTTATTCCAGTCGAGTTGGGGAACAATATTTGGAGAGAAAAAAGATAGGTCAATCGCAAAAAAAGGAATTGGATCTTGCGTTGAAATGAGTCGGTTGGCCTGTATTTTGCAAACAAATATTATTCTCCTCTAGGATACTTCCAATACGTCTACCCGCGGTGTCTGTTACTCGGGAATCCCATAAGGGTGACTGAGCGTTGAAGTCACCTACCATGTACGGCAGATATGGAATCCACGCGAATAAAAGCGATTTCCTGGTCGAAATTGGGTTTCTTGGATAGCAAAAAGAAACGGAGATAGTTTGTTTCTGATGACTTGGAGTTCAGCCGTTACCACCGATAAAACAAGGCCTGCACGCTTCGGAATAAACATCTCGTGACGTCGCATACTCAGGCCATCTTCCAAGGCATTCGCGTCGATCGATCGTCAGTTTGTTTCTGTTTAAGAACGGTGGCGTAGGTAAATCGCGTGTGCTCGAATTCTCTTGTTGTTTATTCATCAAAATAATTGGCGGAGAAATCACTGTTTTGTGAAATATTTCGTGTTGTGATAGGCGAAATAACAATGCCTTACAAGTGTTGTATTCCTTTTTGTCGGGGGAATTATGTGGGTGGTCCAAAAGTTCATGCTTTTAGTTTCCCGTTGGACAAGGAACTATCGAAAAAGTGGGTATATGCAATTCACCGCAAGGATTTTACGACTCCATCTAAGTACAGTAAAGTATGTGAATTACATTTTACTAAAGATGATATTATTACTCCATCTACTGCAACCGATTCAAAAACTGGCAAAACTGTAATAATAGATTTGAAAATTCCTAGGCTCAAACGAGATGTTATTCCCACTCAATTTCCCAACTGTCCATCTTTTTTATAGAAAAATGTAAAATTACGCACAAGTCGTGATGAAAAACTTGAGATACTAGAGACTAAAAATTTGGCACAAGCACTTACCAAAAGTAAAACTGAATTCGAAAATTACCAAAAATCATTTTGCTACACAGAATTTCAATAATTTTTAGTTGTATTAGAGTCTCTTCAGTTGCCCGAAAAAGGTTCAAAATTATCGATTTGCAAAAAGTCACATTATTCAAATTGTCTTATTCTCCAGGGCCCGTAATTAAATATTCGGTTGTGATTGATTTTGTTTCGAATGTGGAATCATTTTTGTATGACCTAGCGATACAAACATCTCTAAAAGCCAATCTGAAAACACCTTTTATCTCTAATAATATCAATCAAGTCAAGGAATTACTAATTGAAATAGATAAAAACGAGATACATAATTCGGGAAAATGTCTTGATAATCAGAAAAAGAGAGTTTCGAAACATATTTCGAATGCATTGGACTCTTTGGTTTCTGACTTGGTTTCAGATCTTGAAGAAGATTCCGAAAACACTTCAGCTTTATTGTTCCTCTCTGAGCAAATTAAATTACAGACATCCTGCAAAGAACGATATCGTTATTCGAATAATACTATAATTCAAGCCCCTATAATTCATACAATAAGTCCACATGCTTATAAATTTTTAAGACATTTTGGAGTACTCATATCACCTCATTCAGGTACAGTCAAATCGATATGTAGTTCGTTGTTAACAGATCCTACATTCGAAGAAAGACAAATGTCGTTATCTCATGCAGAAAATGTATTTAAGTTATTAGGTGAGCGTGAAAAATATGTCATTTTAATGATGGATGAAGTTCATATAAAGCCATATTTAGATTACAAGGCAGGCAAGGAACGGCATTCAATAATTCATGTTTAGCAAATTCCGCATTTGTCTTCATGATAGCAATTTATGTCAAATGTGAAAGAAGTTGTTCATATAAGTCCAACATCAAAAATAGATCACCTCATGATTTTTTCTTTAATAAAGTGAGTCATAAATAGATTAGAGGAAATTGGTTACAGAATATTCTGTATTATCAGTGACAATAATGCTGTCTACAGTAAAGCTATGAGTAATTTTGCAGAAAAACCAAAACTCAGTATTGTTTATCCTCATCCCGCAGATACATCACGTCCTCTTTTTTATCTTTTTGATTCTGTACATTTGTTGAAATGCATACGGAATAATTGGCTCAATTCAAAACCAGATCAGAAATTGAATTATTCCGATTTTGAAACAGGGGTTGAAAGAGTTGCTTCTTTTCATAGTTTAAAAACCCTTCACGAATTAGAACATGATAAATTATTAAAATTTGGATATTCGTTGAACCTGAAGGCGCTATTTCCCTCGAATATGGAAAGACAAAACGTCCCTTTGGCTCTCAAAATTTTCAATGATTTCATAGTACAGGCTCTTTTAAAATTTGGATCAAACATTGAAAACTCTGAAGGCACTGCTGGATTTATCAACCTGATACTCAAGTGGTGGAAAATTGTGGATGTCAAAACACCCCTCAAGGGAAAACGTTTGAATGATGTGTTTCAAGAACCTATCACAAATATTGATTTCACCAAAGAAATCCAAGAAAATAATTCTTTCAATCCAGATATCATAGTCGAGGAATCTGATGTAGATAAATATAGTGATGACATGCCGGTAATAACCTATTTAGCAGGTTATTGTTGCTATATTACACTTAGAAAAATTCAGTGCGAATTTTGTAAACAGAACTTAATTTATAATGATGAATTAATAATAGAAGACAATTACACTCTCATAAAAAGTATGAGTAGAGGAAAATTACTCTATCCGCAATATTTGATTGTGCAGTTAGTTTTGTATTCGTATATTATATTCAACAAAATCATCTCTGAATTCGAGGAAATATTCTTGAATGTACATAATAAACGGGCATTTTTAACTCAATACATTCTCAAATTTCTTTCTGAAAACGGTCATTTGCCTCGTGGCAATGAATGCAGAATTCATTCCAATGATCAAATTGCAACTATTATATTAACATGTACTACAAACACTCTACTTAAAAATTACTGTTTCAAGTCTAACGACCAATTGGGTAAAAAATCCAACAACAGGAAATTGAAAACACTCACTGGTTAATTTTTTAGGTAATCGGAATTCTCCAAGATGAATATAGGTAATTAGGTATAACAAACGGCATGTCTATCAAACTAAAATACATTTTCCCCAATTTTCTTTCGATCAATCTCATGATAAGTTCATGTTCTGCGGGCCTTGTATAAGTAGGTGTGAAGTTTACCTCTGATGAGATTGAATCACTACAATTTTTGCCAATATATTCAATTCGAATGGGTTGCTGTAGGTGGGTATTTGTGTTTAATTCTTGTTTTTGCTTTGAAACTTCGTTTTTCCATAAAGAAATTGAATGGGATGCGAAAAAGGGCTCAGTTGACGGCTGGCATCCTCTTTCAACCAGAAGCCCTTCAAAAAAAAAGCAAAATCGGCTCATTAATGATCTAAAACTGAAATCGAAATACGCGGTCGCCTTATAGCGCTATAAGCGCTTGTCGTTTCGAGCCGCTGGTTAGGCCTGACTAAGTGACGTCACCCACGGAGCATGCAGGCCTTGTTTTATCGGTGGTAACGGTTTGGCAAGGTGAATTCGGATCCCGTTACAATTCCATTGGATAATATTGTTGTAAGTATCCATAGAAGTATGTATGCTATTATAAAATCAAAAGTGGATGAAATATCACAGGATCATCACTTAGGACTGATCGTTCTCACGATGGTTTCATTCTATGATCGCCTTTAGGTGACCTCCTGAGGAAACTGTGCGTCCTCATGAGCGGACCACGACATTTCATCTTCGAATGAAGATGTTGCTTTCTTCCTCTTTTTGAATTCGGAAGTTGTTTCAGTTCCTCTTGGAGTTTTTTGTCGTGATGGTACAGATTGAGTTGGGGGGTTTTCTGTAGGGTCAGGGGTTGGAGGAAGGGGAGGTAATCGAAATATGTGATTATGATCAGCCGTAGAGGCTGAACGAGTAGTGGGGCTGAAAGCTCTCATAACGGCTTCGACGAGGAGGAGAGTTATTTCTTTGACGATGGTATAAGTGTCGACAATTGGATTTCTAGCTGCTTGAGCATAAGAAACTCCAGCAGTTGGCGGATGTATTGAAACTTTTTTCTCAGCTTCTGAGTATGAAATATTTCCCTTAACTTCAATTTCTGGGATAACCATTTCATGCTTGTCAATAGGACATACTTTGGATCTGGCTGAGTGGTTTGTCTTACAGTTTATGCAAACGACAGGTTCTTCACACCGGTTGCCCCCATGAAGTGGCTTGCCCCAAATGCAGTCCTGATTGTCTTGGCATCTCATAGATGTATATCCGAATTTCTGGCATCGAAAACATCTCATGGGTGATGGAACATAAATTCTCACTGCTAGTGGATGAAATGCAATTTCAATAGTTTTGGAAAGAACAGGAGAGTTGAATGTGAGAACGTGATTCGGCGAGTCTCGTAGTTCACCGTTACGTCTGGCTTCCATTCTGTAAACATTCACAACACCTTGACTTGATAGTTCTTTCAATATTTCATCGGTACTACAGTTGAGTAAGTCTGGACAATATACGATACCCTTGGACATGTTGAGAGTGTTGTGAGGTTCGACACTGATATCCATGTCATGTAATCTCGTGGTGTTCAGTAGTATTCTGCTTTGTCCAGGTGATGCGGTTTCTAATATCAAATCATCTTTAGTTTGTCTTATCATCTTCAAAGATCCACAAATTCCATTCAGTGCTCTCTGAATAATAAAAAGGGTAACTGTAGAGAAGTTGTTCTCCTTTATTTTCACGACCAGGAACCGGGGAATTACCGCCTTTTCCTGACTCGTATTGGGGTTGCTACTGTTTTGAGAGGGTGACACCTCTTTCAGGGTTTTCTGGTCAAACCTAGTCAATCAGTTCCCACGAGAAGGGTGGAAATAGAGGTCTACTGTGGCAGTGCTCCCTTACCACAGCGAGGCAAATCATTACAATTGAGTTCTGCCATGTTAGCGTTAGCGACTAACTACGTATAGCCATCCACCAATCAGCACGATATCTTCCACCTTTGTTTACTGATTTTTGCAGGTTTACTCCTGCTGAGCTGTCCTTGGCTTCACTACTCCTCTTCGACCTCACCGGCATGGGTGGCCCTACCAGGAGTATAACACTCGCGCCGGCATCGCTCTCAGAATCAGCGTAACTACTGAGCCCCTTCACCACTACAAGGTCCCACAGCTCCACAGAGGGGTGTTGTTGTTGTTATTATTATTATTGCTATTCTTTCATTGTTATTAATATCCAACTTGATGTTTCTATATTTCCATCACGAATTTAGAGTAGGTGAGTAATTCATTCACTACTGAAATATTGTATTGTGAAGTCTTATAGCACCTCCAATGAATGGATAAACGACTGATAAGAAAGTGAAATCTTCAAGACGTCTAATTGATAAAATACTGAATATGATTTGAGTGTTGCATTTGCATTTACAATAATTCGCCTCGTGCCTACATTGTTATTGCAAAATGAAGCTAGACTACGCACAGGCCTTGCCTCCTGTAGACTTACAATTTATTCACCCCTAATTTTTTCAAACTTCATGCATGCTTTGCGTTGAATATCATACTTATGGAGGTCTTCTGTTGTTATTTTTTTCACATTGCATAAACTGTATTTGTTGTTTCGATGTTAATGTGAATGAATCATTATTATTATCATCATTATTATTATTATTCAATGAGATATCATGAGAGACACAGTCAAAAGCCCTGCTGAGATTACACAAGGTAGCACTCGTGCATTTCCTCAATTTAACGCCTTCACCTATATCTTTCACTAAGCTACCCTGCTTGTAAAATGCCTCGATTTTGTCTTAAACCAAACTTATTCTCGGGTTAAACATTGTTGGTTCCAAAATGAGGTGAGAGTCGAATGTTGAGAATAGTTTTCAAACTTTGACCAAATAAAGAGGCAATTGAGATGGTCAGGTTATCTTCAGGCCAATCGATATCGCCTTTTTTGAATATCGAGATGAGCCTAGTCTGTTTGAATGAACTAGGGAACAAAGATTGTATAGTTTGGTAAGAGGATGCACATTATGATTTCATTCGCTTCATCATTTCACTGTTCAAGTTATGTCTATCCAAACATTTTGTGTTCTGAGAATTTAAAATAACGACCATCACACACGTTATAGATAACAACGATAAAAATCAATTCGGATTTCTGGGTGAATATTCCAAATATTTTGTAGCGCATGTATTCGAATCAGGTAACTGTTCTAGTATTTGTTCTGCAGCTGATTAAAAATAATCAATGAATTCATTGGATGTTCGATCACCTGCAATTCTGTTCTCTTCCTTCACCTTGTCACGTACATAATTATAATGATAATAATAATGTATCTATTCCTTTCATTGATCATACAAGGAATGATATAGGAATCGTAAGAAAAAAATGTATCAAATCAGTATAAATAGAATATTCAAACACATAAAAGGTAATACATTGACATGAAGATAAAATGGGTCAAACATCCAGAACATTCGGAAACAATGATTGGAGGTGAACTTTTAATGTACAATCACTCTGAAAATAATATCACCTCACTTTAGATTTCTGTCTCCCGAATGTCCTTCATAGAATAGAAACTTCTTTCCAGCTGATAATCCTTCACTTTTATTTTGAATTTTGCGAAAGTTGATATTTTCTCTATATCTGAGGGCAGGGAATTTAAGAACCTCGGACCTGTTGTGAGGTGTGACTTTTGAAAAGTCTGGGTGCGGTGTTGTCTCAATCAGAATGACAGATTGATGAATGTATACAGTGCGTCCATAAAGTAACGCATAAATTCATTATTGGCTAAATGAACAATAAAATTAGAAATTCCCGAAACTGGTCGATTTTTGATTTCAATTCACTATTGTTTCAAATCATAATCTATTATACAGGGTGAACCACTTTCGTGTAATGACGTCATCACCATTTTTTTCAAATGGAACCCCCCTTTTTTTTCAATTTCAGAATTGCCCTTGCTGAGCTGATTCCAAAAATGTATAATATGTTGCTTCAAATTGGTACAGGGTGAGCAAAAATGCGAGAAAAAATATGAAAATTGTTCATGGAAAGTAATACGTTACTGAATGTAATAAACAAATTAAATGGAAAAATACTGTCTGTAGGAATGAAATGAAATGGAATTATGTAGTTATGCAATTGATGTGATACACTTCCAGAAACAAACAAACAAACGGAAATTCACAATAAATGTTCAAATTGTTCTCCATTGACCATTAGACAATGACTGAACCGGGCATTACTTTCGTCTCTAACATTCTGCAGCATAGCGGGTGTTATGCTCTGTATTTTTTTTCTGATTCGGTCTTGTAGTTGAGGGATATTTCCAGGTCTGTTTAAGTAGACTTTAGATTTCGAATAACCCCATAAAAAAAGTATAATGGGCTCAGATCAGGTGATCTAGCAGGCCATTCCAAAGTGTCCATCTGAATTCAAAATAGCTGTTATCAAACCTATACACAAAAAGGGTAGTAAGCAAGAACCGCAGAATTACAGGCCAATTTCTTTAATCACTGTATTCGCAAAAATCTTTGAAAAAGCTGTCAAAACCCGACTAGAATTTTTTCTGGAAAAACATAAACTTCTGTCTGATCGTCAATATGGCTTCAGGAAAGGAAGATCGACACAGGATGCACTAATATATCTCACTTCCAAAATATACGATGCTATGGACAATTGCAAACCTTCTATGTGTGTGTTTCTCGACTTATCTAAAGCGTTTGATACAGTGAGTCATTCACAATTATTGTCGGTCTTGGAAAGCATGGGAATTCGTGGCATCCCACTTGAACTAATGAAGAGCTAACTGCAAAACCGAAAACAGTATGTTCAAATAAAGAATAAAGAAATAGTTCTGGAGACATCATCAGCTATGCAGATGACACAGCTATTTTTTATCAAGATGAAAACTGGACAAATCTAAAAATGAAAGCTGAAACAGACCTGACCCAAATTATGACATGGTTTAATCATGAAATACTAACGATTAATACAGAAAAAACTTACTTTGTTCCATTTACCTCATATAAAAATAATTTACCCAATTACAAAACTTTGAAAATTCATAACTATAATTCTTCCATAAAAATAGCAAACGAAATCAGGTATTTAGGTATAACAATAGATAGTCATTTGAGATGGGATATTCATATCAATAATGTAACAAAAACACTAGAAACTATTTTATACAAATTTAAATTTCTCAGCAAAATTTTAGATACTCACCACAGCAAAATAATATACGCGGCACTCGTGGAATCCAGAATTCAATATGGAATTCTAGGATGGGGTGGCAAACATCCACCTACGAAAGTTAGAAAACATACAAAAACGTTTCCTCAAAATTATCCTTGAGAAAGAACCTACTTACCCAACCGCAGCTCTTTTTACTGAATCCAAGGTATTATCGGTCAGACAAATCCAATTCCTGAATCTTGTAACGTATATACACGATCACAAACATTTATTAAATCGTATCGATCACCCATACTCAACAAGGACAAAAACTGATAAATTTGTAAAAACACCTCTCCTTGCTAAAAAAATAGGACAAAGGTGTCACAGATATTTAGCACTGAAGTCAATCAATTTTCTTTCCAAACAACAAAAAAATTACGTTCTAACGATAAATTCCAAAAATTTATTGAGGAAAAAATTGAAGATATTTATACTTGAAATGAACTTATACACTATTAACGAATTATTATCATGATATTATATTCTCTCGACATGATTCCTTTGTAATTTTTTCTTTTCTAGGCGATTCATTTAAATGTTTGTAACTCTAGGTCGAAATGTATGAAAATACTGTGTACTGTGCACTGTGTGCATACGTAATTATTTAAAATCACTGTGCATATCGAGTCATCATTTATATTTTTCATATTATTCACTTCATTTACTACAGTAATTTCAATTCCATAATTTTTCTTATATCTTTATATCTTTATTTTTCATCTTTATATCCTTCCACCAATTTCAAGTTTTCTACAGCATTGAATGCACCACGCGCAGCTCCGGCTTTTGTGGTTTTCTTCAATGTTTGTTCGGCCTTCTATACATATATAAATATATAAGAAAGGCAATTTCCTATGTACAATCCTGAATAAACGTTATTATTATTATTATTATTATTATTATTATTCCACTGGTCCCCTTCTTCCTATCCACCTTTGTGGAAAAGTTGTGTTTAAAAAATCGCGCACAGTTACTGCGAAATTTGGCGGTGCGCCATCCTGTTGAAACCAGATTCTACATAAGTGGGTATTTGAATATCAGGAAAATGCTGGATCAGATCAGGAAATAATATATTTTGTAGAAAATCCAGATATAATGCTCCTGTTATGTTTTCATCAAAAAAATATGGACCAATAATTGTATTTTTCACAATACCAGCCCATACGTTAGTTTTTTGTGGTCTTTGCGTATGGTACTCTTGTATCCAGTGTGGATTTTCATCAGACTAATAACGGTTGTTTTGCCGGTTAACATGACCGTTCAAAGAAAACGTTGCCTCGTCCGAAAATGAAACGTTATCAATGAAATTGTTATTTTGGTTCATCATATACTCGCAGAATTCAGTTCTTTGGTCAAAGTCGTCTTCAGCCAATTCATGGATGAGACGTACTTTATAAGGATGGTATTTCACCTTTTTGAAAATGTTTGATACTGAAGACTTTCCAATACCAAAATCCCTAGATAATCCTCGCACTGTACAGTGTGGATTTTCTACAGCCGACAAAATTATGTCTTGTTGAATATTTTCATAAATTTTTGGTCTACCTTGCTTTGCTGCATCCCTCACATGTTCTAATTCTCTGTGTTTTCGCTCTATTCTACTTACCGTAGATTGTGAAATAGGTTCACGATCTGGGTGCATTTCATGGAATAATCGGCATACCTCTTGTTGAGTCCGCATCTTATCGCCAATACCAATCATCATTAATATTTCAATCCTGTCACTTTCGGTTAAAGGCATTTTGTTAAAAAAGTTCACGAACGTACCTTCTCTAGAGCGTTAACAATACGAAACAGTGCTTCAATGTTTTTGACAGTTTTGTCAAATTAAAAAAATGGTAAAAGATGATGCCAAACAAAAAGATTTTTATAGTCCACGGGCTTGGATCACTAATGAAAGCTGTAAGATACAATTATTAAGAAGAATGCTGGATGTTCTTGATAGTTTATCAAAGTAGTTGTATAACAATACGTAATTTCATTTAATGTGATCATTACGTTTATTCATTATTTTTATTACTTTGTAAGTGAATTTTTGCATTTTTGCCCACCCTGTACCAATTTGAAGCAACATATTATACATTTTTGGAATCAGCTCAGCAAAGGCAATTTGGAAATTGAAAAAAAAGGGGGGTTCTGTTTGAAAAAAATGGTGATGACGTCATTACACGAAAGTGGTTCACCCTGTATATTAGATTATGATTTGAAACAATAGTAAATTGAAATCAAAAATCGACCTGTTTCGGGAATTTCTAATTTTATTGTTCATTTAGCCAATTATGAATTTATTCGTTACTTTATGGACGCACTGTATAGTGGTAGTGTTAGAATTTTATGTTTTTTAAAAATAGGGCTACATGATTCGGTAAATTTTAGACCGTATACAGTGTGTCCCAGATTCGCTTCTCTATACAGGGATCTCGGCTCCTATTATACCTACAGCAGAGGTTGAATGGGAAAAGTTTCAGAGGAATCTTAGTGCATTCGATAATCGGCCTCAGATTTACGATCGGATAATTGGTTTTGGAAATATCGGCGAAAAACCGAAAATGACGGATCTCGTTTTTCGTCATTAAATCCGAAACGGTTAATTTGACAGCTGTCAAAATGTCACATCATCTGGACACTTTTTTAAGACGAATAAGATAGCATGTATGACATGTCACGATCGTATCTTGTTATCCCGCAAGCCGCCTCAACTTTCATTTTTCTTATGGCCGCCATATTGGAATTTTCGATTTTTGGAACAAGCGTAAAATATCCAGTCTAGTGATGTCGCACAAGTGCATGAACGTTTCGAGTTTCATAGAAATATCACACTTCGTAAAGCAAGGTCTTGATTTTTCTCAAGGAGGCCTTAATTTACTTGTCAGAAAATTGGGTTTTCATAAGTAACACTTTTTCTATCTAAGAATGCTCTGAAATTGACATTTAATAGTTAAAAGCGTCAAAGTTGTATTTTTATGAAGAGTACTTTCAATCTGATACACAAATTGTCTTAATTTGTTGAAAATGGCCGGTATTCCCTATTCAAATGAAAAAAAGTTTGACATGTTAGCGCTGTACTTGCGGTCACGCAGAAACGCCGACATTACTTCAGCAAGGTATTTGGAGATGTACTCCGAACGGCGGCAGCTTCATGAAACTCAATTTAGGAAAATCGTAGTTAATTCAATTAACCATGGGGCCTTCGAACAACCTAGAAGTAGATACAATATTGAAAATGAAAATCGCGACAGAAACATTTTACAAACTGTCAACGAAAATCCCAGAGCATCGGTACGAACTGTAGAACGAGAAATTGGTGTGTCAAAATCAACGGTACAGAAAGTGTTGAATGAGAATAAGTACCATCCATACAAACCCACAATAGTTCAAGGACTCAAGGAAACTGATTTTCTAAGACGAATGCGCTTCTGTGAGTGGTATACTAGGAAGTGTAATGAAAATCCTGATTTTGTAAATCATGTCTTGTGGTCCGATGAGAGTAGGTTCACGAATTGTGGAGTTTTAAATAAGCACAACACTCATCATTGGGCTGTCGAAAACCCTCACGAAGTGGCAGAGAGACGTCTACAGACTAGATTTGGAAGTAACTTTTGGCGTGGGGTCATTGGTAATTTGATCTGACTTAGCTTTTTCAATTGAGCACCTGTGATGAATTATTATCGACCATTTCAGAAAATCGACTTATAGGACCATTTGTGTTTGAATACAACCTAAACGGACAGAGGTACCTAGAGCTTTTGCGGAACCAGGTTGTGACGGCTTTACGAGCTACTATAACCGATGATGAGTTTGAAATAACCTGGTTTCAACAGGGTGGATGTCCGGCTCATAACACCATTCAGGTCAGGAACTTCTTAGGAGAGCAACTTGACGAGAGAATTATTTCTTCAAATGGTCCAATATCTTGGCCCCCGAGATCCCCTGACCTCTCACCTTTGGATTTCTACCTCTGGGGTCACACAAAGAATGAGGAATGAGGTCTATGAATTTGATCCTCCTGCGACCATAGAAATCCTGAGACAAAGAGTTCTGGACACATTTGGAAATATTAACGGTAATACACTTGCTAGGGTAGTAAGGTAAACAGTCATCAATTGTCAAAAATGTCTTGATGCAAATGGACGTCATTTTGCAAATTTGTGAATTGAAACTCATTTAAAAAGCAGTTAGGAACATAATTAGATTTTACTTTACATGACATCACATTACAACTTGTAAAATAATTCTGTTGCGATTTTCATTTTCAATTTGTATCTAATTGTAGGTTGTTCAAAGGTTCAAGTGCTAATTAATGACTTTTTTTTTAAACACCAATAGTTGGGAATTTGTCCCAAAATATCTTACTTGTTGAGAAGTCGTTATTTACGATCATGTTCTATTGAAATCTCAATGCGTTTATGAGTTTTTTTATGCGTGTTAGTTTCTGTCAAGTAAATCATGGCCTCCTTAGAAAAAATCAAGACCTAACTTCACGAAGTGTGATATATCTATGAAACTCAAAACTGTTATGCACTTGTGAGACATCACTAGACTGGAAATTTTACGCTCTTTCCAAAAATCGAAAATTCCAATATGGCGGCCATAAGAAAAATGAAAGTTGAGGCGGCTTGCGGGAATACATGCTATCTTATTCGTCTTAAAAAAGTGTCCAGATAATGTGACATTTTGACAGCTGTCAAATTAACCGTTTCGGATTTACTGTCGAAAAACGAAATCCGTCATTCTCGGTTTTTCGCCGATATTTCCAAAACCGATTATCCGATCGTAAATCTGAAGCAGGTTATCGAATGCACTAAGATTCCTCTAAAACATCCCACATTTAACCTCTGCTGTGGGTAAAATAGGAGCCGAGATCCCTGTATAGAGAAGCGAATCTGGGACACACTGTATGAGTCGAATTATGCGTTTCTGACTAATGAACGCCCGATAAATCGTAGTATCACTACCCCACAAAAGAATATTGTAGGAAAGTACTGAGTTTACCATGGCATAATAAACATCGACAAGAATATTCACATCGAAAACTTTTTTGAGCTGCAGTAGGGCATAAAAACTACTATTGATTATTTTACATACATAGTTGTTATGATGTTTCCATTTCAATTCGGTGTCTATACATACACCTAAAAACTTTGATGTTTCCGAAGGTTTTAATATTATCAATATTCACAGGAATAGCTGAAACCGTAGCTATTCTACCAAAAAGTCTGAACAAGCACAGTTTTCTCGGCACTATCAGTCTAATACTCTGGCACCATGCAGTAAATCTTCCACCTATGATGTTTAGTTTGGACTGAAGTTGCACAAGGCTGTCGGCTTTTGGCGACATCGAGGTATCATCAGCAATCAATTTGATTGATGTACCTCTGATAAATCGTGGAATATCAATAATATATAGTTAAAATAATAAAGGCTCTGACACTGATCCTTGTGGTACACCGATATCTATATAAGGATAGTTCTGAGTTAGAATCTTGCCATTTAACAAATTCCTATATTTCATGTAGGATATGATGCAAGCGAGAAATTTTTCAAGAATACCTATGGTATACAGTCTATCAGCAAAAATATCTAAGTCAATGGAGCCGAAAGCTTTGGTTAAATCGAGAAACGGAGCATCAACATACTTTCCTTTAGCGAAACCGCTATAGGTATTCTCCAGGAATACTGAAGCAGCGCTTTCTGTCGATCTACCTGAACAGAAACCGTTTTGATACTTGCTGATAACATTATTCTCCTCTAAGAATGGATGGAGTTTATTGAAGATGGATTTGTCTATAATGTTGCTGATAACACTAGGAATTGTGATTGGTCTGTGATTATCAATGATGAGCGGATCTCTTTTCCTATATAGTGAAAGAACTTTCCCTACTTCAGCATATGCCAGAAATAACTGCAGCCAAACAAAAGATACTTCGAAAGAAACATACAATGCCAAGATAAGATCGAAACTCATAACTCCCAATGGCTTTCGTTCGTTATGGTCCCTTGCTTAAGCGGTCGGAAGAAATTCCACTAATAGTTCATTTCTACCACTGTCCAAATCCGACGGCACATTAGCAACAACATCGCAGGAGAAAGCAAATATTTCTGCAGAGATTTCCGCAGCAAACTGTACTTTATATTCTCAAAGAAAAATGCCGCCAGACATTCCACCCGTTGAGAGGCGAATGCCCGAAAACGTCCTCCGTCAACGCACTATCACACGAATTTTGCTTGGTCTCAGAACGAATAAGGGTCACGGTCCTGATGGAATTCGACCCATTATCCTCAGAAAATGTACACCAGAATTAACACCGATTCTCTGCAAATTGTTTACCGTCTTGTACAGGTCGGGTATTTTTCCATCATGCTGGAAGACAGCTAGAGTCCAACCAATCCTCAAAAAAGAAAACAAGAACCTGCCCAACAACTACAGGCCCATTGCCCTGTTTTCACTAATCTCCAAAGTGATGGAAATAGCCATCAATATTGAGCTTATCAAATATCTGGAGAGCTCGGGAATCATCAATAATAGACAATACGGCTTTCGCCACCGAAGATCTACTAGAGATCTACTTGCCTACGTCACCTATTTATAGCGAGCTTCATTAGAAAAACACGGGGAATCTCTAGCTGTCGCGTTGGACATATCGATAGCATTTGACCGTGTTTGGCACAAAGGACTCCTCCATCTCTTATCGAGTTCTCTTCAAGGCAGATCGCTTCATGTGGACGTGGAAGGTGTATCGTCTTATACAATTGGCATCAATTCCTGCAGTGAAGGAGCTATGCCGAAACCACCGCAATTTTCAAAATTCAAAGTCCTTCTTTCCCAGATTCTACGGAATTTCCGCGATGCGCAGCGGAAAGCCCCATAAGAGCCCATGTAAAGTAGACCAGATTTGTCCCTAGATCTACGGACTTTTAGCAAAAATTTTTGCTTTCAAGGTCATCCGTCTCCGACGAGCAAGCAAATCGTCTGCCACATCTGGTGATATATACAGAGCGTCCACGCGTAGTAGCGTACAATAGCAGTAGGGTAGGGGGGAGCTGAAAAACCTGAGTCAGATCAAAAAACTATACAGCTGGATTACCAACACCCAGATGAGAACAATCGAACATAACTCTATCAAAACTCTTCATGGAGCAGCGGCGGCCCATTCGGGGGCTTTTCGATGATCTACTCACGAATGATATACAATGTTCTGAGATTCTAGTCACAATCAAATCAAGATATGCGAATAACCTACACTTTCACTCATAATGCTGAATATTTGACATACGATGATAAGATGCAAGCCCAGACAGCTCATCCTTTCATCAAACAACAGTCGAAACTCGTAAGGGTTAGAGACGCTAGGGGTTATGGGCGAGTGGTTCAGGGGTATGCCAATACCGCTATAATCACCTTTCGTGCCATACAATAGAGCATAAAGCGCGATTGTTGAGTCAAAATCGGCGGAGATACATGCAAAAATCAATAACAATCTCATAGTGTAGGAAAATTTAGATTAAAATTCAGGAATATTTCTCATGAATTTTTCCCTAGATTCTACGGTAGTTACAATTTGCGGGCCATCAGAGCCTATGTAAAGCAGATGAGATTAGATATACCGTGTGTTTGAGTTGAATAGTAATAAGAAATATACAAGGTTAGACCACCACACTTCAGGTGGGCCCGGCAAAGGGATAGCTTACGTATGACAGATGTTATTTGACAGGGACGTATGAGGTGGAAGTATTTGAGAACCAGGAAATATATCGAACAACTCTCTACCAAACTCAAAATGCAAGTGATCATCACGAGGTCTACACACTTTCGCTTGAAACTTCTGGTAACGTAGATAATGTTTGTCTGCTACAGGTTATCTTGTCACAGAAACGATGCGGCAATGTTACGGAAACGTCAGGAGAATGTTATGTAATCGTTACAGAAACGCTGCAAAAATGTCTCGTAAATGTCACAGGAACGTCACGGAAGTGTCATAGAAGTGACACGGAAGTGTCACGGAGCACGGAAGTGTCACAGAAGTGTCACGAAAATGTCAAACATATTTCATTATACCTACCACTTCTGATTCATTCAAGATAACATCAATCTCGTTATCCTTCGAGGTGTTTCCGCGACAAATACCAAACAACTCTCAACTAAAAACATGTAAAACAGCTCTGGGTTACACCAAAGGATTCAAATCAAACACAATGTAGAGAATTTTTATGATATATTCAATAATCTATACAAATATCAGCACATTTCCCCACCACCCTCGAGGTAGTGCCTTGTGGCGCGTTGCGAAACACTTCATTAATTCATCTGAAGACCAATTTTTTCAGACAGCACGAAGATTTATTTCTTAATCAATAGAAACACTTCTTCAATTCGTCTGATGGCTCTTTTTCCAGACCGCACGAAGATTTATCTCTGAATTAATATAAACACTTCATTAATTCTTCTGATGGCCCTTTTATGTTTATTGCATCTTTTTGTGATTGCTGACCCAACCATTCATCGCACAGTTCAATTGAAAAAGAGATGAGGCTAGGTCCTTAAATAGCAATCTTCATATCTTCACCATTGATGGAATAATGGCCCCATGGAAGAGTGTCATACGATCCTGGTGTGATATACCTCTTATCATCTTCGGAGCTGAGGGCAATTTTTTCTTGAGTGGTTGAATAAACATGGTGCTTCTTTGCTCTTATCAAATTCTAGGAAACCTTCTCATGTTCATCTGTTCCTGAACATTTAACATAATCTTCAAAAGTAATATTCGTTTCAACCACAGACAATTTCACGCATTTCGCTTTCTTGGTAACACCCATATTCCTTATAATCTCATCGATCTCATCTTCATCATAATCCTTTGCTTGGAGTTCTTTTCTTTTCAGCACTATATCATTTTCGGTCACCAGCACCCTCGTCGAATATAATTTTGATCGGAGTCCCACATAATCAGTCATTATGGCAAAATTGCACTCATCTTTCATTTTTCTCAGTACTTTTTTATTAACAAGCGGTATGCCATGGATCTTATCGAAGGGACAGTCTGACGTGTCGAAGTGGGTGTGGCAATCTCGCTTCATGACTTCATAGGGATTTTTATAAAGTTCATAGATGAGCGAGTCTGTGTCGGTGTAGCATACGATACAATCACCACCAAATGTTTTGGACATGTATCCATAATGAAAATTGTATATGGTTGTTTTAGCCAAGTCCAGAATGGTTTGATCAACATAAATGGGCTTGTTCAACCATATTTCCAATTTCATGAGTTCCACTGCAACCAAATTCTCATTGAAAATGGTACAGTTTTTGAAGTCCAGTTTCGAGATATAGGACTCAGCACCAGCTGAAATGAACTGAAAAAAAGTTGAAAGTAATGACGAGAGCCGTTTATCGAGACTAATAAATTCATAAAATTCAACTATGAAACAAACAGGTTCAATTATCCATGGTGGCGCAGGGTGTAGAGATACGGAATATGAAAGTCAAATATGTCACAGACTCAGATCATTGCAGATATTTGATAACTTCTTCACCAAAATATCGAGACATGAACCAGAGACTTCAATAAATCATTATATGGGGCAAAATAATCAATATTGAATAGATATCTGCCGCCGCATAGTACTATGGTTGAGGTTACAGTTGTCGACGATGTATCATAATCACTAAGAAATCTTGTAGGCCTTCGCTAATCAGGCCTGCTCAAGCTGATGGTGGGTAGCTTGAGGATATTGGAGACCCTCTGGAAGTATGAACTCCATCGACTGTACTGCTGATATAGTCAAAAGGTGGATGTTCCTCCTTTCTCAGAGGACAGCAACCAAATATTTCGGGAGTCGCGTCACAAGACCAAACAAGAATCCCGTTGGGCAGACAACCTACGATTGGTTGCTTGAACTGACCATGAAACTAATACCTAGCTGATCATACCTTAAAAATCTTGCTCGTACCCTAAGACCATAAAACAAATAACCTGAGTGAACTACCATCCAAACTCCTCGTGGACCAATCCTTGGTGGTCGAGAAAAGAATAGACTCGATTTTCAAAAAGAAGTTGGTGTTATGTCTAAGTGGCGTATTCTCCAATCTTGCAGTGAAAATCTGAAATATTACACTGCCAGAAACAGCGACGACTTCTTTGGCGGCGACATAGCAGGAATGATGCAAAATCTTCAAGATTTTTTTTTCAAAACCTAAATATACCAGCAGGACACCAACCATCGACTTCTAACACGAGTACACCAAGAAGTGTCAAGATTCCGTAGAATAGTTTCGATCTCACAGAACCTACAGAAATTGAAGTTTTGACTAAAAGATGGAATTTCACAGCACTCGTTCATTGGAAATAACCTTGACACGGGCATCTCATCAGAAAAGTTCGACTTGCGACAGTACCTATCAGGAATATCGGATCTTCTAACGGAGAATCACTTATACATCTGAGAACACTGTCATAGCAATGATAAATTACTATCGATACGAATGACAATCCAAATATCATCAATTATATCGTCATCAATCTGAAACATAACAGATGAACAACAACATGAATCGAAAATCGAATCGAAATGAAAATACAAATCTGGATTATACCAAACAAAATAAGACTGTATATATCCGATTCGAAAACAACAACAAGACTTTTTATCACTGGTGATAATGATGTTCATAGTGAACAGAAATGTTAACAGCTGATTCTTGTTTCGATCGACCCCAGGAATTTTAGTCTTCACTAGAGATATCGTCTAGTAAGGCAACACATAGGACTGCTTTACAGTCCTTAGTGATCGACTGGAAGAGGTAGATATGAAGAATAGTTTTTTCTGTGACGGGAAAAAAGTTTGGCATTTCATCTCTGTTCGCAGGTTATAAAATGTCACTTTTCATGAATTACTTTTTTTCCGTAGGAAAAAAGTGAGTACTTTTTCCCCGGATATATATCACATATATATATACTTTTTCACAGTTTGGACCAGAAATAATGTGGTAAATGATGCATCAAAAATATATAAAGTTATTTAATGCAATTTAAAAAGCTTCAATTTTATCGAAGTATTTGAATTCATTTCAACATTCACTTTCTCTGAAAATAAACGACACTTTGTACAGTATTGACTTCAAAAATATACCACTATGGAATCCTATCGAAGTTGAGTTTATGTTGGTTGAACGTGAACCATTCCGGACAAACTCATTATCCTTTATTCCATCGCTCTCAATGAAACATTTGGAAGAATTCCTGAGGAACCGGGCGATCCCAAAGTCCTCGAAAATATTCATATATAACCCTATTGGTTAGGATTTCGAACAGGTGGAATAACCAGGAAATACCGAAGTTGTTCTCAATGCAATGAGCTATAACAATCTTGAAAGAAATTGAAAATTGTGGAATCCAATCCAAAGGTATGACGGTTCAGAAATGATAGGAAGTTTTTGCTCATTTACCTCCAAATGTGGAGTAATTTATATTGAACACCAATGCTTTCGTCGCCTGGCAGAATGCCAATAGAGTGCCTGTAGAGACAGAAATTTGCTCTTTCACTTAACCAGTTTTTTTGCATTATTGCACATCCACAAATTCTACCTCATTTTTAGATTGAAATAGCTACTAACATAATCAAGAATACACCTAAGAATACATATTTGTCTGAAAGAGGAAGCACATTCTCAATTCAAGAAGACTTCAATTTTGTAATTCTTATTGCGTGTTTTCCATAGATGTAATTAGATGTTTATCGAGACGTATGGACAAAAGAGTAGTTGTTTTTTGTTGACTATATTGAAAATTGATTAAAATTTCCGTCAGATAGAGAATGCGAATCCTCAATATATTTCTTTATATGTTCCAATTTTTCTCGTGTTCTTGATATATCTGAGAATATTCCGCATCAGAAAATATATTCACCTCCAATAATATCTACATTCATACCGCCAATTATGATTAGTATATTCAATTCAGAGGTATATCCGTGGTATCATCTCATCATCTGATTCAATGATGAAATAGTCATACAAATAAAATTCGTGTCGTAGTAGTAGTAGTAGTCGCTGTGGAGGCTGTAGCCAAGCATGTATGTCCCGATGAGCCATTTTTGCAAATTCGTGATACTATTTTCTCTATAAATATTCGTCGATTGGCATACTTAAGCTTTCTTGTATTGATAAACGATGTCGTTTGCGGAATCACTAGACAAAATTTTGTCGTAACAATAGTCGAATGTATCTGGCAGATAGTGTCATATCGTCTCCGAAACTTGACCAGAGTCAACATATAATCATCCAGTAGAAGAAATCATCATCATGGGCGATTCCAATGTACACAATACTGCTGGATAGAACACTCCAACAAAACTGAAGAACTGATGAAAATGAGCGACTTGCCATCACGCGAATTCCCGATGTCAATAACCATTCAGACAACATACTCCACATATCCTACTGATAAATCAGCACCTCATTCCAAATATTGCTGAGCTCCACTAGGCATCTCTGACCACACACTCATTTTTACAACCTGCACTCTCTTCATTTCATCAACTGCTTCGACACCCTCTTGTCTCGTATGGCATCCAATTTTAGGAGATGTATCCGCATGTTTTTTCACGAGTTTCCTTGGCACAGAATATGCTTCGACTCTGAGGATCCTCCACAGTGTGCTGTGGAGAATATCGACATCATCACGCTTCGACAAAAACGTTCTAGAGTTGTTTCCTCCAACCGGACAGACTATCATCGCTGGCACTAAAACCATTACCTCGCGACTAGAGTAGAATACGTTGAAGCCAGGAATAACTGCAGCCAAACAATGAGGGCGTCAGAAAAAACATACAACGCTCAGATTAGATCGAAAATCATGGATTGTTACAATGGCTCCCGGGAATTATGGTCCCTTGCTCAACAGTCGAGAGGAATTTCACTAATAATTCATTTCCACGACTCTGTGGAGCCGACAGCACATCAGCAATAACATCGCAAGAGGAACCAAACATTATCGTAGAGATGTTCGCAGCAAATTCTACTTCAGATTCCCAAGGAAGTACCGCCAGATATTCCACCGGTCGAAGGTCGACTGCCCGAATTCATTTTTCATCAGAAAACTATCAGACGCGTTCTGCTTGATCTCGAAACGAATGATGCTAACGATCCTGATGAAATTTCACATGTTACCTTCAATAAATATGCACCTGAATCAACATCGATTCTCTTCAAGTTATTCACATCTTTTTCGAGTTGGGTATTTCTCCATCTTGCCTGAAGATACTTATAGTCCAACCAATCCCTAGGAAAGTGAACAGATACCTGCCCAACAACTGTTATCAGTTATCTCCAAAGTGATGGAGAGAGCCATCAACACTGAGCTTATCTGAAAAGCTCAAGAATCATCAATAATAGACAATATAGCTTCCGTCACCGAAGATCAACTGAATATCTACTTGCCCACTTCACCCATTTATGCTGTAACGAAATATAATTCGTTACTCGCTTTCAGGTTATTCATAATGAATATCAATAAAAGTTGTTAATAGATCACAGCAATTTGATACTGGCAGCGACATCTGTTGGAAATATCACGAAAATTAAACAGCACTTCCAGTTCCCTTCGTTCTACTATGATGATGATAATGAGAGTCCTAGAACTGAATCACTAGCTGAGGAGTAGGAACCTGTATACAATTCAACAAGTGTATTTACAGACATGTCCGTTGGCCAATCGAATGATTGATAGAAGTCACGTGATAACGAATTTGCTTGAAGCGAAGGTGAAACGAAAATTCTCTCTCTTCCCTTTGACCTTTTAAACAAAGAACAACTTGACGTTGACCTTTTTGATTTTGTCGATTCTCTCGTAGAAAAATTTTGGAAGCTCGAGTTTTTCATCGTGTGTGACATCAGAGTGATTTGAGGTAGGCACGATTTTAATTTCTGATTGTTTCGAAGATTGCAGATTTGCATGAATTGAATTTCTTATAGTGAGCATTTTGATTAGGAAATGGCCGTGTCTACTAACACGCAGTAGACTGTTTGGATAGCAAATTTTCTTTTCTTTGAATGAATAGCTGATTTGAAAGGTAGCATATTTTACAGCTTGGTAAAATAGCTGTTGCATTGCTCTCCCTCAATTCATACTCACTGGATTGGTATCGAAATTTGATTGTGTGCCAGAGCACGTGATCACCCAGGATTCCTTTGAGTGGAAAATTTTCTGTGTTTTTTTTATTCTTTCAGTTTGGCTGTCGCCAAGGAAATCATAGTCGTGAAGACTGTAGAAGTATGAAATCGATTTCTGGTGGAAATTTGGAGAAACACAGGAAGGATTGTGAATTTTGGCTCAAGGAGGAGAAACATATGCGCAGGTGAGTAAACAGAATACATTTTGAATCTAGATATTAAATCTGTTAGTGTCAACTGTTGCTCACGTGCGCATCTTTTGTTTTTCTTGGATGAGAGATTCACAATCCTTGTCCACCTGAGTGAATTAATATCATTGATCCATTTGCTATTTAAACAGAGTGACCATTGTTCAATCTCATGTAAAAAATTTGGATTTGAAGGTTGTGCCTACCTTCACTCAAAAATCTTTTTTTTTTTCTCTTTCCTCTTTCCTTCTCCCCAGGGAATATCTTGATCTATTGTGGCAATTATAGAATTCAAATTTTTTATTCGTGCAAGTGGCCAATTGCACGAAGTTTGATAATTCAGCAATTATTTTCTTATGTCAAATATTACATAGATATTATCTCGACAATTTCAATTTTATCTCAGGATCATATTATTTGTATATGTATATGTATTACCAAGATATAAACACATATTTTTGAATCAATTTTATTGTTTCCTGGTAATCTGGTATCTTTTGATAATTCTGGTAATCCTGTATTCTTTTTTGAGAAACTTGATTTTCAATATTTTGTCATTGTAAAACTTCAGCATTGATTTTTTTATATACTAGACTTCAACATTTGTGTTTTGTAGCCCTCAGCTTCAAGACATGTTTCACTAGGAACCATCAGCGGTTCACCCTCCTTGAAAATTTACTGATTCTCGTTAACTTCCATTCTGTGTCGACACACGAGTGATCAATCAAGAAGCTCAATACGACCAGTACAACACGAGTCGTTGAAGATCACCTAGATTCCCCACATCTCAGTGCTGAGATTGAAGACCTGCAAAGAGCCGAGGAGCTCGCCTCTAGAAATCATCCGAGCTGTCAACTGCCATCTTCGACCTCGTAAATTGTGGAACTGCATTAGAGCTGAGCAGCATTCGTTTAGATTTATCTACAGAGGCTGGTTGTACTAACTGGGAATCTAGTACACATTCGCAAGTATCGTGTTATGGTCTGAGTTAACAATATTGATCAGAACTCGTAAAAGTTGAGAACAGTAAATATATTGTAATTCATTTTGCATTGTGAATTTCAACACTTTTCATTGTTGTTAATTGATGTATATTTGAATATTTTGTTTTTATTGCTTCTACTAACAGGAAGAGAGTTCTTGAGATAAAAGTTCATGAATTGAGTACTTACCTATTTCTTGACTTCTAGGTTTTTTTTCCTTGTTTTTTATTATTCATAAATAAAATAAGCTGGCGCCCATTTCACTTAACAGAATGAATATTCCATCCTGATAGCACAAAAATCACCTACAGGAAGATAGTCCAAAGAATTCACCCCTCAGGAATCTCATTGTTCACAAATTTAAAGAGCTAAGGGCGTTTTGAACTTATTTCATTACAATGCCAGGCTTCATTGAAAACAAGAGAAATCTTTAGCTTTGGGGTTAGGCATATCGGAAGCATTCGCCCGTGTTTGGCACAAAGGACTCCTTTACAAACTACCACCTCAGCTATGTCATCTTTCGAGTAATTTTTCAGACAAATCGCTTCACGTGGTGATGAACAGAGAATCGTCTGATAATATTGCCGTAGAATCCGGCGTCCCACAAGGAACAATTTTGGCACCAACATTGTTCTTATTCCATATCAATGATCTGTTGAAGTAAACACTTGCCCTATTCACAGCTTTGCAGATGATTGAACTGCTTATACTGCGTCTCCTTCCAGAATTTCTATTTTTCCCTAGAAGACTGAGATCTCAAGACAAAGGCAGGTCAATGTTGTCAATGAATATCTTGCTGAAATCACAGCCTGGGGAACCGATAACCAAGTCGAATTCAATGCCATCAAACTCAGTATGCCTGCTTCATCAATGTCTAGTACCACTTTTCTCACCGAACAACTTTATTAATGCTCAATTCTCGGTATTTTCTTCACCAATAATCTTTCATGGGTTAGTCATTTCATCAGATCTATCGCGAAGGCTGCTTCACAAACTTGCATTTTTGTTCCTTGGGAAATGCTACTCTACACCTCAACAGCTCCCAATGATCTAAGAAGCAAAGATACTGCCTGTTCTAGAATATTGCACTCACATATGGGGTTCAGCACCCAAACGTCCGCTGATGCTCTTAGATTCCATCCATAGAAGAGTCATTCGTCTGGTTTGTGATGCAACACTCACTAGAACACCGTAGAAGAGTCGGCGACCTTTCACTCTCCTATAGATACTTCCACGGCGAATGTTCTTCAGAAATGTCTGCTATTATTCCATCACTAGCAATACCAGTCGAAACTCGTTTGTCTATAGAACGGCGAATCTCTTGAATTCATGGCCTGAGGAAGTATTCCGAAGAAATTAAATTCTCCAAAAGTTTCAGAAAATTCCAATACCAACCTCCTTCTCCATACTCTCTAGGTATGCACGATGTTCCTCGAACATTATAGGGATTCCCTCTCGTGCGCACCAAGCGATAAAAAACATTAGGTACGAAAATGAATTTTCTCACTTTTTTTCAAGTTGGTTGATCTCAATGAAATGTTGAGAAAAGAACATTCACACTATTTAATTCGATGGAATGTTAGCTTTCGTACTACACAGTATAAACTGATAAGAAACTCGACAACGCCATATTTTATAGAGGTTGAAATAATTAAACTCGTTCTTATTATCTTTTCCATGAAAAACTGAATGAACTTTCCACGCTAATAAATTTAACTTTTGTCTGTGAAGGTAATTAAAAACTTTTATGCAGTATACGTTAATTGAATTTCATTCTTGTTTCAGCAAAAAAAAGATGAAACAGAAAGTCTTTGTTTCAAAAAAATTATGAATGTATATAACAAAATCACCGAACCTCTGCATTTTGCGCAGAATGGTTCATAACTGTAATCAATGAATCATTTTTTGCAACAAGTCTGAATGCTTGCATGCAGCGTATGTTGAAATGGTTTTGAAATAGTGTTGTGCCGCAGTGGAGTTATTCAATCATGTCATTATCATCCTATGTGGAAAATAAAACGGAACCAAATAAGTTTCACAGACCTCATATCGTGATTAAGTCCATGAATAAATTCGTCGTTTGTGGATGAAATCCAGTGTTTCGAAACTTTTTATTTCAATTAAAAACGATTGAGACATATGGTGAATTTCTTTCGAGAGCTTCTCGTACTTGGATGTTTTGTTCTTGCTATCCGAAAGAGGATTGAGAATTTTCCATTATGAAAGAATTCGCATAAGGCCTGAACGATGAGCTTTTGTTACTTCTACCTCGCGATAAGAATAATCAAGTCCAGGATGCTCTCGTATGTGACCCATACTGTGATGTACTAAATAACTATATTCCCATATTCCCTATTTATTCCTTCATGAACAAATTACCATATATCATTCAATGACATGCATCCCAAGAATCTTGTTTTCAATAAAAACGGTACTGAGCAACAACAGAATACTATCCTGATACCAAAATTGATTTATACTGTATGAACTATAATTTAAAGATACAATACTTAACACATGCAATAAAAATATCGAAATCACAATTATTATAATTCCTCCTTATAACACCTCCCCCTTGAAGATTTCATATAGATTTATAAAAAAATTGAAGGAAGAAGAATCGATTGAAAAAGATGATAAAATAGTTGAATATGGAATACAAAGAACTCAAAGAAAAATATAATATTCTTAGATTCTCTTCGGAGTTCTTCTTGATGTCTTTTGGGTTGATGGTGTCTGGAAGATAATCTCGTTCTCTTCAGTGGGGTTGAACCTTGTAGTCAGATGAATTGCAGGCCGTCTTGAAACCATAGATTTCACTAAACAGTAGTTGAAAATGTGAGAATGAGAGTTAAAGTAACCCAAGATTCTTTTTTTCAGGAACCATTTGAATACTATACAAATATGGGTTAGAGTACTAAAATGTCTTTGATAAAACGGTTCGTTGATTATTTTTGTTGTGAAACTCAAGATGGCTTCATCACATTTTGCAAGACTGTTTCCGTTTATGAGATACAGGGCGATTTTGAAAATTTATACTTTTTGGACCCCCTCTATATCTACGAAGCTTCTCAACAAATATGTCAAATCAAAATCTTATCTCATAGAAAATTTCACGCAGAATCCAGTGGCGCACTCAATTTTTTTTTCGGGGTATGGTTTTGGAGGTACGACTCAAACTTATGATTTTTTAAATGGAATACCCTGTATTTCATAAGCTCATTAAATTCCTTATTTTCTTGCCTTCAAAATGATGTTTAATGAATGAATATCAAATTTTCAAAATTGCTCAAAATCACTGAAATATTGAATTTTGATAGTTGGCTATGGATTTTTCTTATAAAAAACGTTCCAATTGAAGAAATATTTCTAAATTTTTTTCAATGGAGAGGTCAAAACCAATATCAACACTGATTAATTAACAGAACAATAAACTTGACTACCTGATAGCAACAAATAAATAGTAATATATAGTTCATAATGTAGAATAAGCACCTGATTAAATATTAACGATTGAATTTCGGAATTATTCAGTTACTTAATCATTGACATGTTCAAATTGTTGTCCATTTTCCCTAACATACGGTTGACAAACTTTCTCAATACTTCTTAATACAGTGAGTGACCCAACATACTTGAAGAACTTTGTGCAACAGAGGCAGTTTTCCAGGAATTACAAAGACATCATTCGATGATTGATTTATGTATTGAGAAAGTTTGTGATGGAAAATGGACATCAATTTGAACAATTCAATGAATAAATTACTGAATGATTTTGAAATTCAATTGTTTTGGTGTTGAAATAGTTATCACTCCCTTCATGGAACAATCAAAGGAAATATTCCTTCAATTGTGAATTTCTTCATATGGAAATCCCTCGAAAAACCCATAGCCCACTAATAAAATTCAATGTTTCAGTGATTTTCGAAAATTTTATATTCATACATCATATATCATTTCGAATGGAAGAAATATAAGAAATTTTAATATATTTAATTAATATATTTAATTTTAAAATACAGGGTGTTCAATTCAAAAAATCATAAGTTTGAGTCGAATCTTCAAAATCATACCCCGAAAAAAAAATTTTGTGCGCCACTGGTGCATAAAATTCTCTATGGGTTAATATTTCAATTTGACATTTTCGCTGATAAAGGGGGGGTCCAAAAAGTATGAATTTTCAAAATCCCCCTGTATCTCATAAACGGAAACAGTACTGTAAAATCTGATTAGGCCATCATGAGTTTCACAAAAAAGGGGCACAGGACTGCGAAAACCGCACGGTTCTATCTCCAAAGATAACTGAGATATCATGCAAAAGCATCGAAAACTGGACACACTGTACAATCTTCATATTTGAGTTTGATACACTGTTTGCTATTTCTTTCAATCGCAGCAAACTTATAGGTCGGTGAAATTGTATGGAGAAGATTGATTTTAGGATATTCTAAAGGGACTGAGTGAATATCATAAAAGTCATCGTTGAGTCTTCTACGATTGGTATATTATGGAGTATAAAAACTATTTGTTCATTCGTTTGAAATGCTTTCAGCTTCATCAAAGAAATTATTTCTGAAATATGTTTATGAATTGGGCTTGAAGGCATATTTCCATGACTTGAAGATGATAGAATTTTTGTCAATTGTTTAATCAATCAATGAATTTGGATTGATTATTGATGGGTGTATTATCTTTAGTCTAGCAGAAGTGATGCTTTTTATGATGGTTTTGACTGCATTATTTGTTCAATCAATTCCGAAATTTTTTATGGAAGTCCAAAATAGAATCTGGTTTCATCATTTTTCGTTATCTCTTGTTGATTTTTTTCAAATCTTCATTGAAGGTATATTCATCAATTCTCAGTTTATTAAGGGTATTGGGTATTGAAATCTTCAAAATACTGTCTGTAGGTTAATCGAGGAGGTGGCACATTCATTTTACTCGAAAATGGTATTCACTACTGAGAACAGAACATAAAAATGGTAGATTTAAGATCAAATAATGAAAACATCCTGTAACTCATTTGATGACTAAAATCACTCATTCATATGCCAACATCAGTATGATACTGAAAAGTGACAAACTATAAGCAGCACAACTCTCAGATAGAAATATTTTTCAATTACATTTGAGAATGGGAGCAGATTCGGTCCCGAAACGTCCAAAGATAAAAAAAAATCGATTTTTTTTTATATATCTATATTTCTTTCCTTCAAAAATTTTTCCAAACAAATTGTCACTGACAAGCAACTGGATTTTTCTTTTGGACTCCCTGATAGATTAATTTGTTGAACGCGGTGACATTTCGGGGCAAATCATCTGATTTGTTCCACTGAAAATATATTGAAATTATACGAATATTTTTATTTTATGGAAACTAGGAGAGAAAATCCCAAAAAATCAAGTAAAATGATTGAAATCTTTGATTGTAATCGAAACAATCCTTATTTGATTTTCCATCAATAATTGTAAATTTTTATCGTCTTGTTCCAACTTATTCACAAACTCATTATAAAATTCTTCGTCTGATGCATCAAGATCTACAGTTAAAACTTCACAAACTGAGTATGCAGCATTTATGAGACCTCGTTCGAAACGGTTTGTTGTAGTTAATGAAATTCATTTTGTTCGATATAACTGAGCTGAAAATGCCACTTTGGAAGATGAGTTGACATTTTCTTCGTCAATCATATTATGTAATAGTTCTTGGCATTCAAACTTTGTTGAAAAGAAATTTCCAACAAAGTAATATATTTATAAACTATAGTGCCATTACCCTTTCTTCTTTTTGAAAGAAGATACCTGCTGGTATTTCGATTAGTCTAATTCTTGCTCTGGGTCCGTAGTTTACCCTGCAACAGGAGATGTTGATTTCAATCTGTCAAAATTGACAATAATTGTGGTTTTGTCATTATCTAGCTTTATTTTTGCTGTATTCGTGTTTATGATCCGTATCCTTTCAAATGGACCATGTCTTTTGTTTCGAATTTTATTCCCGTATCGGAATTTGTCAATATAAACATGGTCTCCTACTTTGTATTGGTATCTAGATCTAACATTATGATCAAACTGTTCTGCTTCCTGTTTTGCATTTTTTGAATCTGTTGGATTAAAAAAAAAAAGATGCGATATTTTCCACTTGATTCATGGAATTGGTTTGAAGATATAGACTATAGATTTCTTCGTTTTTGTCTGAGCGACTATGCTCAAAAATGATTTCTTTTGAAGTGTATATTGTAGAATCAGATTAACTTCAACTGTATGATTTCATACTGAACGGTGAACCTTCGGTTCTATTTGGATTATTCATGTGATACGCTCTTAAAGAGTCTAAGAGTGTTCCATGGAATCTTTCGGCTACCTAGACCATTAGATTGGGAATGTGCGACTGCACTATGAGTGAATTTGAATTTGTATAATTTTTTAAAATCTCTCATGTGTTGGTAATCAAATATAAGACCTGAGTCGCTATAAATTTTTATTGGAATTGGAAAATATTGAATATATAATAGTAGTTTTTGAATAACTGTAACAGCTAGTTTATTTTCTACTTGACATGCTTGTGCATATTCTGAGAAATTATCGACAATAGCGAATATAAAATTATCTTGACTGTTTTCTGTTGAATATTCAGAATGATATTTTGTGCATATCTTTACATGAAGGAGAATGCAAATTCTCTAATTCAGAAGATTTTGTTCTCAAATTCCCATCGTGTATGTTCAATAGATGTAATTCAATGTTCGTCGTGGCATATGGTAAGGAAAGTAGTTGTTTTCTGTTGAATAAACCGAGAAAGAGATGATATTTCAATCACATAGGGAATGAGTATTCTCAATGTATTTCTTTATATGAATATAAATTTTTTCAAGTTTATAATTATACCTGAGAACATTCCTTTCGAATCATTTCTTATGAATCTATATTTATGTGCTCGAATAGATATAATCTTTATTTTGACGATTTGTTTTGGATCTATTGCAAACTTCACACGCTATGTTTTCAACGTCAGATAGCAACTTTGGCCAGACGAATCTATCTCGCATTCTTTCAAATGTTTTATTTACAGTTTTATATGAACTGAGGTTTTGCTCGTGTGATAGTTCTCAATCATTCCTTGTTTTTCATGTCCTGCTGGAACTCGAGTATACCATGACTGATAGTGAAAGTTAACCTTTTTTCTTCAATGATGGAACTCATGTTTCAGAGGCTTAATGAAGTGATATTCATTTCTTGGTAATTTGTCATTTAATAAATATTATATTCCCAAACAATCTCTCGAGGTAATTGCTTCTAGTTTTCGTGTAGGTATTTGTATTGAATGATACTTCCTTCGTTGAAACCTGAGACTTTGTTTGATTGTTAAAATCTGTATCAAGTTCAAATTTATTCCATCTGAATTTTATGTCAATGCAAGTATCTTGGATTACAGTTGTTCAATGAGGTGTATCACGAATTTCGTTTATCGATACACATAATATTACAGTGTAAGGCGAATACTAGGTTGTCTTCAGTTTGTTTCATTATGTCAAAATCTATCAATGATTGGGTTTTTCGTTTGTTTCGCAAATTCATGAATTGTCATAATTTCTACTTCATTCTACTTAACTCTCGTGATGTGTTGAATTCAGTTACATGGATATAGTGGCTCAAGAGGCAAAAAATCTGACTCTTATGGGACCGAACATTTTTCATCGATCACACATCACGAAAGTTATTAGGTTACTCTTTGTAATTTCAACGGTAGTATTTGATTTTCATAACCCATAACAGTCATCTCCACAAATTTATTAACTGAATAATCAGTGCCTGAACATGTTTCGGACTATCAATAGTCCATTATCAGCAGAAGCATATATTGAATGACAATTTCTACAAAGCACAGTTTTTAATATAGATACAAATGTTATACCTTAGGCTATGTGGAAGTGAGAAAAAAGAAGGCAACAATAATATTAAATGGTACAATTCACATTATTACAAATTAATGATGAAGGGCAAATTGCCCATGGCCCAAAGGGGGTTTTATGGAGGATCCCAACACTTG
Source organism: Phaedon cochleariae (assembly GCA_918026855.4). Taxonomy (NCBI): domain Eukaryota; kingdom Metazoa; phylum Arthropoda; class Insecta; order Coleoptera; family Chrysomelidae; genus Phaedon; species Phaedon cochleariae. The sequence goes on from OU896710.1 coordinate 25,343,847, forward strand.
TTCATCCAATTGATTCAAGATAGAATGGCGCCCATCATCAGAATCAAGGTTAACATGACGCGGTAGAACAGTGAAAGAGGAGTGGGTTAACTTGACATGGGATACGTGAAGTATGTCTCCAATGACAAGTGACACAAAACTGTCCTGTGGCATATGAACAGAGAATATCAAGTGAGATGCGAGAAGAAGCAGGGCCGTAATGAGCCACATGTCAATGAAAAACACAATTTTTACAAAAAATGTTTCAGAAACAACAAGTAAACTGAGGAAAAGATTAAAACTTCAATCTTCTCCTGAAGATGCTAACATAGTCAGCGGAAAACGTATCAAGGCGTTTCAAAAATCAGTTTGGTTAGTAGTAAAATAGTGTAGTGTCTCATCATGATTTCCATTTAGAAAAAATCTTTGAGTTGAAATATTTGATTTTAGAAAAGTTGATTTGGAAATTCGGACTTTTCTTGAATATGCTGTTTTCTCCCTTGATTAGAATGTGTTTAGCTTCATCAGGACATTTTGGTTATGAGTAGGTCTTCGAATCGCTGTACAAATCCTCGAGGTGATTCATATGTTTCTTGGAATGAAGAAAAAAGATCTCCCAATATTCCTTCAGTATCTCTACAATCCCCATAATGTTCTATCAATAATATTCTGATTTCTCCCCACGTTTGTTATTGTCTGCTGGAGTTAGCCTTCAAGCCGTTCCTGTTGATTTGCTATTCTTATTATGAAAGTCGATACGTTTGCTTGATCCTCATTTATATATCGTTAGCAAAGCTACAAGCTTCTACAAAGTTATGAAAATTAGCTTGATCACCATCGTATTGCGGTATCATGGCTCGTAACTCTTTCAAACTGAACCAGTGGTTTTCTCCTATTTCATTTGTCTTTTCGTTCCTGTTTTTTTATTAGGCACGTGTCGATTTTTGTTTTCTTGGATTCTTTGAAACTCAAGGATTTTTTTTAAACTCAAGGATCTCAGTGGTGTATGTAACAAATGTGGATTTGAATGAAAACTTGTACTTATAGAGCATATACGAGGAGGGGGATTGAAGTATGGTGTGCACCTTTGGTTTCTTTGTCCAAAGCAAATCTGAAGGTAATTAACTCCACGCTGGCCCGTTCCGTCTTTTGATTCTCTTTGTTGATGTGGTTGAATCTGGAGGAAATGAACTTCACGCTGGCCCGATTCTGTCCACTCGGTTTGTTCGACACGAACTGTTTTGAGAAAACTTTCAGTTATTTGGTTTGTGCTCTGGAACCGGCCCGATTCTTTTCCAGCAATTTTTCAGATCCTACCGACTGCGCCAAATTCGTTTTTGAGGTCAAACTCAGTGTTCTGAAACTTTTGATTTCAATCACGAATGATTGAGATATATGACGAATTTCTTCCGAGAGCTTCTCGTACTTGGATGTTTTGTACTTGCTATTCGAAACAGGATCAAAAATATCTCATCATGGAAAGATTCGCAGAAGGCCTGAACAATGAGAATCTGCTACTCACGGGATAAAAATAATCCAGTCCAGGATGCTCTCATATGTGATATGCTATTTATTTCAAGGTTAATTATTTATATCCATTATTGCAGATTATTCGGGATTTCTTCTCCTAGTCTCTATGACATGAAAATATCAATATTATTCCGATATACGTATAGTGGGGACGAATCAAATGATTTGCCTCAAAATATCACTGCGTTCAAATAATTTTGCTATCACAGAGCCTTGGAGAAAAATTCACTAGCTCTCTGATAGAAAAATTCATCAAACGCAGTGACATTTTGGAGCAAATCATCTGATTTGTCCTCACAACACGTATATTGAAATTTTATTGATACTTTTATTTCAAATAGACGATGAGAGGACATCCCTAATAATCTGGAATAATGATTGTACCACCTCCTCGGTCAACCTACAGATTCATTATACCCATTCAAATAAAATATAAAAATAATAATCATTATAAGTCTAGAAGGTATTTATATATAACATGAATGATATCACTGTCCGCAGGAGATGGTTGTCCTATACATAATCATTGTTCTTCAGTTTTCAGATAAAAATTCGTTAATGCATGATCATCACATGAAACTCATTCAGTAAATCTAAAAAAGTGGCGTTGATAGGAAAATTGCATATTCTTCACTTCGACAATGAATTATGTACGTATCCATTGTGAGTGAAATATCTCTAGTAATTCATTTATAATTACTGGACCCGCTATAGTTGTTCTCGAATTATTGAAAGAGTGCCAGGGTTTTTGGTACTCATGAAGATACTCTTTCGACGGACGTTGCGAAGTAGGGATTTCTCGACTATTATTCAGGTTTCGTTATCAGTTGCACTACTTCGTGAATATTATGAGAAAACACGTGACAAGAAGGTCAGTCCGTTGTACATATATATTGTTTGAACAAAAATAAAACTGATTTTATAATGTGTCTCGTACAATGTAAAGAACTTTTAAATTTGTCAATTGAAACTTTTTCCACGATGATTTTATGTATCTGATGGAAAATTATTCTCAAAATCTTTGACTTGATTGATACACAGCTCTCGAACGTACACAGAAAAATGAAATTTATCGCCATAGCTAGTTTTCTTACTGTTACCGCCAAAAACGTTGGCTACATAGGGAACAGGCTATATCTTCACCAATACAGCAGATAGCACTTTTCCCAATCTATGTGTGGTGAATGGAAACACACGTTGGAACTTGTCTGAATTGCTCTGGATCTACAGTAGAGTTGAATAGAGACAAATATAAAATCGAGTACTATCAAATATAAGATCACTGAAATATTTTTTCTTGATTTGGAAGCAGAATAAAATACCTTCTTCAATAAATACAACATTCATCAATATATGTATAAATGAATGAAGAGTACAAAACAAATGAGTTCATTCAAAGTTGAACGTTATACTGGTTTTCTGTAGAAAATTGAAGTAGCTTTGGTACAATATCCACATAATGCATCCATAATGATGAGTTGGTTACCAATATTATATTCAAGTCTTGATTGAAATTATCTCTCCTGGACTCTGAACCGAATATCTGAGTTGGAAACACTTGGCCTATGATTTCATTGATTCGAACCACGCAAACATCTGGAACATCAGGATAGAAAGAAATTCTCCTCCTATTCTCTTTTGATGGTTTTGATCTAACGTAGCTCGCTTCAATATCTCCATTCCACCTAATCTTCGGACGAACTTGCTTCGAACGAATTACTTTCACTACGGTTGAAGCAAGTTCCTCAAGACCCTACAATGGTCTAAGAATCATATGAGTTCTGAGCCTTGCAGACCACATTGCATGACAACAGTTCACCATCTGCTGCTGCAGCCAACATGATTGACGTGGAACTCTTGCTTGAGTTCATTATTCTCTCAGAATATCGACAAGCTTTCTTTGAAATGATTTTTTCTCTAGGATCATCAGGAAGATTCGTCTCATTGTGGATAATTTTGTAATTTTGCAACTCTTGCTGCAAATTGTCGAAGTATTCAATAATATCCTCATGTGAAACTGCAGCACGCGTTCGTTTGATGTTCTGACATATGCGAATTCTCAATCAATCTCTGTGTCTCTCCATGAGAGAGAATGCAAATTCTCTTCGTGGCATATTATTTTTGAATGCACTCAAGATTCATCTTCTTCAATCCAAGTAATTTTGAACTATTTGAAGCTTGTTACCAACTGTTCTATTCACAGTTCATATATCCAACCCATATTACGATATTCATCATATTCATGAAGAATATAAAAGAGCACCGCGCGAGCACGAGATAAGTGAACTCCATTACTAGTCAATAATCACAATCTCTTGTTTTGCCGACTAGAGAATATATAGTTTGCACAATCAGATTCCCAGCAACAATGAATGTTGATGAATCAATAGGACGTGCCAAAGCTCACTCCACTCGCACGAGATGAATACGAGTACAGGGTGACATTTTGGAAACTTCCCATTCTCGGTATCTTTTTTTCAGTAACTTAAATGAAGAGTCAAGAAAACAGATCAATTTCATTCTCAAAGAAGACACTCAGGATGAATATTTTCAGCCCTCTTGTTTCAACTCTCTAGGAGGGGTGAATGTTACCATAAGGATCTCAAATGGAAAAGGGGGTCAAGTGTCACATCATTTTGGAGGGCGTTCAATTATCTTACTAACGGTACCCTAGTTCATCATTCTTTGTTGGACAGTTTTCGAAAAATGCTGTGTCAATCAGAAAACACTCCACCCTTTATATCTTTCTTCCACTGAAAGTTATGAGAAATCATGAAGACATGTCAATTTTATTCTCATAATTCAAGCACTTTTGGTTCAACCCCCTGGGAGGGGTCGATGTAACCATTACAACCTCATGTGAAGAAGGGGAACATTATTTCTATAGGGCGTTCAATTCCCTTTCCCACAATACCCTAGTTCATCATTCTTTGATGAGAAGTTTTCGGAAAATGCCGTTCTAAACTGCCTGCACTGAGATGCATGATTTTCAGGTTGGTATTATTGTATTGACTCTCCCCTCAGTTCACATTATTTTCACCATATGGACTGAAATGATGGTCGATACAATGGAACAAACCGTGAAAACCATGCGTCTCACTGCAGACATGTTCTGATTACTTCTGAAAGTTTAGAAAACTGCTCACCAAGCCATAATGAACTAGGGTACTCTTGAAAAGAGACTTGAACGCTGAATATTATGCATCTAGACCCCCCTTCTTATATGATGTTCTGAGAGTGACATCTAGGGTTGTTTTTCGACCAAAAGGGGTTCGACCCATTAACGTTGTCGTTGGTACTTGTGTTCCCAGGAATCTGGGCATAGCATTGCCGCGGCTCCAACTGTACGCTTGGAAGGCTGTCGAGAGAAATCTGGGCCGAACTGTGACTATTCTAGGCAACGAGCGGAAGCTTGTTGATAAATAGTACCCAGGGTAGGCGGGAGCCCCGAGTGATGGTTACACTCGCACGTCTATGTGGTGTTGGCCTCTCGAGGGCAGTGTCCTAGAAGAGGGACGGTGGGAATGTCGTAAAAATTCGTGTTTACGCATATTCTTGAGCATGGGTATCCAATCCCACCTCACCCCTCGCACAAGCAGTGTCCATGTTTGGTCAGGCTAAGTAAGCAGGGACGTGCCAGCTCCAGAACATCTGGTTGTAATGACAGTCATAGTTGTGGCCTGTGAGCTGCCGGAGGCTGAGACGTGGGATTGTCCGGCGGCACGTCATCTTCGGGTTTATGACCGTGTAAGGCAAAAATGTCCGGTTTTCACGTGGAAATCCGTGTATAAGGAGAATACGACTTCGCAGCTGACACCCGGGGAATGTGGTTTGGAGGACGTTGGTCTTGCCGTACCCGGCTTGGGCACACCCGCTTCGCGGCGGAACCAGTGGACCCTTGCGGACCCCCCGCTGCGGTCGTAACTATGACTTGCTCAAATTGTTCTGAAATTGTTCTATCCGTCATTCGGTTGCCCCCTTACGAGAAACCCTCAGAAGTCTTCGAAAGTCTTGTGCGAGCAAGGAATGACGGGGGCCTCACCTTTTAACGTGTGATCCCAAACACTTTCTTAGGCCATCAGAAAAAGTCTGCGTTCGTGGGACTCGAACCCACTATCGATACCTCGACGTGAATCGATATTGAAGCATCGAAGCACTGAGGTACGCCGGCCACTATTAAGGTTGCCTTCTTCAAAAATAGAACCAATGTGTCTATCCGATCTTTCATATTGGAAACTGGATGGAAGATATTGAGGGTGAGAAGTTTTCTGATTCACTCTGCATTTTTCGAAGACTGCTCATGATAGACAAGGGTATTGTTTGAGAAGGAATTGAACGCCCCTTCGGAATGGAATATTGGGCACTGCACGACGTCTTGTATCTCTGAGAAGATAATCTTATTGATCATGTAGTCATTTCTTTGAAGTGGAACTAAGCTGAAACGGCACCACATGCAGGATGTCAATTAGTTGAGTGTCGATGCATCGAATTGTGAATCCTCGGGTGATTTTGAGGAGAAAAGTTCATATGAACATATGTCCTGAACCTCTTAATTTTTGAACTGAAGAGTTCAAACTCAGCGGCGTACAACTTCTTTTGTTTCAATGGAAACATTCAATATCAGGCCTACTCGAACATCACTGGTGAAAGTGAAGTTTTTTTTTGTCCCAAGAGAAAATGTGATTCTACCAGAATATCGAAAATAACCTCTATGAACTGAAAGATGAATATGTTTTGGTTCTTATCTCTTTAGGCAAAAACGGTCCGTCGTATGAGTTTGTTCACCGAATTTGATCTAAAATGAATTAGGATTCCAGGAATAACCTTGGTGTCCAGAAAAATCAGTAGCGTACCATTTCTCCTTGAATAATGTCAGTTGGAGCCCTGTGCGGACGTTACTGGTGAACATTTCGAGAAATTTTCCACGTCAAAATACGCTC